>VZRQ01007600.1:1352791-1406650 GCA_013397975.1 Machaerirhynchus nigripectus | reverse complement strand
GCCGCGCGGTAGCGCTTCCGGCGGCCGTGCCGGGTGCGCGCCCTTCCGGGGGGGCGTCTGGGCCCCGAGCGCGTTGCCACGGCCACGCCGGCCCCGGCTCTGCGGGCACGCTCCTCCCGCGGCACCGCATTCCCTTCGGCCGCCTGCGGCGCCTTCCCGGGACTCCTCGTCTTTCCTTCGCCTTCCGCCTGGCAGCATTTGTAAATCACGGAACAGGGGTTCCTGTCCGGCTGGGTGCGATGTTCTGGCGGTAACTGGAGCTACGAGAGAACGCCGACGGTGCGATGCTGGCGTTCATAAGGATTTCCCATGCTGTGGGTGCTGCTGCCGCTCGCACAAGGCCCTCGGACCCGGCAGGGCTCCCGGGGATGGGCGTGTTTGTCGAGCGCCCACGGAACTGCACTCGCCCCAGTCCCCGAGTTACCTGGAAGCTACCTGAGGCTACGTGTGAGCTGAAAGAGTTAAATAAAGGCCCATGAGCGTAGGGGTGTATTCACTAATACCTCTGAATATAACAGCCCTGTGTGGTTTAGGCAAAAGTTGATTCTCGAGATTCTTATCCAGAAAGTCTTATATTTGGTATACAGAGAAATAATGGAACAAATGTTGAAGGAAAAAAATAAAACCCCCTGAGCTCTGGGCATCATGGGTGTGTGCAGGTTGGCTGAATTGTGTGACAATTGTAACACTGAGGGCTGTAACTGTGTCAATGAAAAAGGCCAGGCCTCCTGTGCAGCCTAGAAAAATAATTTCATGTTGACTAGGCAGATCCCATGTAATGGAAACTAATTTAAAATTTAGACAAAAGCTGGTGGTAAACAGCCTCATAACGTAGCCCTGGGCTGAAATTTCTATGTTGGAGGTCTTGGCCTCGAAAGGTGCTCAGTCACAGCAGCAATCTGCATTCCCCAGGCATTGTGACATTACTGAGAATGTGTGACGATATGGCTGGGGAGTCCAGGAGGGATGTAAAAAGGGAAGTGTCTAATTAGGCGTAGATTTATACTTCTGCAAAATTGAACTTTGTGTTGAATTGATACCGAATTGAGTGGTTGGTTCTGAGATCACTGAGAAGCTCAAAGATATCTTCCGTCATGTCTTAGATAAGTGTATTTGAGGAATCTGTATACAAAGGTTTGATATTTTAGCTGGTACATAAGCTCAACATTTGTTGGGCTTTTACAGTCTTGCAGCCGAAATTCAGAAGGGTTTGGGTGTCAATGGAGAAAGCACTGGTGGGCTTAGGACCTGTCTTTTTGGAATTTCTGAGCAGATCGAGGGATAGGTTCTTTGAAATTCTGCTGCTATAAGGGATGGTGTGCCCAATTCCCAGCTGCAGGATCTGTTTTAGTTAATAGGCCAAACAGAGGAAACGTTATGCAAATAAAATAGACTGTTTAACATTAACTGTAATGATGTTGCACATGTAGAAAAGGATAAAGAAGTAATGCCAAGGCAATCAAAGATATTGGAGTTTTGGACAAATAAAAGATACCACATGGAGGGGAAGTAGGTCTTTGGTAATGTCTCAGGAGGAAAAGACATGACTAGAGTAGTTTTGAAGGAAACCTGATGGTGTTTGTGACTATCACAGAAATGAGCCAACTGTGTGTTACAGCTGAAAAAAAAAAAAAAAAAAAAGGTGTTGTTTTGGTCTCTAAGTGCAAAAAATATCCTCTGTTGGAAAGAGGTAGATCTCATGACTGCTGTGTTGAAAAAGTTCCTATGCAAGTTAGATTGGGAAATCTTAACTTTAAAAATGTACATGTCATTTGAAGCAGAGATGCCCAAATTACATAGTGAGGTTTTGCAGAAAAATCCTTCTGTTGGCCATTTTTTTTTTTTTTGAAAGCTAAGTATTGGAAAAATAAAGTCCATTAGAGATTTAGGAACCTTAAATAAGCAAGGAAATGAATAATCCTCCTCTCCTCCTCCTTTCCCTTCTGAATAAAACCTTTAAAAGTGGAAGGTGGAGAAAGAGCAGTCAGTACCTGTTCTTCCAGGGGTGTGTTTGCCCAAGGACCACACTGCTCTCCCACATCATCTGTTTACCCAGAGGCTCCCACTCATTATCCCAGTTCTCTCCACCCTCCTGTTCACACATGGTTCACTGTGGGCCTCTTCCCTTCACTTGAAATCAACACCCAGCTTTTTCACTTCTTCCATCCCCACCCATCCCATTAAGAGTGATAAAATGCGCCTGGAGATCCAATTGGAGTGTTCCCACTGAGGAGCATATTTAGGAAATAAAGGCTTTAGAAAACTGAGCAGAAACAGGCACATCCTTTTATAGGAAGAAATTTGCAGGTTTTGAGTGGGCTGAACTTGTGGGAGGAAGGAAGTGTGATACAAAGAGAAAGGGTGGTGCTGAATCTGGTCTATGCCTACGGCTGGCATTTTATTGCCAAACTCATTACCTGCTCTGTTTATTCCTGATGAGTGTAGAAATCAAACCCCTATAAACAAATTTTGTTCTCCCATTAATAATAGCCATTTATAATTAGTCAAAATGTAAAAATAATTACATTTAAACAACAGTAATTGCATTTAACAACCACCACCACCCTTATGTTTTAAGTATGTTATCTAAATGCTTTAATCAATCATTCAAACCCTGCAAAATGTCAGAATTAAGGATGCAACTTCCTGGGCACTGAGCGAGTCAGTATGAAGAAAATAATGTGTGAATTCTTCATTAAATCAGCATTACACACATGGGAACCAGATAAAGATTGCTGAGATAATTGTGAAGCTGACATTTACTAGCTTTCCAGCATGGATTTTGCATTCCAAATAATGACCCTCTTATCTTAATACATGGAAGGGGTTCATTGATGATGGTTGCTTTCTAAGAGTTTCCCTAATGTTGTTCTTGTTGGGCAAAGTTTAATAAAGATCAGTTGTCTTGGTTACATTGGAGCCGCTGCTATTGTGCATCCTCGTCAAAATTTAAACCTGAATCTTCCCTTTAGACCGGTCACCAGGGCTGCAAAGGTAGCAGTGTAATTGTACAGCAAGAAAGGTTCTTTCCAAAGCCAGAGGCCAGGAATCAGGCACTGGGACTGGAGGGATAAGGTTGGGAGGACAGCCTGTCCAAGTTTTCTTAAATAATTCGACAAGGAAAAATGGCAGGCGAAATAGAAGACCTGCCCCCAGCTTAATTGCTGCTTTTGTTTCACAGATGTGATAAAGCTCCCCAAAAGCTCATCGAGGTCCCCAGACTGCTCCCCCTTGCAGCCTTCCCTTCGTACGTCTTCTGTCTCTGGACACTTGCAGGAGCCTGGTCTTCTGAGGCTGAGGTTCTGCTCTTTTACAGAAGCCTCCAAGGTGGCCAAGTCCTCTTCTTTACAGGGATCGTCCCAGCTTCACTCCGAGAGGGCCAGGGACAGTTGCGACCTCTGAATTCCCAAGCTGTTGTCTTTCCCTGCCCAAAGAAGGCAGGGTGAAACAGGGCTGCACCTCAGCTCCTCATCCTCAGTCATTCTACAGAGAGGAGGGAGACCCGCAGCAGGGGAGCAGCTAGCGCGGGCGCGTCCCTCTGCAGTTCGCTCCTGGCACGGTATTTGTTGAACGCAGAAACCCCCTGGGAACACATCAGTGATGAAACGCTGGGATTTGTGTTTCTTGCTGTGGGCGCGTTCCTAACGGGCACAAGCTACCTTTGGGATGTGGCCAAAGATCATTCCTGGCCGAAGGGAGCAGCCCCGACCATCCCGGCGGAGCTCTCCCGGCCTCTGTGTCTTTCCCAACTGCTTTGTTTGCCGCAGTTTTGGCTCTTCTGCTGCCACAAGCCTAACCGAGCCCAGTCTGTTTTCCTTCCTTTTCCCGTTCTGAAGGGACCGCAGCCTTACAAACCCTTTCCCGCCCGAATGGTTCAAACCCACCGTCCCCAGGCCTTGGGCTGCCCCTTCCTCACGGTGACGAGCGACACCGGGACGCGAGGGGTTAAAGCTTCCCCCACCCAAGCCCCGCGGACGGAGGCTGCCGCGCAGCTCCCGGGGTCAGACCGCTATCGCAGCGCCATCGCCCTGAGCCCCGCTAATAACGGGGGGCGGGGGCCAGGGCACGAACCTGCCCTGAGGTGCTGTGCGGGGCGCGGCGCCGCGGGCAGGGGCGGCCTGGGGCCAGGGCACGAACCTGCCCAGGGGCCCCGGGCGGGCGCGGAGCCTCTGTGCCCGCGGCCCAGGGCTCCTCCGTGACCGTACACACTCCGCGGGAGCCCAAACGCTGATCGCTTGTCAGCCACGTGAGCAGGGAGCTGCCCTGAAGCCCCGGCAGGAAGCTCCGGCTGCAAACCCCTTGCACACGTCTGCCGGCAGCAGTGAGAAAGCAGCTGCGGCGTGGAGGCACCCGATGCCAGCGCTCCTGGCTGACCTTCCCGACAGCACCCAAGCCTCTCCCTGGCTCCTAGAATTATTTCCATTTAACCTGAAAGTGATGGTGATTTATCAGATATGTGAAGCTAGTAGTTCTCACCCCGCAACATCCTCATTTAAAGCAGTTTCGAGAGCCCCAAACAATACTATGGATCTAACAGACAGACTCTACCTGTGCCCTGCAGCCTCTCCCGACAAAGTGTCACCGAAACTGCGGGAAAAACAAAAACCCTCCAACAACATTTTTAATGTTAGAGAGTGACGGCAGTACTTTATTTTCTGGCCAGGGTGTTGTTCTGGCCAGGATGTACCACAGAAATCATCTTACCGACACATAGCCTGGGTGTGCAGAGAGAATCATTCCATGATACATGGCACTTACTAGATTTTTCAGATCTTTCCTACAGTCAAAACTCATAGAAACGAATTGAGTCAGTGTTCATTGGTCTCAAGTTGTGTAGTTCTTAGTATTGGGTTTCTTAGTGGATCCAGGTTTCTTTACCTCCGATGCTAATTAGGTCTTCTTTCTATGATTTTCTTATCAGTCTTTTCTGGAGGAGATGTCTTCACCTCTGCCAGAGGCAGAGTCTGGGGTAGATGGCTGCTGATGTTCTCATGATGTTCCGTCGATGGCCTTACCTCTTTGGGGCTACTCCCAGCCTGCTGAAATGCTAAGCCCATCAGGCCTCACCTAGAGAAACACTGCCCTGGAAAGAAGCTTCCGTTCCCTTCCCCTGGGGCAAAGGTGAACAAACCTGGCTAAAGTTATACATAAAAGAATTTTAAACTGGTATGCTTTCCAGAAAAAGGAGACATGAAGCAGGCACAGCCCATCCCTCCTGCAAGGGGCAGAGCTCTGCCCCTGCAGCCCAGACTGCCACTGGCACACTGGGGCCAAGGCCTTGGACCTTCCCCAAAGTGGGAGGCCTACCCGGTGGGTAACAGGCAGGAAGGAAAAGGGAGAGAGTGGAGGGGGGGAAAGGGAAGAGGCAGGCACCAGGCACTGGGCTGCTGCTCAGAGGGGGAGCAGTGGGGGCACAGGTTTTCTGGGTGGGTTGGAAACCGTCCACAGACCATCGCAGACCATCTAAAGGCTCCCACACATTTGCAAAATTTTTGCCTTCCCCAAGGGTGTCTGAGTGGTCAACAGCACGTGAGAGGAGCCCAAGGCATTGGCTGGCCCACTTGAGCATGAGGGCACCCTCTCCCCTCCCCTGTCTCCCAGACCCAGCAGCACTGCCCTGGCAGGACTAAGCAGCAGGACGGGCATTTTTGCCATCCAAAGCAACTCGCTGCCCTAAGCACTTGTCTGCTACCCATGTCCTACCTCTGAGGCAGATGCAAAGGAAAAATAAAGCTCCTGAGGCAGGCATGCAATGCAGAGACCAGCTCAGACAACTGGCTGCAGAGCACCAGATCTCAGAGTCTGGCCTGAGGCAAGGAAACTTGCTCTAAAAGCTACAGCTGCATCAGTGAGCAGTGCAGAGCATGTTCACAGACCAAAGCAGTTGGCATTAGCAACCTGCTGCTTATGCTGTACCCTTTTGGGCAGGGATGGTTTCCTCAGTCCAGCTCCTCAACAGGCCTGGGAACTGGCAGCCCTTGGGCAGCCTGTGAGCAGTAGATGCATTCTCACAGCCCATCTCCCAGCATGGCTTCAGCCAAAACTTCCCCATGCAGTAAGGAGGGACTGTCAGGACATTCACTATGCATGCAGCATCCTTATCTAAAGCAAGGACATGCTAAGGTGTCCGCTTCGAGCCAGTGTTTTCATGTTATGTATTTCACTGACATGCATGCAGAGAAACTACTAAAATGGCACAGACAAGGCAATCATCAAATATGCAAAGCAGTTTCTTCATAGATGCTGCTGATAAACAACATAACCACATCACAAAACTGCACAAGCAGCCTAGGAAGCAAACAAGCAACGAACTCTCTATGGTCTGAGAGCTGGCACTTGAAGGTGTTCCTGCATCTCTCCCAAGCCTGCTTTATAGGTCAGCTCACCAAGCCTCCATCCAGAAATTTAATCACATTTTGCATACTGAATGTCAATGCGAGAAAAAAATTACTTGTTTGGGGCCAAATTCTCATTTCACTTGCTTCCTGTAGTTTTGCAGGAGTTAATAGGTATAACTGAGCAGAAGTAAAGTCTGGCCAAGAAAATCTCCCAACTCTTAAGTCTGCATGGAGCCAGAGAATAGAATTTTCTCTCACTCTGCAATCTGCTACTCCTTCTTGACAGCTGAATCACAATAAAAAAACATTCCAAAACGTAAGCAGAATTAGTCTTCACTGTTCACCAGCAAGGTCACTAAGCAGAGTAAAGCACTGAGGCCATCTCAAGAAGTATGCTTGCTGCCAACGACCCTAAGAACAGTTCAGTGGCATGGTAGCAAAGATCCTGAATTGATCAGCAAGGGGAAGGATCCAGCTGATCATGCACAGCATCCTTGTGGGTCTAAGTGTAGCAGGGATCAGGGGCTGCTGGTGGTGCTGGGGCTGCCCCAAGCCAGGCAGGATGCCTGTTCTCAATCTGAGTTGGGGCAGGGACTGGAAGGAGAGTGTGGCCATAAGGAGATACTGAAATTGCATTCATGAGATGCAAAATAGGATTTCATGGCTGAGCAGGCAGCAGGGAGAGCTGCAGGGGAAAAAGAACCTGCTGGGAAAGGTTTCCACTATAGACCTGCAGATCATTAAATGGCTGTCTTCAGCTTTCTGAAGGGCTTATGTTCAACTGCTTTTGTGGGCATACCTCTGAGGATCGTAAACAATCAATGTGAGGGATTTTAAAAACCAGGCAAAGTCATATAAGTCCCAAGAGCAGCTCCAATTCCTTCTGTAGGAGAGTAGATTGACGTTTCTGAGACACAAATATCATGCTACAGAGAAAAAATCTCCCCAACTTGCACATTATCCCACCTCTGCCCTCTCTGAGATGTCCCAGCTTTCACTGGAGCAGACAGCACTGGCTTGCTGGCCAGTCCTCAGCAGCTGGCCCTGGGGGTGGAAAACAGAATTGATCCCCAAACTTCCTGAGGATTGCTCACTTCAGGCTGCCCTGGGCTTTTCTGTGCATGTGGCATCTCAGGAGGGATCCCACCACCAAGGCCTGCTCAGCCATCCCAGCTCCTGTTTCCAGCATCCTCCCTGCAAGCAAAAGCTCAAGTGAAAAGAAACTGTGGTAACAGAAGCCATTGTCTGTGGGTTCACCTGCACTGAGGGAGAGGCGTGTTGTGCCCCTTAACCATACCTGGTGAAAACAAGGCAGTGCCTTGCTTCCATCTGTGCTAGCAGGTCCAGGAAAAGAGAGTTGTGGGAGAGACAGAGATACACCTCATCCTGCTACTGTATGGCAAGACCACAGAAAGCCTTGTCTTCTTTAAGATTTAATCCCCATTTGCACTAATGTTGAGCTAAGAACAGCTTTTTCTTTATTTGCCATATTCAGTGTCAGTGATGCTCTGTAAGATGTTTATTGAAAAAATAAATCCATTAATTGCTTCTCATGAAATTTTAGAGCCTTCCTGAAACAAAGGAAAGTGCATATTTTCTAGATTTCTGATTTCCAGAATTTCTGATAAACAGGCAAGCTGTAAAGCACGATGTTGAATTCTTGCCAGCCTTGTGACGGCATCATCCCCTGGACTTCCGTGAGCTGCTGCGCAGCGCCCCTGCTGTGGGATCAGCATCAGGGCTCAGCAGTGCTAAATAATGCCTCAGCAGCTGAACAGGCTCAAGGAAGAAAACCAACGTCATCCCAGCAGATCATCTTCACCCAGGATAGGTCAGGGCATGGTATATAGGCAGACTGTGTGTATTTTCAGGTTACAGACTACATCCTTCCCTCAGCTGTGTTATTTTCATGCCAGAAATCAAGCTCTGATGATCTCGGTGCCTTTCTCACTGATTTATACCACTATCAGCAATGGTGGTTCAGACTGGCAGTGCAGGAGGCCTCTGGGATGAGGTCTGCTTCACTGAGACAACAATGGTTGAGTGTGTGAGCATAAATCCCCCCAAAACATCCCTGTGGGCCAACTGCGTCTTTAGTTCCAGCACTGCAGCTCCCTACCCTACAGCTTGACAGAGCTCAGCAGACTGGCAATATTTCCTGGAGTATATTAAGAGAGGAAACAGAGAAATACCGAGCCATGCGAATTTCTGCTATAAATGAATAGGTTCAGCCCCTCTCATTTGGCTCATTGCCTGATGATGCCTGCAGAAAAACCCACTGGCTGGTAGGGCAGCAGCCCTGAGTGATTTCAGTGGTGACCCAGGGAGACTTCATCAATAGGTGGAAAATATGGGAAAGATTTCACATAGTGAGCCTGATTGTTGCCCCAGGTACAGCCCAGCATATCAGCTTCAATGGAGGTGCACTGGTGTAATTGGGAGTGTTGGCAGACAAGCTGGAGTGAATCAGACAGGGGGGAGGGAGTGTGAGAAGTCACCGGCTGTTTGCTCTGCCAGAGATTTCCACCCCCACAGCAGTGCTGGTAGAAACATGTGCCTGTGCTTCATCCTTTTCTGTGCATCATCAGCTATATCTTCGCTACCTGCAGCAGCACCAGCACTGCTGGCCCTGGCTGATGGGGTCCCCAGTTAGAGCAGAGAGGGAGCAAACAAATATTGGGGAGAGGGTCTTAAACTGCCCTGGCTGTCTGATGAGATGCCAAGCCTCGAACTTCTGATTTGACACAGGTTTTTTTTACTTAGCAAGGATTATGGGAACAACTAAGTGTCTGCTTCTTTCTGGAATGCAGTTTGGGTCCCCTGCATAAGCCCCAAGTGTGCATCTTCCCCTGCCCTTACACCCTGCAGCTCAGGTACAAGGTTCATGGTCAACAAAAGGCTGTTAAAGCTCAGTCCCTCCTCATATGCCCTGGCACATGCCTGCACAGTATTTCTGCTCCTCTTTCTCTTTGTGTATCTTTGTGTAATAAGTGGGATTCTGTAGACAAATAATACCCAGAAATGTATTAATTAGCCCTGAACCTTGCCTGATGTTGGGGAGGCATGCTGCTTTACATCATTAGCATTGTGAACCTTGCGGGTTTTTAGCTTCCTTAAAGGTAATTTAATAAGAAGGAACAGTGAGAGGCAGCAGCAAGTGACCAAAGGGCTCTCTGCTCTAGCTAGCACCGTGTCGCACAAGCAGAAATCGCTGTCACAGAGGCATTCATTGGCAGAAGTAGAGAGGCAGCAGCACTCTCCCACTCAGGTAATGACAGGGTAGCAGCCAGGATCATTGTCTTATATATTAACTGAGAAAGCAGAGACCTTCTGAATTTGCTGCACTGCCATGTTGCAGTGTACAGTCTGCTTCTCTCCAATGACCTGCCACTTTTTTCAGCTCCCCCTTTTTGTCACCTTTACTGGCACTGTATGTTTATCAGCATGTGCTGCAATCTCCTGTACTCCAGCTGGATGATTTATGCATGCAAGCCCTCTTTCCTTGTCACGAATTTCTGCTTCCTTACACCAGAGGTTGGCAAGAGCCAGCTCCTATAAAGACTCTTCTGGAAACTAGTCCAGTCCCATAAAATCTATACTGAACTGAGCAAAGCTTAAGTCAACAAGTGCCATCTATTTCCTGGGGTCACACATTTCTTTCAGTTCTATTTCAAGCCAGTGAAAAGAAACTGGAGGAAACAAAAGCTGTTTAGATACATTCTGTGCTGCTGAGATACCTGTTTCCTAATTTCAGTCCTACTGTCAAATATAATGAAAAGATGTTCTGTTTTGCCTAACTGCAGTTGGGAGTGACTTGGCTTGGCATGCCTCAAGCTGGAGGATCCATGGAGTAATTAGGAAGTGAGGAGTCAATCATCTTTGTTGTTGCTAGACCTCAGTGCAGTGACTGAGGTCTGATTCATACTGACGCCGAGCTCCTTTTATATGACAGAAAATGCAATCAAAACCCATGTCCATCGGTCTTTTCTGTTCTTGGACTAAGTAATTGATTTCTAGCTCTGTTTCCCATGGTAACAAGGCTCTCTCATCACCAGATGCACGTGTTGGCCCTAATAGCTTTTGAATCCATTGCTTTATTTCAGCCAAATGCGATGGCAAGATTGAGGTCTGAAGGATAATTAAGTTCCTATAAGTTTGCTGAAAAAAGTCTGCATGTGGCAGACCCTATTACTTCCACATCAGTACCTTCACTGCAGATGGAAATTCAATGAGTATTGGATGCCAGAGACTCCATCAAGGGAAAAGGTCTTGTAAGAACCTTAACTAGGGGCAAGCTTCACCCAGGGCTTGGCTTCACCCATTGGATCCAAATCCACAGGAATCCAGTGTTTGTAGAACAACTTGCTATTTTAAGGGAGCACAGCATGTGTGAAATAACATATCAGTTCCAAACAGAAATCCCTGGCAAAAAATAAGAGGATTTGCAAAAGTTGGTGGTTGTTGAGCATCAGGGGAGGATGAATACTGCCAGCAATGTACAGAATGTAAATCAGGAAAATATCTACGTGCAAACATTGTTCCTTTCCCCGGCAGCAAGACTGAGATTTTTACTCAAAATTAATTGCATTTCACTTCAAGGGAAGTGAAGTCAGGACTTCAACACTTCCCTCCAAACACAGGTCAAGAAGGAAGGTGGCTGGTCCCAGGGTAGTTGTGCAGTAGCTCCAAGGTATATCTGTGCACTCACTGCAAGCATCTGCTGAGCCGTCAGCCCTGAACACACTATTCCCGACACTGGTCAGGTACTGCATCAGGCTGGAGCATCCCCATACCTGCAGGCTGAGCTGCCAGTACAGCCCAGTCTGAGGCTCATCAGTCAGCCCTGGCACTGGAGGTGACAGGGGCATGTCTCCTCATGCACTAACTACCCCTACGCAACACAGGCAGTGGTGTGAGCTTCTGCTGTGCTCTTGCTAGGTGCTGTGGGGTCATGCTGCCTCACAACTTAGCTGCAAGTGGCTTGAGTCTCTGTTAAAAAGAAGGAGACCCTGTCTCATCCTCAGGGAGACGTGGATGAAGAAGTGTGGTCAGGCTTACCCGTTTGGGACAGAAGTTGCTTCAGCATAAACATGCAGATGTTGGCCATCCCACCGCCCCAGCAGACTGGGCAAGGGCTGCTGCTTGGGAAGATGGGAGGGACTGCACTGTTGTACTGGGGTGGTGGAAAAAAAGGGTGGTTGTGGGAGAAACATTTTGTTTATTTAGGAAAACAGTGCGCCAGGCTGGTGCCTCAATCAGAGCTGTTAGGCTGGAGCTTCCCTGGGGTCAGGATCACAGTGCTGTCTCCAAGCAGACGCACAGGGCCAGGCCAGCTCTGTACAGCCTCTTAGTGATTTAAGAGCAAAACACTGCAGGGCACCTGGGCTGGACCAGAGCACCTCATCCTTTACCAAAACACACAGCCAGCCCCCACCTCCGACACCTGCTTGGTCCCAGCTGAGGCAATGCCCTCTCTGTTCTGGTATGTCATATATAAAATTTCTCATTCTGCTTTCTGACTCCCTCTTGACAGCTCATCCCATCTGTCCCCATCTTAAAATCGCCTTCCCTCACTCGTTTTTCACTAGTTCTTCTTCTGGTGTTGCCTCTCCCACCCACAACACAGCCTCATTTGTACCTGCTCTGTCCAGGCTTGTATGCAAAAGGATTAAATCATAATTTGAACCAGATCTAAGGGACATCACTGGGCACTGGAACCTTAAAATATTAACTAAATCAGCTGCTTCATGCTTCAGAAGTCGTTTTTCCTGCATTGCAGATGGGGGGTGAGCGCTCCGTTTCCCATCACTCTTCCTCTCTGTGTGAGCTGCAGGCAGAGGGCGTGCAGCGCGCTGCTTGCTTGTAAAGAATAAAAGCATGAGGTACACCTTTTCTTCTCTGCAAGCTGGAAATCCAGGGGCTCTTTTATGTTGTGCTTGGAACATTTGAGTCAGGAGCTGAATTTTACCCACCGCCTCCAAACTTCTCTTCCACCGAGAGCACTGGCAGCAGTTGGATGGGTGCACGCGTCAGTTTTTAGGGAGGAACTGATGCACAGGTCTTGCATTCCCGTGTAGGAAGCAGCCGTCCCAGTAAGGGCTTTTCTGCAGGTTCCTGCAGAGCGGTGGCCACAGGGCCTGTCTCCTTCTGGAACCACTGTCCCGTGCCCATCAGATTTTGGCCTTTCCAGGCCTCTCAAGGCTGGAGCAGGGCAGAGTAACTATCACCGGCGCAGGCCAGACATGTTCTCTGCCTCCAAGAAGTAGCCCAATGATCCTTGGCGAAGGAAGAAAGACAACTTTCAGCTGGGGCTGACTATGACCCCACACAGTTAGTGAGCATCATCACATGTTCTGCCACCGATAAGAGGCTGGGACTCAAACACAGTACAGGTTTTATTATTAAAAAAGGCATAAAAACTAAAGACATGCTTCCCAGAGTTAGAGTCTATATGTACATCTGCGCTTCCTAGGCAGCTGCAGGGAGCATAGCCTTCTGCCCTCACTGCAAAAGTGCACTGCACAGGTTTTTGTCACCCTTTGTTAGGTGTTAGCTTCTCACCTGCATTTACAGCATTCCAGCTAAGTGAAGAGAAAACCCTGCACCGCCTGGGATGTAAGATGGCAGAATTTGTATCTGTGACTGAGAAACCATACTGAATTTCTGGAGACACCTGTAGGACATCTCTGTTCAGTAGGAAACTTCACAGAAAGGACCCATGCCCAAGTCCCAGGCTGAAATTCCCCTTCCCTAGGAAGAGTTCTCACTAAGGGCTGAAATGTGACCTGAATTTTATAGTTAGACCCCAACCTTACAATATACAGTACTGCAAATACTGGGTATCAAAGGGTGGAGTGTTCTCATACCAAGTCTGCAATCTCATTTCACTTTTTGGTCCCACCTTTGCCAACTCAGCAAATGCTGGCATTTGTGGTATTAGTTTGAGGAAGTGCAATGTGGAATCCTAAGTAATACTGCCAAGTTTTCAGCGCAGTGAAAATAAAAGAAATTAAGATCTAGCAAATATTTAGGATAAGTAGAGTAAGATGTAACTGCACTTCCTTGCTGGGAACCACTGCACAAAACAAATGCTGATTTATAGTAAAATATTAAATTATTAAAAACCACACAAGCACTTGCAGTTACAGTGAGTCAGACATGCTGATTGGAAAACAAAACAAAACCCAAAGAGCAAAACCGTTAGTTTTGCCCTGTCTGGAAGGCTGCAGTGATACTACTCCATGTTTTATGTGACTTTTACAGCATGCCAGAAAACCTCCTAAATAGGAAGGCCAGTGGTTCTCAAGCTTTTTCATCATCAAGTGTCTCTCCTCAGAAAGAGATCTCCCAGTTGATCCCTTCCCCCAACACACAGATCTTTCTAAAACTGATTTCACATGTCACTATAGCAGCTACAGTTCTTGGTTATTTGAAGAAGTCATAGGACTAATAAAGAGAATGATTTAAAGGATCCAATTTTGAAGCAAATGCTGAATCCCACTCCTGCTGAAACTGAGCAAGTCTGTCATTCTGTATCTCAGTCTTCTTCCTCTCCTGGAGAGCAGCACTTAGCATTAATTAGCACTGTTTCCCCATACTGCTGTTAAGTCCTCTCTACACTGCTTCCTTTCCATCCCTTTGAAGTTGGATTCTGCCCTCACACAAGCCAGCTGCTCTCCCTCCCTTTGCATTTTAATGTCAGCTGCAAGTCTAGTCAGGCCTGAACTGGCATCAAACAGAAGAAAAAGAAAGACATAAAAAAGGTACATGGGGAGAAGAGGAATGCTGGATTTTCATTTTTTTTCTAATTTCCTTGCTCACCAAAACATCTGAAACTCTTAAAAGAGTCCTGGACTGAGGAAGTGGCAAATGTCACTGCATGGAATGAGCCAGATGTTCAAATTCAGTGCTGGGTAGGAGCAGATCCGCTGATCAGTTTGAGAACCACTGAGGTAGGCAACGAGTCTAGGCAGTACTGCTGAGTGAACACGACGGGAATTTTGCCCTCTTGTCCTGAAAGACAGTATAAATACCCACTAGCGTTTTCAGAGGTACCAGTCCCAAAGTCATGCAGCCAGGATTGAAGACAACATCTACACAAGAGCAAGCACTGACTGAACAGAAGGTGTATTCAGCTCTGCTCCAGCTTTCAGTGAGGAGCAGAGCACAGACTCTGACTGCCGCCTTAGCTCTGAACTCCTTTCAGCAGGATGTGGTCAACCTGTAACCCTACTGCCTCCCTCCCCCAAATCCAAGGGGTTGTTGGGGTTGCAGTTCTTCCAAGCTATTTGCCACTGCAGCCCACACAGGTGGTGAAAGCTACAAAAGCTGCCCAAGAGCCCTGGCCAGTGCTGTTCAAAGCCGTTCCAGATCTGGCATCAGAGCCCCAGGAGACACAGCACCATGCTGCACACATCCAGTCCCAGGGAAGCAGAGTGTCACTGCTATGTACAGGCTAGCAACTTTTCTCTCCTTCTGTCTCTAGCTCATACAGAAGGCTTTTGTCCTCCCCTTCTTGTCCATCTGGATGCCTTTCACCCTCAGCATCATCTCCAAGGCACAAGGGGCTCATGATGTAGCGATAGTCACTTGTGACAGCAGCAGCTGCCCCAGCAACAGTCTCTTCAGCATCCATATTTCCAAAGGAGGCGTGCAAGGCAGGGTCACTTGCAGACGCCTCTTTGTCCTTCCCAATGTTGACATAGAGAGGATCTTGACTGGAAGAGAGTGCGGACATCCTCCCGCGAATCATTTCCAGCTGGGACCGGAGCACTCCAAAGCTGGGGCGTAGCTTGGGCTCAGGATGCCAACATCTGCACATGAGATCATAGCTGCAAAACAGAGGGAGACAAGAGCACTGAGAAGCGGAGCAGCCATGCCCTGCACCTCTGAACAGGGGCTCTGGGCAGTGAAGCTTAAAAAAGACAGACGCTTCCCCCAAAACCTATCAGCTTTGGCCTTGCAAAACCTATCAGCTTTGCACAAGTGACACAGCATGGATGGCCATTATGGATCTAATTTCTTGTTTCTTCCCATTTTCAAGGGCATTCTCCCTTTGGTCAAAATAGTTATTTAGACAGCATCAAAAACCCCAAAAGCCCTGTCAAAGTATGCTGAATTTTGTGATAAGGCCCTTGTTCCGCTGTCTCTAGGGAGCTAAAATAGGACTGCAAATGTGACATCACCTAGTAATAGCTCTTGAATTTATTCACAAAAAGCACCCTCACAACCTCTGCCACAGCTGAAGCCATCCCTCCAAATTCTAGTTCAAGAGCAGATAATTCACAGGAAGAAAATAAAGATCAAGCTGTGGGAGGTGCATGTGATTTCCAGAGTATTCTTTCTTTCATGCCATGTTAACTCAGCACTCCCAGAGTAACAGAAGTGTGCTGCTGTTGCTGCCTGACAGGTTGTCAACAGGACTGGAAAAAGGCACACTGGGTTTGTTTAGAGGGCTGTTAAAGAATGGACAACAGCTTCAATGCCAGAAGAGGGATGCTGAAATGGCCTTTCAACTACAACAGTACCACCTCTGTACAGAAGACATGTTCAGGGCCATTACCAGGCCCAGGTCCCATCCTGCAGCCTTTCTCCTATGGTCAAACGCCAGCTACCTCAGCTCTGGCTGCCCAAGGGCCAGCATGAGGAGACAATCACTGGCTCTGCTGGCCCGTGCTTGGCCAAGGGAAGAGCAGCTCTTCTGCCCTGTGGCCGTGTTGGCAGCTCAGTGTCTGTGCTGGCTGCCCTCCCGCCGGGCAGGCCGCCGGAGCACTGTGCTGGAGCACGGCCAGAGCCATTGTCCTGCTCCTCTTTGTGCATCACCCACAAGACTGGCAGCTGCATTCCTATGGTGTTATTGTTGCCAGTTTTTCAGGGAACGGGAACAAAGCACAGTGCTGGCACTGAAAAACACTGCATACAAATGAACCTCAGTTAAACTTGTAAATGGAAAAAAATCTGATACGGCCTTTACTGGGAAATAAAGCATTTCATGATGGGTTTTATTTTACTTTTTATACTCCTTGCTTGCGATCAGATTTACAAGACTGTTTTGATCTCATGCTACTTTTACAGAAAGCTTCTACGGTTCAGTTGCCTTAATCCTGATTTACACCCCTCACAAACAGTAGAAATTATTCTAAAAGCTGCAGATAAAACAGGAACTTCCAATTCTGTGGCACCAAATAAAATATTTTTTTTTGACCTTGTGCTCAATCAGCATAACTCATTTGAAGGAAAGGTAGAAAACTACTGGCTGTACTGAATCAGCCCAGAAATCCATTTGCCCGAGTACCCTATGACTGACAGAGCCCAGTAGCAACACTTGGGGAAAGCACATAAGCTGAGGGTGAGCAGGTAGTGAGATCATTCTGGTATTTTCTCAGATCTCAATAACCTGTAGCTAAAGGACCTCACAAAACAGGGGTTGTATCTTTTCACTAGGTTTTGATGGATTTTTCTCCAATGCCTACCTAGTAGGTTTTTGAGTCTCTTCTCTACTTTCTGCATCTCTAACATCCTACAGCCATAAGCTCCACAACTTGGAACCAAAGCTACTCAGAGCAGTCAAGATGCAGACATGTAATGAATTTAAGCAGTGATATAACAATGTTTTCATTTATACACAGTAAAAATTAAAGTGAACTGCTGAGAAGATAAGAGTGTACAGCTTTAGTAACAAGAGTACAGATTATTCCCTATGTGGAAAAAAAGAAAAAGGAGAAAACAACTACATGAAAAAATCCACCATTAGAGCAGGAGGGAAGAGGGAGGGAGGAGGGAGGAAAGAGGACTTAGACCACTAAAGTCAGTGCTCATAGTTATGTCTTGCTTTGGGCACAACACACAGAAAATGAACTTGCTTGGGCCCTCAGTGAAATGATTTCACCTTCTCCAGACAAGGCAAGCTTTTACCCTGAGATTAAGTTACGGTGACACTCCCTGGGGGATCTAAGCCCCATGTGAGGAGACCAGGAATCTCCAACCACCACCCACGGTAGAAGGGTTCCTGAGCAAACACTTTATGTGACCTGCTGGCGGGGCAAAGGTCCTTGGCAGCAGGATTAAGGCAGGAGCACAGGCTGCAGCATGTGGCTGCCTGCTGCCCTGTGGACTATCTAGGTCCTTCCTATAAGTCTGAAAATGTCTGCAACCAGAATCTTCAAGATTGTCCTGGATTTGTTTCAGATGTAATTTAAGGTGCGACACCGATCTACACAACTTTAGACTGTCCTATCTGCTCTCTTCTCTTTCAGCCTGCTGTTTCTGAGAGTAGTAGATTACAAATTTTGAAAACAGGGCCAAGCTTTGAAAGACGCATGAAGGCCACTGCCTCTGAAATCCAGTTTTCTCACAGTCTTGCTAGATTGCCTCTCTATTCAGCCTTCAGGGTGTGCCATGGAACTCATCCCTTTGCTCAGATGTTGGCCTGAGAAGGCAGGGTTCAGTGATTCTGGAAACACAGTTTCCACAAAGCCAAGAACTGCTAATGTTGACACTGTTGAAACCATTGAGCCA
This sequence comes from Machaerirhynchus nigripectus, assembly GCA_013397975.1. Classification (NCBI taxonomy): domain Eukaryota; kingdom Metazoa; phylum Chordata; class Aves; order Passeriformes; family Dicruridae; genus Machaerirhynchus; species Machaerirhynchus nigripectus. The sequence goes on along the minus strand of VZRQ01007600.1, from coordinate 1,388,795 downwards.
AGTTAGCTGCTTGTGTAGTTACCACAGGTTCCTGGGAGCTCTGCCAGCGAAGAGTATCTAGTAGCTAACCCAGAGACTTTCTAGTGAATGGCTCTGTGTACTGGAAAGTGGATAGATTCAGATCAGCACCCCAGCCAGCTGTCTTTTGTTTCCTTCCAGCAAGCCAAACTTCTCAAGAAATCATATGTCAGTAGGGTGAGGAGTACTCACACATCTTCCAGGCACTCCGGAGGCTGTTTCAGCCTGTTCCCACTGATGAGGTAGTTGTAGATTTCTGCATTTTCAATGCCAGCATAAGGGGTTTGCCCTCGGGTCACAATCTCCCACATGGTCACCCCAAACGCCCACTGAAAGAGAACAGCACACAGAACAAGTGAACAGATCGTTCCCTGCTCACTGGGGTTGGTTTCAGTATGCTCAGACTGTGCTGGGTAATGTCATCTGAGCAGCAGTGACGCAAGGGCTATCCAAACTCTAGCTATAAAACAGAAATGACCCACCAGATGCTGCTGATGCTGACACATCATCTTAGGAGACAGCTGAAGGCCCTGCCCGGCCCCATCCTGCAGTGGAGCAGGGGAAGATTTGGGAGCTACTCCTGTCTTCCACCTGCAGACCTCTCCTACTTAGGGTTCTCTAAGGTATGTGGTATCAGTTTGCTGGTTCCCAGCTGTAAGAAGATTTTGGTTTAGGGCTTACAAATCAGCTTCTTAATTCATTTAACCAGATTCTGAGTTTCTAGTAATGTACAGGTACAAGTGAAAGCAGAGTTTAGCCAATAAGCAGGGCAAGGAACAAGCCACTTATGGCTCACATTCATTTCTGCTCTACACTGCACAGTCATACATTTCAACTAAACTGCAAGGTTTCTGAGGTCCAAAAAATTATTATTTTCATAAGCAAACCCCTGTCCAGTGTCTATTGTAAACTGGCTGACCTAGTGACCACCAATCACTAAACACTGTCTACAGTGGATGCAGCAAAAACTGGGCAACACAGCAGCCACATTACAAGGCACTCTTGGTTATCTCTTCAAGGACATAGTGACAGGGATAACTGGAAAGGCAAGTCCACAGAACTGAAGGACAAAACTAGGCAGGAAATAGATCAAAAGGCAGAAAGGAAGAGGGAAGATGGTATTAAAAAAACATCCCAAAAGGAAAATAAGTAACAATTTCAGATGAATGGGTTTAGCTTCGCTCCCCAGAGGCAAAGTTATGGGGAGTGTCTAAGCAGGGATATATTCAGATCTATGAAGTTCTGCCAATGCCTTCTGCAGCACAGGGTACCTTTGCTGCACTTGTACTTAAGTGTGTGGGTTACATGCATTTCAAATGTTACCTCCTCTTCTGTCAGGCAGAAGAGAAAGGAAAACGAGTAAGAGTAAGAAAGAAGAAACTGCATAAAGAGAGAAAAAGGAAGAGAAGGAGGGGAAAAGTGAAGAAGAGGATGGGGATAAACACAGAAAAATAAAGGACAAAAGGACAACAAGAAGAAAAGGGTTGATTTCTTCTGCCATTAACCGCTCTCATATATTTTTAGCCTTAGTTCTGACAGCACCCAAGGCAGAGGTAGCACCATCCCTCAAACACAAGGTAAACTCCCTTTCCTATCACCAGGGCCTTTTCCTACCCTCAGTGGGACTCCTCCACTTTAGCAGGAATACAACTGGTCCCCAAATGCACCAGAGCAAACCTCACCACATCGCTGTGTGTTGTGTACAGATTGTCTGCCAGACTTTCCAGAGCAAGCCACTTCACTGGCAGCTTGGAGGCACAACCCTGGCGGTAGTAGTCTCCACTGTAGATTTTCTTTGAAAGTCCAAAGTCTGCAACACTCACGTTCATGTTCTCATCCAACCTATGGGAAAGTTTTCACAGTTGAGGAAAGGAAAGCATTTATTGGCTACCTCAGGCAAAAAAAAAAAAAAAGTTCAGAGAACTGAGGTATATAGTTCATCAAGTATTACTCAGAAGGAAAATGATTTCATCTACTTGGTGACAAATGTGAAGCAGCTTAGTGGTCTCAAACTAGTTCATTCAGACTAACAGGGAAATAATTATGACTAAGGAAGTAAGGAAGTGGCTATGTTCAGATGGTCTACTCTCTTACACACACAAAGCAAACTCAGATACTTTTCGTTGTTTCCAAGATTATCAGAGCACATCTGCAATGCTCACTGCTACCACCAAGCCCTGCACCCCATACTGGCAATCAGAAAAAAATCATAGGGTGATTGCCTAGACTGCCTGTTAAAGCTGCTTGAACTAGATCTGCAACATCTTCTCTCCAGGCCTGGTTACTGGTCTGAATTGCTCTGTCACCCTCTTAAACCCATACACGCTGGCAGATAGTCCAAGTAAAGCCCACAAAGACTTCATGCTCCCGGGCCTCATAAAGGACTCACTGCTTTCCCCAGAAGATGTGCTGAAATAGGCATTCAGCTTCCTCTGGAGGATGTCTACAAAAATAGAAAATCAGTATGCGTTCCTCATAAATGTCAAAGCAGGCTAACCCATCATTTTTCATCATGACTATCAGGCTCTTTGTACATCTGGACATTCAAATGCCTTTGGAAATCTGTGTCTCATCATGGATTTTATTGGTGGTTGTGGTTTTGTTCAGAGGCAGAGTTCTGTTTACACAATGAGTTGTTCCTTACTCCATTCTCAGGGAAGAAGCCAAGTGGAAAGGATAAAAAAAGGACTTTTCTTCCTTTCAAAGCAGTCAAGGTAGTTTGGTGTCAAGAACAGTGAAGTGGGATCATACGGTGTGTTCACCATGCAATTATTTTTAAAGGCATTCTCCACAAGCTTTCAAGGAAACTACAATTCTTATATTGTGATAATCAAGTCCTCAAAATAGATAGCAGAAATACAGACTTCAGGATACAATGAATGTTTTCTTTTCTACTAACACAGCCAAACCCATTCCCTCCTGTTGGTTATTTTATATTGTGGAACAAATAGCCTGTGCTGACACACAGCCACTGGAGTGGCTAATTACAAACACATATTGTAATCAACTCTATGAAACTCTATGTGCAGACCAGTGATGGAAAAGTTCCTTATAAAAAGGGCCTGTTTGAAAGCTCAGTGGGCTCCCTGCTCCCAGCGGCACCACCACACACCCCACCACAATGACCCTGACTCCCCTATGTCTATTGTCACTTAAATGCAAGGATCAGCATTCTTAGACAGGACGCCTCACACTTCTGTCATGCGAAAGGTTTTTCATCCCTCCCTCACCCACTGTGGTCTTTCTTTTCTCTAAAAACTCATGAGTCACTTACATGCAGTTCCGAGCTGCAAGGTCCCTGTGTATGAAATTTTTTGAGCTCAAGTACTCCATGCCACTGGCAATGTCAATCATGAACTTGAGGAGCGTCTGAACAGGCAAGTTCTGTAAGAAATAACAGTTTAGCTTCTGTCACTGGAGGCTTTCAAGCACGTATGACAAAACTGCAAGGTTTGCTGCCACTTTACTGAGCAGGGATGGGGGATATAGGGAGGGGATGGGATGGGATGGGATGGGATGGGATGGGATGGGATGGGATGGAGGAGCTGGTCCTCAACATGCATGGAATGAAATGCTTTAAGATCACATCTCACAACTTCCTCTGGTATTAAAATCCATCCATCTGCCAGTGCCTTTGGGAGACCAATACTGAGCTGCTTCAAATACATTCCCTGAAAATCCCTACCCTCCCAGAAGGAATTCTACAGTAAGACAGACTTACAAATGGGTTTTCCCCAATCCGTGACATCAGCAGAAAAGCATGGAGGTCTCCGTGCTTCATGAAGGGCAGGATCACCATGGGAATTGGGAGACGGCCTTTGGGACGGCTTCGCAGACTGACTCCTGATGAGGACACACACAGCAAAGGGGTGTTAGCATACAGATCACTCCCAGGGGGCATCTTACAGGCTGCTGCGCCTTCCTCTTACAGATCTGAAGGAAAATGTGCCGTTTTGGTGGGTAGATTCCATGCTCCAAGCTTCTGTGACTTTATGCCAGGAGGTGTTAAGATGCCTCTAACCTTGTTTACTTCAGAGGCTGTACTAAGAGCCTAGTGCCTCTCAGCTCTTCTTGCAGGGCCAGCTACAAATGTTTCTAGGATCACTCCAGACCAGACAGCCCCAACCCCACGCTCTGCAGAGCAATCTCCGCATTCTGGAAAATACCTGCACTCCAAAGTGTCCACCCACAAATGTCTTGCTTCTTACTCAGTACTTTGGAAAGGCACAATCTTCCCTCCTATTTATAGACTACCAGCCCACCTGCTCACATTTCACAGCAGTTTAGACATGTCTCAGCCAGCCAAAGTCTCACTGATGCATTTGCAAGAACCAAAGAAACGGCTTAAATAGGAGATGGTTGTTACTGGTGTGTGAGGGCAGATGTGGGGAGCACTGCACACACTCTGACTCTCTCTGGGCCTGGGAAGGAGCAGTGCTGACCTATGCAGGACTCCTGGCAGCACAGAGCAGGCTGCACCAGCACTGCTGGGGGGAGTGAGGCTGTGTGGGATAATGCAGGAACAGGAGGTGCTCTGTGGCACGAGCAGCAGCGCTGTCTTACCGATCAGTTTGGTGACGTGAGGGTGGTCGAACTCCTTCATACAGGCAGCCTCTCGCAGGAACTCCTCAATGTCAGTCGAGGTGAAGATGTCCGCTGGAAAAAGGGACTGTAAGTTTTCTTTCTTTGTAGGTGGCTCCAAGGGACTTTACAAATAATGATTATCAAAAGCTTGTTCTTTGTGGCACAGCACATCTTCTCAGACCTATAGCTAGATAAGCCATTTTACAAGAAAGCAGAGCCTGACTCTCTCTCCTGGGATGGGCAGCAGTAAGCACATATCAGGGACATCTGGTAAATTGGTTCTTGGCAGAGTAAAGACCCGCTGGTTAGCAGCTCTTTTCTCAGTAAGAACTTTCCTTGGAAGCTGTGCAAACTGTGTGGGGGTTAAAGATGTAAGAATTAATTAGGTAAAAGAACCTAAATGACAAATGTCAGGGAGAGGAGACATCACACCAATGAAAGAAAATGTTGAAACTGAGGAGATGGCCTCGGAGCCCCTGACTGGCACAGCAGGGCCCAATTCATCTCTGACAAGGATGGCATGAAAGATCAATGCTTTTATGTCTCTTAGCATGATTGAGTCTTATAAGGTGCTAGAGCTAAGGTTTCTTAAATAACCACACTACTGGACAGCTTGGACCAAATTCAGCAGTGACATACATCAGCAAAAGTTTGGAGGAAATTATTTCTCATTGCTATGACTCAGGATTTATGGAAATATATCAATATAATCAAGAACTATCCCAGTCGACTACTTCCACCACTGCTGCTGCTGAATTTAGCAAGAGTCCTCCAGTCCTGCTGCAAGATCAGACTCAGACCTGTAGGGGAGTATTCACATTATCTGCTTTAGGCAAGTAATTTCAATATGATTCATAAGACAAAAAGGAGATTCCCTTTTTACAGTCAATGAAGAAAGGAAGGTGCCTCTGGAGATTGACAGATTGTTCCTAAGTTAGATACCTGAAGGGAGATATTCTGACTACACAAAAGCTTGCAAACTGATTAGAATTATTGTTGAAACTGGATAAAATGATACAACTTACACTAGAATGGTACTAGTGTATTTAGTACAAGCTGTTATTCTGTGAAGCAAACTGAGCTCCAGAGATAAGTGAGTGTGACTGCTTTCAGTCACAGGTAATTTTTGCCTTACAAGCAAAAGGGACCAAATAAGGTAGATTAACATATATAAACACATATATATGCATGATTCCTTTGATTTATACCTATCTCTTAATTGCTTTTCTCGTTACAGACTTCTGCCTGATGAATGTGTTGGTTGCCCTTGTTATGTACACTCACCAAATGACAAATTAGAAGGGAGCTGGACTGCTCAGTCAAATGTGCTGACTGAGATGAGTTAGCTTGTCACTGCATTCAGCCCAAACACTCTTCTGTTTATTCCAGGCTATGTGCTTGCAGGAACACTCTTCTTTCACTGCTGAATTATTAGGGCAGAGCAGACCTGTCTGAGCTGTCTGTGCTGCATGATGTAGTGGTTTTGGTTGCATTCACCACGTGCTACGTGCTGTAGAAGCTACTAGGGTGGTATAGGTCCTTTCCTGAAGAGCTTCCACTATGAAATGACTGACATGAAAGCGATGGGAGACAACATGGGTAGAATGGCTGAATGGGAAGCTCAGAGAGGAATAAAGAGCATCAGGGATATTTGCTGAGAATAGGACAGACAACATTTAATCTTTCCAAGCTCTTTTCTTAAGCAATTCAGGCAGCCCTGCTCCCACATACCTTTCAGCATCTTCACTGCCACTTTCTGGAAACAGCCATCATCTAGCTTCAGTAGTGCCTCTCGAACTGAACCAAACTCCCCTGTAAAATTATCAGAGTAGGCAGTAAGGGAACAGCTTCTTGTGAAGAAAGTATGATTCACAGCAGGTTCACTTCAGGGGTCACTGGCAGAGAAGCTGAGTAACCATAAGAAATGCTTCATTTTTCATTCTGCAGTTCCAGACAGCAGCTTTCAGCATATGTGTGTCTAGAAGAGGTACCACTACCAGCAGAGAGAGATCACTGTGCTGGCAGTCCAGAAGGCAAAGGAAAACAAGAAGGGAAAAAAGCAATCCCTGACCAGACAGATGATGCAGAGACAGAGTTTAAGCTGGGATCACAGGCAGACATTTCTGGGGAAGCCATACCACGAGCAATGAGTCTGAGTGAGGTTCTGTTCAGAGAGGAGGCTATTAGCTGGAGCAGCAAGAGGGTGGGTTGGCTGAGGAAGCTCTCAGTATTGACAGCCATCAGAGCTGAGCCACGGTGCCAGGGCTCAACCATTTGAGACACAGTCAGCCTTATCTCTCGAAACTCAGAGAATGACTTCTATGAATCACAGCTGACCAGAGAAAACATAGGAGTATCTACTTGTGTGTGAGTGATATGCTGATTCATCGAAGGCAGTGTTTGTTCTGGTGTGTTGTCTAAGGGAGATAAGAGGAAATGCAACAGGCCAAAATCTCTTCAAAATAGTTTAGCCTGAAGAGGCTTTATACCACAGCCTAACAGCCTCTCTGCATTAGATCTGGCTCTAGATTTGCTCTCACGAATTTTGCAACCACTTATCCCACCCAAAATGCACTAATATGAGGACCTGTGACGCTGAAAAGAAGGAAGCAAAATATGGCACTAGGACACCTACCCCAGAAGCATTATCTTTCCCCTAGCTTTTCACCAGTGTCCTTCACTACTCTATGGCACATGCTTACTTCACAAAAACCATGAGCAGTGGATCTGACCACAGACCAGGCAAACGGGAGGAACAAAGGTATTCTGTGCTGCCTCCATGCTATGGAGCTGTTGCTCAGCTGTAGAGTCAGCAGAGCCCAAGGCAATGCAGTTATGTCATCTTATAACCTGTAACCTGGGGTTGTGGGAGTGGGGCTGACAACACAGACCAGATCCTGCCAGCTGGCATCCCCACACCAAGGCCATGCCCTGGGCCTCTCTGCAGCCAATTTCAGTTTGTTACCTGCCATGGGGGCAGCCCAAAAGGGTTGAAGCAGGATCCCAGAAACTGGTCAAGAGCTAACACTCACAAACAGATGACACAGCTGTTTAATTACTTAGCATTGTTAAGCCCTCTGAGACCACTTCTGCAGGAAGGTTATCTTCCTGCTCTGAAAGAAACCCATTTGTTCTAGGAGGGATGGAGTGGAAGAATGCTCCCTGTGGGAAAGGGTCAAAAAAATCTGCAATAAAACTAGTCTTATAAAGAAAAAGGAAAATGTGAAGTTTAATTGAATATTCCTTTCTTTAAATGTCTGAAGGAAATTCACACACCAGTGAATTAACGGTACTTTGGAAAGCTGAGCATAGACGGCAGTTCATGATTGTGTAGAGCCATATTACAGGAATGGCTTAGCCAATATCCTCTTAGTTATGCTAAACCTCTGAAACATTTTATCCCAGTGGAAGGGATAGTTCCATTTAAATTTCCATATACAAGCCGAAGAGAAAACAGGCTGCTTGTACTTGCTTCTCCCCACGCAACAGTAAAAGTAACACAAGTGGGATTTTGAGTGTAAAGCCTTGTTTAGTTTTGGTTCTTACCCTTGCCCAACATTCTTCCCAAGGTGAACTGCTGTTCCTGGATTAAGACATCTTTGAGTTTTGTCTTCAACTCATCACTGATGCCTATACTCTCCACTGGAAAAAAAACCCAACAAAACAAATGAAGCATCAAATAAGGGATATTTAAATATTCTGTCACAACATCAAGAGTCACCTGTTCTAATTTCCATCTCCAATCTGATTCCCACACTGTAAGCAGGAAAACCTGAAAAAGGCAGAATTCTCTTCCACGTCCTCTAGCCTCACCACAGACAAAGGCCAGAAACTTTCAACCACCAGAAAATGTACTTACAGTACTTAAAGGGAGAGGGTGTGATAATACCACCCTTAAACACTCCAAGAACAACAGGAATACAGAAATAATGTAAATAATGCTGAGAAGACAAAATCCAATCTGAAGGGCCACTGATAGACACCAGCTCATACAGCTTAATTTAAGTTGATGGAGCTGCACCATTTTAATGACTGTCTGGAGCACCATCCTGACCTACCTGTGCAGTGCTGTCAGAGAGCCATGCCCTTCCTGAACCAGGAGAGAGAAATGGATCACTTTAATGGATCATCTGGACTTTCCTGGGACTCAATCTCCTGTTTGATAAGTTACTAATTCCTGGCTTTCCAAGACTGATTAATTGGTTCATGCTTGTAGCACAGTTCAGCACACTGAGTTTAAAGAGTACTGCTAATATTGTTAAGCCATATTTATCTCACCACTGGATTATATTCCAGTCGAAGGAGTCCCTGTAGAGCGAAACTGGGAGTGGCGAATTTGTCTTGCATTAATATACACAATGACTGTAGCTGTAATTAGCAAGTGCTATGTGATTGGTATGGCAACAGCAATTCTGGCCTTTCACCTCTGCAATTCACAGTGTCTAAGCCTGATTTTAAATTAATCCCAAGTTTTTGATTAAGAAACATCCGTTTCAGTGAAAACAGAGAAGAAAACATGCGTGAAACACAGCTTCCCAGGCAGAATCACTCAGGTCACTTTACTTACATGTTGCTTCAATGAGCTCTGGGCCCTCCCTGTTGAAAGATCTGGCAGCTCTGAAATGGACTGCTGGATCCCCTCTGCCAACCACACTGCCAAAGGCATGGCTAGAAGGCAGAAAAGACATACAGGGCCATGATTACAGGGGCCATTCACTTCTAAAAGGGTGTGTTGGACACTATGGATGATTTTTTGCCCCTCGACGTATAGGTACTGCAGAGTGTTTTGTTAAAGAGGGTGTATCTGGAGAGGAGGAACAGTGGGTTTATGCTGCTTTGCTGATGCACCTACAGCCTTCCAAAACAGGGGAATAACTCCTCCCAAGTGCCTGGGAGAAGCTGCAGGTTGGGACAGGTTGCAGGAATCACTTAAACAGAGATGCTGCTGTGACAGGGAGGTCTGGGAGACTGGAAAGAACGGGAACCTTGTTTGCAGTAGGGAGCAAACCATAGCCAAGTGTCAGAGGTGATGGAAAGGAAACTTTACTGGGGATCCAGAGGGTTCTGGGCAGTCAGGAAGTTACAATCAGCTGATAGACTGAAAACCAGCATGGGATAAAGGGCTCAGCCTGTAAGAATACAGATGTTTCATCTGTGGGTCTTTTCTCTTTGAATCTCTTAAGCATCAGTGCTAAGAATTACCTTGATCACGTTCATATTTCTATAGTCTAATAAGGCCTAGCTATTAACATAACATTTTTTCTACCGTATTTTTGGTGTTCTCATTTTGAAGAAAAGGCAGGCACCCCAAAACTATGGAAAAAACCCAGTAACAACAGACCCCCCAAAAAATCCCAACAGAAAACCAACCAATACAGTTATCCAAAGAAACTGCCAGAAGCATTCCATCCAGAATGCTTTTCTGAAAAATAATTAAGTCAGAAACCACAATAGAAGAGAAAGCAGAGATCTCTCTAACCAGCACAAGAAGAAATTCCCTTACCCAAACCGAGTTTCCTTTCTTCTTTTTCGAAGGAGAATAAGAGCCAGGGCAACAGCTGTGACCAGAGCTGTGAGAATGCCCAATGCCACAGGAACCCAGGACGTCCCATAAGGAGGTTGTCTCTGGCCACCTAGATGATGGAGAAAACACCAGTAAGGAAACAGAAGACTGTCAATGGTAAACAGAACAATTTCTCCTTTTTCTTTTAAATGGGGAAGTCATGCTGCTGGACCTGGTGGATATTTGTATACTGGAATTTGGCATAAACAAGTACTCAGCCAATCATCAGGAAAACTAGCTCTTTCTCACAGCAAAGGCAGAGCAGATGCATGTAGTTATCAGAAACAGGTTTTGGGCCTCAAGAAGGTAATAGGTGCTGCATCAGATTATGCTATTTTACATGAGCTCATGATCTGGGGTGCCTCAAACTGGAGCTTCATGACAAAAAGGTTGCTTAATGTGAGCATTCTGTGTGCAGGTTTCACCCTGTCCTGTTTTGAGACAGACATCAGAATCTTGACCAGGTTACACAGCACTACCTGAATGTCAGCCAGGCAACATTTTGGAAGACCACAGAGAAGAACAATTGCCTCATGGCAATCTGGTTAAAAATATTTACATTTCTCCTGTAACCCCTCCCACAAAGAGAAGCACCCTGAGGGACTTGGTATTAGCTGTAACTTCACAATGTTGTTTGGTTGGTTACAGCTTCTCAGTGTCTCTCCCCAAAGAAAAGGTGAATTTTAAAAAGTCCCCTGTGAGTCAAGAAATAAGTTAGTCAGCCTACAGGTTCCAAGACTGAAATAATACTTGCTCCCAGAATACATATACTTTTGAGTACAAAATGTCTACAGAAGAATTGGAGATGCTGCCAATCTGAGCAAGCTGCCAGGCAAGGAAGATAAGCAACACGGTTATGAATAAAAAGAATATTATGTAGGCCTGGCAAAAAAATTGATAAATTAATCCAATTCCCTGAGAGACTTCTTCTTCAAATACAATTCCTGAAGATTAAATGTGAATTTGAATGGGTTTATTAAAATCTAGGATAGCCCTCATATCTCCCAATTATTTAAGAGTGAACAAGAAAAGGCACCAGGTCCCTGAGCACCTCCTTCATCTTCACGCTCACTTGCTTGCCCTCAGCAGCTGACTGCCCTTTACCAGAAGGTAAGGATCATCTTTGATGATGTAAGCAATCCTGTTATACGTCATGCCAGTATAAATGAACCCACCCTTAAAAGAGATGTTAGGTTGATGGGCTGGCATTTGGATGAATCTCTGCACAGATGCATATGAAAAAGGTCAGACAACCCCTACTGGCAGAGTCCTGGCAGGCAAGAGGCTTCTGAGGCTTGATTACCAGCTACATTGAGGAGCCTTATCATCCAAGTTTTTAAAGAAGTAATATTAGTCTAATAAACAAGGCTTAAGGATACAGAATCGTGGACCAGTGAGGAAGCAGACCAGTACTGCTCCACTTGAAGCAAATTATCAGATCCTTACTACTTATTTCCCAGTATCTTATCTCCTTCAGTGACTCACATATTCTTTTACTCCCCAGAAGGCTTTACAGGCTCTGTTCTTAAGATACTCCCTCTTGCTGCAACTTTCGACCCGGCCTTCAAGGCTGTTTATGAGGAGGGGGAGATCAGAAACAGAAGCTGTATTTCTCAAATACAATAAAGGTAATTCCAACCCTCTCCACAATTCCCAAGCCAATCACTTGGGCTGTTTCTGCCTAACAATCAGGGTGGAAACAGCTAACAACACGGATGTAAAAGGTGCTCTCTGATAGTTAACAACAAGGTTTCCTTCCCCTATGGGGAGACAAACCTCTCTCAGCTTATTTTTCTAGTCTCTGTCTGTTGGCTGCTCTGGTGAGAGAGCAGGGATTTAGGTCAGCTTCTGGGGAGCCCCTTCAAAAGGAGTGTGGATGAAAACAAAACTAAACTAAATTATTCTCCCTGTTTCTAAACTGCTAGGAATCAGGAGCCCATCCCATAGTTTATAGCAAATGCATCAGAAATAGAAATTAATGTTGAAATTCACTGCTTCTCCTCCTCTGCCCCACACATTGTTACTTCCCACTCGTGTCACTGAGCTTGGGAGGAGGCTGCAGCCCATAAGCTGCCTCTCCTCTCTCAACTCTGTCTCTCTCCCATCTCCTGCACCCTCTTTTGCAACCAGCATACGCCTTAAGACTGCACAAGGCAGAGAGAAGTATTATTAGAAGAGTTTAAAAGAGTATTTAGGAGCCCTTTGATAATGAGCCCTTTTATTTCACAGAAAGTTTATATCTCAAAGGTGTGCAAAGAACATAATCCAAGAGTCTCCTCCTGCCTACAGTCGTGAAGATTACAGACAGGAAAAAGCTATTAAACCATTCTGTTCCTCACTCTGCAATGAAAAAAAGAGGTTTTGACTGAGAAAGTTTCTGGAAATATTAAAACAATCATTGTTAATAGCACACAAGATGTCTGCATAAGTAGGGTGGAGCTCCCACTAGCTTTGCTGTGATGACAAGTTCGACTTAAAGTTTATATGAGCTTAGTCATCCTTATTGCCGCACTGGGAGCTGCTCAGAAACCACCCCTGGCATTTCTCACATAAAGCAACCAGTGCCAGTTTGCTATTTTAGGAAAGGGAGCAACTTATGTTTTCTACCAGGCCTGAAACAAAACTGCAGTCTTTCTGCAGCTCTGCTGCTTAAGGCCTGTCAGTGTTTCCACAGTGAACTTTTACTTCCAGCCTGTTATGCTTGTGAAGAAATGTATGTGCTTTCAGAGAGCATTTGGCCATAACAAGCACCACTCCTGATGCTACTTTTTTTGAAGTGGTTTGTAAATAAAAACAATCAAACAACAATATATAGTGCTGTCAGGATTATCCCATTCCAGCTCCCTGTAAAATGCAAACCCTAAACATTTCCTGGGGCTTCTTGCCAGTGATGGCCATTTTCCAAAGGGAACTCCTAGTTCTTTCAGATACTTTTATCTGTATTCGTGTGCCACAGAAACTATCCCATCAAAAAGCAGGTGGAAAAAATTGATGGAGCCAGTGACCAACCGCTGTAGGTTCAGCTCTGAAACTCCACACCCCTTCATTCTGTTCTAAATAATTTGAGGGCTTTGATCCCACAGTGATTGTGTGCTCACACTTGACCTTCAGTGCTGACTTTGTCACAGGAACCAGGCTGCCAAGGGACCTGAGTAATGGGCATGCTAAAACCAGCATTAAGGGCACTACTGCAAGTAAGGATACAGCTCTCTACTGGTTGTTCTGCCTGTATCCACCACCTCCTGCTTGCTTGGGAACTCCCCTCTAGAGTCCCCCTAAAAATTAGGGCATCCCGAAGTGTGGAGGGATCAGGAAAGCTCGATGTCCATGTGATTCCTCAAAGACATGTGGAGTGGGAAGACAGCAGCAGCAGGTGGGTCAGCATCAGAAATTAGAGATTGCTATCTTGTCCTGCCATGGGTACTTGGAAACAAAACCTCAGGAGACTGTGGGATTTTTGTATGATCACACCGCACTGACTTCTTACCGCCAATCTGTATCTTTATTTGGAAGGTCTTCCTCTTAGTTCTGTTACAGTTTCCTTCACAAGCAAGAGCATTCTCTCCCTTCTACCCATCTCCCCATATAACATCCTGCCCCGCTTCACAGTCTGACTCCCATTTCCCATTCACTGTGAAGTACAAGCAGCAAGCAAATCACCCCAGGTGAGCCTAACTGCCCTTCAGCACTAGGAGTGCACTCCACAGGTGCATGTTCTTTGCTCCCAACAAACCCTTCTGTGTGGTCCAGTCTGCATGGTACAGTGTCTGTACCATCATCTTCCTCTTCTACCAGTAGCTCAGCTTTTCCATGGAGACAGCTAAACTGGTTTAATATAAATACATTCAGAAAAACTATTATGAACACCCATGTGGCCATGATTTAAACCAGGCTTCACTAAAATTAGTCAGGAATGGCATAAAATTAAATCAAAGAAGAGAACCTGTGTTAGAGGAGTTTTCTGTCACATTTACTTGTGTAAATCTGTGTAAACCTTCATCTGCATATTTTCTATTGTGTCTGCCCTTCTGCTCTGCACTAAGCACAGTAAAACCGTGTTCCAGGAAGACATGGTAGAGGCCAGAAGCTGTTTTGTTTATACCAGCTCTTTAAAGATTATTGAATTTCTAGTCTCCTTGATGAAGTGTGCTGTTGTATAAGCCCACGTGCCTCAGTAAGTTGTAAGCACTGAAAGAAAAAGACTCAGAAAAAACAGCAGTCCCAGTATTTCTGACTTTTCCCCTAAAGTGAAGAGAAAATAGTGGACACTCACCCATGACCTCCTGGGCTTCAAGCAGGAAGAGGTCACTCCAGGGCCCACACCCTGCAGAATTCAGCACACACACCCTGATAATCAGGTCTTTGAGAGGATTCCACATGGTGAGATTGGCTTTTGTGTCCTGCACGATCATCTCCCCCTGAGTGCAAATGACAAACTGTGAGCTGTCTTAAAAGGCATCTAATGTAAAACTTCACCTTTAAACCGAAACAGTACCATGTACTTCACTGGCACTATAACAAGGGTTGGGAATTGTGATTCCTGAGTCCTTAGCTCAGTTTTGCCTGAGATTTCGGCTGTTGTCTTGGGTTTCTCTTCCCAAAAATTGCTAACAGTTTCCCAAGGCATAAGGCAGATAGGAGGTTTAATAATTTCTTCCTTTGAGGTCCTCCCATGCACGTTGCTATAGAAATATGGTTTTCTCTACTATTAAAAGATATACCTCCTTCTTGTGGTTTACTGTAAAGCATCTGGCAGTTTTAATCCAAGGGAGGAGTTTGTGTGTCTGTTTTAACTTGTTGACCAAATCCTAAATGGCTTCTGAATTTTGACTTAGGATGGCGAGGCCAGCATACTTTCAGTAGTTTTGTGGATTTTCTTCGTACAGTAAATGCATGAATATTTGGCTGCCACCACTGACACAGTGTAAATTCAATGAGAACTCAAAACACCATCACTTAAAGCCAATGATGCTGACCTAGTATGAAATGGGTCATACAAAATAGGAAATAAGTCTCTTTTCCCTCTAGCTGTCTATTATTACAGGCTTGCTCTTCATTAATAAGCACTGGGTAAATACCTATTAGGAAGCTAGAAACCATAAGAAATGCTGTGAACTTCAAAGGCTGATAGATACCTGGGAAAGGTCGATGCCAAAGAACAAATGAAAGGCCTTCTACCCTGTCAGGGTCCTTTCAACTCCCTAAGTATTAAGAATCCACAACCTTCTTTCTGTGATTTACAGCACAACTCATTCACTTGTTAAATACACCTTTGCTGTTAGGATTTGGAAAGCCAAGGCCCAGTCACAGGAAAGAGAAAGCCCAGATCCTGCACTGTCTGAGCTGGACAGCCCTAGAAAGAGTCAGAGAGAGACAAAGTGGATTCTCTCTGTGTCATCCTTCTTGTACAAGGAATGGCAGAGAACTGGTCTGTCTGCAGATGAACATTCAAGTGAAGGAATTCTGAATTTGCCAGGAAGGAGGAAACAGCCCTAAATCTTGAAGTCAAATACTGAGGCATTCCCTAAAGTCAGAATAGATCCATTTACACAAAAGCAATGTCACCAATCTAATCCCCTGGTACGGATGAGGGACCTTAATGCCTAGAAAATTTATTATGAACCTTCTGCAACTCTGTGTTCAATGGCTCAGTATCTTCTCAATCTGTTACCTGAGTTACATTATCCTGAATCCATTCAAGTCTGTATCCCAGGACATTTTCTTTCAGTACATCTGGAGCCACACCTTCCCACTCTAAAATTAGACCAGGATCTCTTTGAATAACATGGATATTTTGAGGGGTGCTGTTTGGAGCTGAAAGCAGAGAACAGAACGCAATCACTCTGTGCAGGAAAATAAGGCACTATCCACATTGAAAATGGCAGTTTCACCCTCTTTCCTGAGATCATGTGGAAAAGAGAGGGTGTGAGGGGGGGAGAACAACTTCTGCAAGCCACCAGCACTCTGTGGCTTCAAGTGGAGAAGACAGGTCAGCACCTCTCATTTCTCTCAAGATCTCAAGAATCTCAGAGAGCTAACAGGACCAGCATGCAGAAGCCCCATGGCTGGGTCAACTCCTGTATTATGCATCATTGCTGTTAACCACATTTGACTGGGTGTTATTGTTTTGTTCAGGAGACCCTTAGAGTGGATGAACACTCTAACAGCGTAATGTTTCCCGTATTTCAGAATTAGCAAGGAGTTAATTATATTTATAATAGTCTCTTTTTCAGGTTCTGAACTGCTGTCCTGTTCTTGTCTGCTGTTCCTTACCAAGCTCCAGGGTCTGGAAATAAACCCTGTCGGTGAAAGGGGAGCTGCCCATCTCGTTGCTGCACTGCACACGAACACTGTAGTTGGTGGAATGCTTCAGGCCTTGCACGCCGTAGGCAAAGGGTGGCACTGGGGTGACTTCAGTGGAGACCTCCTGGCCACCTGGTGACTCAGCTACCTGTGCCAAGAGTGAAACAGAGATGACTGTTACCATAAACAATATGACTAACATGTACATATGGGTAAGAATCCATTTAATTGTCAGTTTAGGAATGTGTAAGAATAGATATAGTACCAGTGACACTTAAAATACTGAAAAGGGAGTTGTCAAACTAAAAATCATGAAGTGACATCAGCTGGGCCGTACAAAAATTTTCCACCAGATGAAAATTTGGTTCTGTATTTTAAAACATTTCCTTCCCTGTGTTACAATTTCTACAGTTGGTTATTATTCCTTTAAAGAAAACTAAATGTGCTTGTCATTTTGAGTGGTAGCAGCTGGCTTCTGAGGCTTGTTTAAATCTGGGCAATGAAAACCTGTAGAGCAACTTGCCTATTGCCTACTGTCACCTTTTGCTGACCTCTTTTTTCCAGAAGTTTGTATATTTTCAGTTTTGTAGTGGATGAGAGACATGGTAGACATAGGTGGCTTGGTTCGACTAACCTGTTTCAAAATTAACTGAAAAGAAACTTCTTACCACTCCTGCATCCCTTCTTTTTCTTTTGTTTCCAATTCTGAGCTTTAAAGCAGCATGAATGTTAATTTAAATCTGATATCACTGTGAGCTTTTAACGCACAGACAGGTTCAGTGTTCCTACTTTTGTACTGACAACAGCAGAAATCACTGCATAGCTCCCAGGCTCAGACTTTCTCCTCAAGTGCATATGAAATAGCAAAGCTGAGAGTAAAAGCAAGATGTACTGACAAAAGCAAAAGAGTCATATGGACTTCATATATTTTATATGGCAGCCTTTCTCCCTTTCTCACTGCCCTTCTGCTCACTCTCACATACACTTTTGGCACACTGATTTATTTGGCTGGTAGAAAGGAAGAATCTCAAGTTTCCTGAATAGAAAAGCATGTTGTTGTCATTATCGCTGTCATCCAAAGCAGGGAAAAAACAAGACAACTTTTGTGTAAAACCCTGTCTGGTGGATGATGTGTTTCTGTTCAACACTCCAAGAGCTGGTGCTCTTGCATCTGCCCCTTTCACACCCTGGAACTTGGCTTGTGTTAACAGTCAGGAAACGCTGCCATTCCCTGCCCTGTCCCCAGAAGCAATCTGCTTGTCTGAACACGGTGCTCCTAGGGCACCCGCTGCAATGCCCGAGTGCCAGAAAAACACAGCAAACTTCCAATCCCCCGTCTCTTTCTGGGAGACTCCCAGCAGAAGTGCAATCATGAGGAGCCAGGAACATGTGCATTTTCACATGGAAATGTAGGTCAATGCCTCACACAGACTCTCTCAATGTGGGAGTCAGAGGAAGCATGGTTTTCTGACAGCGCAGGGTCATTGCCAAGTTACCCTGCTCCCAGATTCAAACGCAGGAACTCCATCCTCCCCAAATAGAACAGAAAAGGCTTAGAAAAGGGGTGAGAGACTGCTGAGTGGACAGAAACTGGGCTGCTCTGATTCAGCCTCTTTTCCATATGCCCCATCCCCCACCCCTGCCCCTGCCAAAAGTGAGAGGGACAACTTAAACCCCAGAATGATTAGCATTGCAGCATGCAAGCCAGAGAGAATAGGCTGTTCCTGCTGGAGATAGCTGGCATTGTAAGACAGAGGAAGAAAACCATTTTCAACTGCAAACAAGAACAGAAGCAGCAACAAAACCCAGAGACCAGGGCCAGCTGCCTTCAGGAGTTCTTTCTGCCAGTGAGTTAAAACTAGATGATCATTATTTTTACTTATGAAATATAATAAACATCAGAGCATGAAATCTCTGTTTCCCCTCCCACAATAAAAAGAGCATTGCAAGTAAATTAGCTAGACTGCTTCCAGCATACCTTGAGTTTATAATCCTCCTCTGCATAGTTGGCAACACCCCACAGAAATTCCACTCCAGCTCACAATGCTGCTGTAATCAGGTAGAGAAAGCATAGGGGCCTGGCAAATAAATCCGTGGGGAATGTGCCTAGCTGTGTTTGCACAGCCTGCTTTGGGTATCACTGTTGATTTTCTCACTTGGTTACCTGTTCTTTGATCTGATTCTACAGCTAAGTATGCAATGATAGAAACTAACTCTGCCTGAGGTTGGACACGTATTATTGTTCTCAGGAACTTCAAGAAGCAGACCAGTTTTTCAGACATGTGGAGTACTCTGCACCTGGCAGAGCTACAGATTATTATCAAGCTTGATTTTCTAGGAAGAACTGGTCTTTGACAATGGAAAACCAATCAAGATTTAGAGACAGGGCTTAAAATTGCTCTGAAACATGCAAATAGGCCTGATCTTATATCAAAAAGCCCAATCTGTCTCCTACCTCCATCATTCCTACCTTTCCTGTACCACATCCTATATTTTGCAAGCTCCTCATCCCTTGGACTCACTGATATGTCCAAATTCCTGCACTTCCTCTGGCATCCCACAGCACAGGCCTGATTTGGCGTGGGACTCACAGGCACCTGCACTGGAACAAGCTCCCATGGGCCACTGCTACATGCGGGAAGGATGAGCACCCTGCAGCCACAGCTGCTCAAGGGCACTTCCCACAGAGTGCTGCGTGCCTCATGTGCGCTGCAGTGTTATAACCTGCATGGAGTAGCTGCCATGAAGCAACTGATGTGATAACCTGCTAGCAAGGAGAATGTGGCCAGTCTTTACACTAAACTTTTGAGCATGGAGTTCATGACCTGCTATTTGGCACCTATACATGCCCCGAGTTGCCTCCTATTTTTATGTTTTAAGGCTGTGAAGTAAGAATTGAAACACTGCTAATCAGATGGGAGAGCAAACGATGGCCCAGGAAATGTTGTGGCTCAGGAGAGTCCTGTTATTCATGCAGGGCAGGGCACAACCCAGAGAGGCCATACCTGGAGAGTGCAAGAATGGAGGGGTGCGCGGCCATCAAATCCTGGCACCCAGACCACGCTGGCATTGCTGCTGGTGACTTGGCTTACAGTTACATTGAGAGGCGGGAGAGGCATGGCTAGGAAGGAAGCAAAGAGACCTTTCAGTGTACACAGAACTGAGCAGGTATTCACACGGAACTGGAAGAGCCTTGAGGCTAAAAATTACGCAATGAAATCACTAACAGAAATGTGGTACAATATCACATCTTTAGAGAGTGTCCCTGACTGTCGTGAATGAAACTATTATTTTAACATTGAACAAGCTACTGTCAGACATTCTCTCATTGTCCAGCACACTTGCTGGATGTACACAGGCAGTGGTTGATCTCTTTCATAGCAATGCCAGTGTGTGATGTTCACACCTTTGCTACTCAGCTTTCTTCCCTGTCCCCTCCATTGCAGGGCATGACTCAGCCCTGCACACGGTTGCCTGTGGACCCACATTGTGAACTAAATCTGGGCTTTAAAATCCCACCTCGGGTTCTCAGTCCAGCCTCTGACACCAGCTCTGCCAGCACCAGGTGGAGGGTGGTTTGCTGTAGTGACCTGAAAACCCTGGAGCTGGATTTGCAGTAGACCGCTTTGTGCTGCCTCCGGGTGTACGTTGCAGACTCCCACTGAAACACTGTGGGACAGAGCCTGGACTGAAAACTGCCTCCTCAGGCTTGGGATGAATAAACTCTGTTTTACAGAGGGGAAATTCAAGCAAAAGCAACTGCCTGCCACATGGTTGAGTACCACTCCTCAAATTAAGGGCAGGGCCAGGAACAAAATCAGGATTCCAAGACTGGACAGTTAATCAGACATTCGTGCTTCCTACCACCACAGCACAGCACCAAACTGCTGGGCTTGCTTTTAGGATCCTTCCCTTTGACTTCTCCTTTCCTCTCACTGTATTTCCACATAGTTAATTCCTATCCTTCCGCTCACCATCCATTTTTCACCTTCGAGTTTTCATTCAGGCATCTCCTGACACTCCTGACAAAATTAGCAGCTTCATGAATACTAACCTCTCCCCTGACCTTTTCCTCATTTAAAAAAATTCTATGCTGATGCTGTAATACTTTTCCTGTAGCACCTCAACAAACTGTACCCTCGGGAGTCCTCTTTCAAAAACCCATCCTCAGGACGAGGCTCTGCCTGCAGATCGAGTTTTCCACATCTCCTGAGTTGTATCCATCAGAAAGCAGCAACAGAAAAGTAATTGCAAGCGAGGATTTCTCCAGCTGCATCTTCTACCCTGCCAGAGCACCTTTGTATTTCATTGCACCAAGGACAACCACAATATTGCTGCCTTCAGCATCTCCACAGGGCCATCTTCCAAGAAAAATGCAGAGCCCAAACGCCCAGGTCTCTGCAGAGGGCCTGGAGGAGAGGAATTGGTGGTGACACAGATTAACCCTATAAAGCCTTTGTTGTCTGGTTAACCAGTTACCAGGACCCAGGGCAGGGGCCTGCCACCTAGATAGGAACAGGGTGTGTGGGTGGGAGGTGGGGCAACAGACCAAAGGTCGGGGATGGAAGCTGGGCAATGAGTTCTTCGTGAGTTAACTTAAGACTTTCCTGCATCTTTGTTTAATTCCCTTTTGATGTCAGTGTTCAGATTTGTAAGCTCTTTAAGGGAAAAAAATCCTGCTTTTACTGCTTACTTGGGTATTGCTGAAACACTGTCCATAACTCAAGTTTTTGCAGACACACTCGTAACTTTTGTGCTTAGCAACATGTGATTTTCAACACAGGATGCTAGGCCCAGAGGAGGTACGTGCTGTGCCACCAGGGAGAATAAACAACCAACTGCTAACACGGCCCCTGTGCAAAGGAGACAGTGGCTGAGGAGGGCTGGCTTGCTAGCACCTTCCCCTAACTCTGCAAGCTGTAGAAGGGCCAGATGCATTTCCCCACCGTCTCTTGGGAAAAAACTGTGGGCGGCTGTTTCCTGTTGTGCTCTAAAACACGGGATGCAACCCTAGAAGTGTTAGCTGCACATAAAAAGGAGAGCAAAGCCTGTCAGAACACAGGACCTTGAGTGTTAACATAATGAGAGTTAACTTCCTCTGTGCTTAGAGAGTGGCTGAACAATGGGGCTTTGTACATGGCTGGGGACTGTGGGCTACAATAACAGTAATTTTCTGCTTGGAGTACACCCAGCACATTGTGGGCACTACAGAGAATAGATAATGAACAACAACAGGAGCAAATAGGAAGAAATGTTAACAGTTTGTCAACGCCCTAGCAAAAATATTTGCCTCTGGAAACACAGAAGAAACTAATTGTTTAATAAATTGTAGAAAGATTTAAGAGTCCTCATTAGCAGATGGGTTTGTGTAAGAGAGGAAGGCCCTCAACATGCATGTGCAGACAATTACTCCCAGGAGTAACTTCGCTGAAGTCTGCACTAAACAAACACTCTTTGGGCCTGCCCTATTTCTGCTGTGTAGGAGCTTTGCTTTAATTTTAACACGGTTGTACTAGATCTTAGAAGTTTTTCTATTTAGAAAAGCCTCATCACGTAGGTACATTTACAACTACTTTTTTTAGATGTATCTTTGAGGTATTACAGACATAACTTTTATGACTACAGCACTGGACTTCAAAACCTGATTTTTTGTCTCTCGGACACGCCACATACTGCTGCAATGTTAGTCGAGTCCCTTACGCTTGCTCTTTCTCAGCTCTAGAACATGTGTGTGTGACGCAAGCGTGTGATGGCAATATGTCCCTTCTAAACAGGCTGTGTGGATTCATTAGCTGATGACTGACCCCTGAGGAGCACTTTTCAGCTAAACATAATTGCTGGGAAATGAGAGAATTCTGACGTCTTTACTCCTTCATCTCATTAATGGTTAAAAAAATAATAATCTGTATTAACATTAAGAAATTAAAAAGCTTGTTTATGCTAAATGTTTTTTCAAATTATGCCTTTATGAGATTTTTTAAAGTGTAATAGCTTTGTGAACTAAATTCTATCCCAGGATAAAAATATCCAAAGAAGATACATTCTACAATAACTAATTCCCCTGTGAAGACAAGTCTTTAAGGCAACAACTCCAAATGGTTTTAAATTAAGTTATAAATCTTACTGGTCCAACATTCTGCATTCTTGGCATAGCAGTAACCACAATGTCCTGAACAAAAACACACTCCAAGAGCAGTAGATTACAGCTGGATTTTGATCTGTCCTTTAATGAACATTAGCTACTACAACTGTGAGTTCTGATACTGACACAGACATAAAGGATTGCTTGTATTTGTGCTGAGCAATAAGCTACCACTCGGAACAAATGATTTTTGTGCCATGCCTCTCCTGGAACTGATGATCGTGCAATTAAAACTGCATTAAAGCATGACTAAAAATTCAAATGCAGAAGCATCTCAGCATGAAGAGGAGGGGAAGAGCTGATTGCTCTGATTATCCCTGTTTCAGTTACCTGGAGGAACAGAGGAAATGTCACATCACCCTGGAGACTTCCAAATGGCAACTGGTCATGCACAGGCTAAGAATTATTTGTTTTCAATGAACTTTTAAAGAGCAAAGAATTAAAAAAATAAAATTCATAAACCCAGTGTGGATGAGCAGACCTTACTGGCCACTGGTGATCACCTTCCTTGACTTTTTTCAGCATCTAATGTGATGCTAATAAAAGCAAGCAGAAGCAATGGCCTCTTTAGTTCTAACAAGACCCATCTATTCCCAAGAGGGAAAGATTTCCCTGCTACAAATTTATACCAGCTTCATCTCTCACAAACAACTTAATTGCCCTAGCTCTCTCCTTTTCAAGGAAAAGCTGTCATTTGACATCAGATTTCCACTCCTGAATCAGATGTGGATTATTCTCAACAGCCTGGGATACGGCCCTGCATAGGAAGTGGGAACTGCTGTTAGAACACAAAGCATTGTTTCGACTGCTGAGAGCTCCAACCAGCGCTGGCAGCTTTGAGGCAACTCCTTGCATTAAGGAGCCCGACTTTCACTCCCCAGAGAGCAAATCCAAGGCCCTTGCCCAGTCTCTTGCACCCAGTCTCTCACCTTTAATTTGAACAGTGGCAGTCCGAGATGAAGACAATCCCTTTACGTTGTGAGCTTCGCAGGAGAAAACTGTGCTTTGATTAATACCTGGAGATCAGCCAAGAAAAAGAAAGGAAACACAAATAGCTACATAATCCAGCTTCAACCTTCAGCAGAATTTCAATTATTTGTGACATCCAGCTCAAGCTGTACAGGCAGTTGGAGGGGTGAGCTGGGTGCCAATCAAAGGCATGCAGATTTCAATGTAACTAATGTGCTAAACACATTTTTAATGGAGAGGTGGCGGCAATGTAGAGAAGCTTTCATGGAAGTGTCAGAAAGCACTGAAAAAGAAGGACAAATCTGTCAGGACAGCAGCTCATAGTGCTCAGGTAGTAGATGTCTGCTTCTCACATTCTTGTGAGCATCTTTGGAGCACAGATTGTACTGAACTGTGAGCTTACACAAAGCCCAATGCTTTGGGCCTCAGCCTCCACCTGAGCAACATTCATCTTCTAACTGGGCTATAAGCCCAGGCAAACTTCCAGTCAGATGCTGCTACTGCTAGTCAATGCCCACCTGGCCCCACCTTGCATCAGACTTTTGAAGGAAAGGAAGTGGAAGCTAAATGCTACTGAACAAGCACTGAAACACTTTCCAGGGGTGATACAAGTAAGAATGTCTTCTGTGAGTATCCATCAATCCATCCCATGGCTTCATACTGCTGTCTGGCTGCTCCAAGGTGCATATAGATATGGCAAATTAAATAGAACTGAGATAGATTAGCAAGGCTGCCTGGAGAACTGCGTCCAGCAACTATTGTCACTTAACTTGGCCCTCAGTTGCTTTAGAAGGCTCTATCTGAGAAAAGCTAAAGATTGGCACACTGTGGGCATACAATTTAGAAAGGAAAAACATTTCAGAGCTGCACAGAGCAGCTTGCACAGTGTCTTTGACCTTTGACTCATCTCCCAAGCCTGAGACTAACAGCATAGCAAAGAAGGTGTAATGGAAGAGAGGAGGGAGTGCTACTCTCGTCCCCGTGAGCCAGAGGAAGATGCTGCCAGCAGGCTGAAGGCCAGGCAGCACAGCAGAGCAGCACCTGATGTGGTAGGCCTGTCCCAAGGCAGAACCTAACACAGCCCTGCCCCGAGGAAAATACAAAACACACCACAAACCAGGAATCGCGTGTTCCCTAGCACCATGCCAGCACTGCTTTCCAAACACAACACTGCTGAACCTCCTAAATGCTTGCTTTCTATCCAAGTACTTTGTTACAATTTTCTTCAGAGCTTTGTTACTATTTTCTTCAGAGCGTGATACTTTCCTCAGCTATTAATGCTTATTTTCTTACCAACTGTCTTTTTTGACATGCTTTGGTAATCCAACCATGCAGGTTGTGTCCTGCTACATGTTTTCAGTAGCAAAGGCAAGATATGCCCGAGGGAGACCCCAAACTGCACTGAAAGAGGGTGTGCCCAAGGGAAGTCCCAAAGAACACTGGAAGCAAATAAAGGTGCTGATGACACTTAATATATGAAAACAGCAATTCCTTTGGAGAATCACTAGGAATAGATGTCCGTCTTCAGGTCTCCAAGCCACTGCCCCCCAACAACAGAAATATTGTGAGGCACCATGGGATGAGTTTAGTGGAGGAGGGGTAGCTTATTCTTCTATTGTCTTTCCTCCCTTGACTATCCATTATCTCAGTTTCCATTTCAACAGATTATATCATAAGGGAGCAGCATTCATTTCCAACTTAAAACACCATCAGTGGCTATGTAAGAGAGGGAGCAGATGATTAAAACCATTTCAAATCACAAATCATGTTTTGATTTGTGTGTAAATAAGGTTCTAAGGGAAGCCTGAATAGGATTGGATAGCTCTAAGGATGGCCAAAGGTATACAGAATCTCACCCTGGGTGTAACTGTATCAACACTGATAAAGAGGCCCCAGAGATGGCTCTTAGTTGTAAAACCTTTTCTTTCTACATAACTAGCTCAACTTTGGGTCAGGGCTGCTGAGAATAATAGAACAGCAGCAAAGAGAAAACGTAACACAAGGCTGTTGGACAACTAACTAGAATAAAGTTACTTTGAAGAGGTAACAACAAGAATAGCTGCAGTCAGTTCCTGGTAGAGATACATCACCCTTTTTTGAAAGTGGTCTGAAGAGAGGCCCTAACACCTACTGGCTCCTGAGTTTTTCCTGCTGACCCTGCTGGGGAAAGCTCTGCTCTGGGGCAAACCTTGGTCTTGAAGGGTATCAACCAACCCATTTCAGCACTGATACAGTCACTCTTGAAGTGTCCAACAATTACATGAGGCAGTCAGATTTTAATGATAAGAGCATCCAGCAAGCCTGCAAGACCAGAGATGGGGGTGGGTAAGAGAGGGGAAAGCGGTGTGTGACAGGGCTGTGCACAGAAGGAGGGGATGGCATCTGTTACATGTGAATGCTTGGAGAGTTCCAAGAGAAATGGCACCAACAGAGTCACTCAATACAACCATGAACACCCTCCACAAGGTGGAACAAGAGGCACCCAGTGCATCATCTGTTCAGTAGCATCTTTAACAAGAGTGCCAGTCACACCCAAACTCTGTGTGCCTCAAGAGCCTGTGTGCCTCAAGCCAGCAGAAAACACGCTGAGCAACCATCACCCCTCGAGCTAATCTTTGTATGTGATCATGACCACTCAACCCTTAATGCAGAGTTAAACACCACTCCCACACTATGTGGCTACCCAACGTACAAGGCATGATCAGAAGAGAGCTCTTCTCCTCTTCTGTTGCTCAAAGTGATCCCCTGCAGTAGCAGCAGCCTTACCTGACACATTTAAGATGGAGGGGGAGATGTCTGGAAGCCCCACTTTGGAGTCTCCCATCCACCAGACAATGGTCACTGGTTCGGGGGGACCAACAGCAGCACAGGCCATATGAAATGGGGCATTAGGGGACACGGAAACATCCTCAGGTTCCACAGTAAAGTAGGGCACACCTGGAAAAACAACAGACAATTGACAATAACTGGAGCAAATGCCCCTTGTTTATTTCCTCTAATACCAGTGCCCAACACTGGACATCCATCTGTCTTGCTGCTATGCTGAATCCGACGCCCTCTAAGCCCTTCACAAAAACCAAGGGTCAGATATGCTGGATCACCTCAGGGCACGAGTGCCTAAGTACTACCACTAGAAGTCAGAGAGAAAGAGTGCTTGCTTCCCACAATGCCCTTGAAAAACCACTTTCAATTCAAGACTCCCCTATGAAACAGCTTTTAGTGGCAACACTTTCTCAAATTTTCAGCTGGAGAGATTGGAGTTTAAAGAGGCAACAGTCAATAACTTTAGTGGTGGCAGACACCACTTTAAAAGACAGCTAATCCAGCTGCAGATACTTCTTGCCATGCATTAAGAACTGAAGCTTGAGAAAGTGTTGAACTACCAGCTTTAACAAACCCATGAATGAGGAAAGAATCCCCGCGGTGAGAGACTGGGAGCATTTACAATGCTCTCTCTGGAGCTTAATTGACTGGAGATGCCTTCCAGCACACTCCGACACCACGACAACCGGGCTGCCTTGGAGTCAGGGGTAATTTGTTTCAGAGCTGAAGGCTATCCACGGACACAGCTCTCACGGTAATTATCTGTTCCCCACCATGGAAAGACTCCTGGTTGGTACAACAGGTCTCAGATTGGGCCCACAGGGAGCAAAACGAGGCTGCAATGCTACCTACCTTAGGTCATCTCTAAGTGGCAATAGCTGAGTGTAATTCGACACATCAAGAGATGTGGTTCCCCTTACGGGCAATGCCAAAAACTCTCGTGGTCTCAGTGCTCCAAACCAGTAGCACAAATTTCACCAGCCATCAGCACCAGTGCTGACCATGCAGGACAGCCACTCTGTACTTCTGGTGATTGGTGGAAGAGCTGAAGGCCCAGAGAAATGTTCAGTTCCCTTCGATACAGAAATCTTTGTGTCAAGCACTGCTACTACCAACTGCACTTACGCCAAAATCAGGTATTCTCAGCTGGAAAAAGCATGTTCTGGAAGTTGGTGATCTGTTGCCTCACAGAAACAGAGGGACGGACAACATGGTGCATTCACATGCTGAAATTACACAGTCTGTCCCTGGCCAAAGATGACAAGCCCAAGGGTTTGCACTGGTGTGGCAGATGATGAGCACCTCCACCAGCAGGCAATTAATACAGGTGCCTAAACACGGATTTAGAAGCCTAATGTTTGACATTTCCTCCCAGCTACAGCCAGAAGTGGTTTCCTCAGTCTTTCACTGACTGTCCAGTCAGGTGGCAGTTCCTTTGTGCCTTCCTTGCCTCCTTCTTTTAGAGTAGTAAGTAAATGAACAGACTAAAACAGGTCTAAATCCAAGTCTCTTGCGGAATGACAGTGCCTATCTGTGCAAAGGCTAATGTTCAGGACAGGTATATCCATCGTCATGGCATACTGCTTGTTTTTGCTGATGTATTTTCCTTCACTTTTTTATTGCATTCATACATAAACAATAAAAATGAGTATGTTTTTGAGATACCAGCTGCAACACCTCTGCCTGCTTTGCCCGCCTTCTCCGAGGAAGACTAGAAGGGAAAATAATCACCGTTTCTCTACCTGTGAGCGGGATCCCTGCCTCCTGTCCATTTGTCATGACACCCAAGGTAAACTTTCAGGAAGATCCTGCCCAGCTCGGCAGGTTTTCTCACTTTGGGAGCAGCTAAACAGAGCAGACAAGACCACAATTAAAAACTTTCATAGTTGAGGGAGTGCAGCTGACTCATCCAGCTGAGGAACTGGCACTGCCCCCGTCTGTATGTTACCTGGACAGCTCGCTGCCTGTGACACATTTAGCCTCCCAGTTCCTGGTACAAGAGGTGAGTGCCAGCACGTCCCTTTCACAGATGCCCCATGGAGGCACTGAGCAGCCAGCAGTCAGGCAATCAATGGCAAAACAAGGAAATGATCCCACCCATTCCCCCTTCCAAGCCAGCATCCGATCTATAAGGCTGAAGTTTATGTACAGCTCAGTTTTGAGACAGTGCTAATTCGGGGGAATGTGTCCACACAGGTGTGGCTTGGTCTCTGACTGTAACCACAATGGGGGCTAGCAGCCCCAGGAACAGCTACATAGCCAGAGGTGTAATTTCAGATGGAAAGTTCTGTAAGAAACATAACCCGTTTTTTAACACTCCACAGTGCGCCTCTGAGATCACCTCTCCAGGCATCAAACACTATCGTGTTCTCAGTAAGGCCAGAGACTGGTTTCTAAAGCAGGAAACAGGTGCAAAATAATTTTGTTTTTGTAAATTCTAAGAAGTGTTTCATAAGATCAAACATTTTTATTACAAAGACAGTTCAAATACCATTGCTAGAAAACCTGGCAGATACAGATTACCTAAGCAGATCGCAAGGCAGATATTATACAGCAGAGAAATCCAGTCAAGCTCACTTGAAGTCAGATCACCAACAGTCCACATTCGTTTGTGTGCCACACTGAAATGTGTCAGCACTTTCTGAAGGCTGCAAATCACCAGAGTAAAGATCCTCTCTCAGTCAGAGGACAGTTGTTATCGATAGGGCAACCACTGCTACACAAAGCTGGCACGTCCCGGGAAGAAATACACAGAGATAACAGTGAAGGTGGGTCTGATAGGCTTTTGCATTCCCAGGTGTTTTCTTATGCTA
Source organism: Machaerirhynchus nigripectus (assembly GCA_013397975.1). NCBI lineage: Eukaryota > Metazoa > Chordata > Aves > Passeriformes > Dicruridae > Machaerirhynchus > Machaerirhynchus nigripectus. The sequence continues at coordinate 1,359,580 of VZRQ01007600.1, read as the reverse complement.
ACACCTGACACATTTTTTGAACTCCACCCCTTATCACTACTTGTTAATTTCTAATTTTATCCACCAACTCCCTTTACACATGACTACATGCCCAGTTCAAGTTTAACTACCTTCTGCCATACTTCCTTTTCTCATAAAGGCAACTGGTTGCATTTTTTTCACTTCTGCTGTAAGCTTTGGCCTTCATTCTCAAAACACTCTGCCTTATCTAACTGCAGCTTTTTTTTTGTGACTTTGATACTTCTTGCCTGTGCAGTCCAGAAGGGCAGCATGTTTTCTTCAGACATCTTAACACGCTGACCTACTCCGTCACTCCTAATGCACCACCATGCAAATGCAGCCATCTCTGGAGCAGGCCATGGAAATTGGATAGAAATAGAAACTCTGCACCAGAGAGTGTTTTAAGCTGTAAACAACGTTCTCCAGTTGAAACTACACCTAAAAATTTAGATGGACAGAAGCCTGGGATTTATGGAAGGCAGAATGTGCTACTCTTCTTGTGAGAGCTGCTATGAATGTTTCCATGCTCTGAGTGAGCAAGACTTCTGCTGTAAAACACCCAGACCACATCACCTCCCATGACACCCTCCCTGCTCCCCCTACTTAGGACTGTCAAACTGGCCCAACATGTTACCAAATACATCCAAAAAAACTACTTCTTGGCGCAAATGCACTGTTCTTGTCAATTTCTTCACCAAATATGAAGCCATCCTATGACTACTAGCTTCTGAGGATCTGACAGAGTCATGGCTCAAGGGACATGAAGCTAGAGAAAGTAAGAAGCCACCAACCCACATTGCCTTGGGTGACTTTTGGGCAGCCATGAAGAAGCTATTCTTATCAGACAACTCCGGACAGAAAAGTGCCACATGGAGCAGTCACAGCTACGAAGTGCTGACGTACAGCACTTCTCACAAAGCTCACAGCTGGGTTAAAACTGTACCTTGCCCACAAAGACCTGTTTGGCTGATACACAGAAACAGGCTGTGACCCTGCTTTGAGAAGTGGGTTGGACCAGATGAGACCCATGGATCCCTTTCAACCTGAACTATTCACCATTCTATGAATTACTTAGACATGACCTCAACAATGGATTTAGAAGTTGGAAAGAAATGTGTTTGCATGAAAAGATCTTGTTTCCTAACATGCAAAAATAAAACCAGAAGGCAATGAACTGACAGCTCTGCTCTTTGTAGCAGTTCTCCTATTTCTTGCTCCTGCTCTGCAGCGATCTCCCTGCAGTTAGCAGCAATGGTTCAGAGCCAAGAAGCCTGTCACTGGAGCAATCTGCTCTCACCACTTCGACCTAGAGCATATTGGTGGGTCAGCCCTGAAAGGAAACCAGCACTACTACTCCTCCTTACCTTCCACTATGAGCCACACTTGTTGTGATTCTTCCTTCTTCCCCCCGTTCTCAACCTGGCACCAGTACTTCCCAGAATCTGTCCGCTCGACGGATTTCAAGCTGAAAAAAGTCAAAAGCCATATCGATATTTTATGTGGATAAAGCATGTTTTTGCCCCAAAGGACCCTCCAGTGTTTGGCAAACCAGATGCATGGAAAACACCCACTGAGACACAGCCAGCTGTGGGGAGGAGATCAACAGCCAGCCAGCACAAAGCACATGGCAAAACAGCAGAGATGGGAGGCTCCTCTCTAAAGTGGGTGGAGAGAGTCCTCGCAGAGCAGTCTTCCTCCAAAACATCCTCACAGAAAACCAGTTATCTGTGTCCTCTGAGGATAGGAAGGGGTCATCTCAATCCTGAGTCATGACTCTAGCTAGCCTTCAAGTGCGACAGCTTGGCCTACCACATCTGAGCTAGCAGGAAACTCCACACTGCAAACCTCCAGCGAGCTCGACTGCTTTGCCTCAGGTGACAGGACTGGCACCAGCCTCATGTGGGAACAGATGGGTCAGAAAAGGGCCTCCCTGGCCTCAGCTGCGCTCAGTGCTATTCTGACCCCAAGAGTGGCTCACTCTGCAAAATTCCTTGGGCCTCCCAGCTTGTGATTTCAAGGGGTTATGCTGGTGCATGGTGAGCAAGGGCAAAATTTGGCCCCAAAGCAAGAAGGTCTCAGCTACCAAAGGCACCAGTGTGACTCTGAGAGCTGTCAATGCACCAGTGCTGACTGCTCCCCGCGGGATGTGCAGCCATGCGTCTGCTGCCATGCAGGGATCCACCGCAGAGCTGATGCCCACCTTCCTAAGGCTAGCAGTCCTCCTTGGAGAAGGGGAAGGATGTCTCAGGAAGGAAGACAGAAAAGGGAGAGTGTTTGCCGAAATGCACAAAATGGACCCACTACGGCCCAGTTTTCAGAGCTGGACCTTCAAATGGCATCAGCTGTCCTGCTCATGTTCTGAACCACAGTGATCACAGCAGAGAGTCACACGTGGGTGGTAGAAATGATTTCCTTAGGAGAAGAAAGGAAAAAGGAGAAAAAGATTCAGATACATCCAGAGTTAGAACCCTAACTTATCTCTGGTGCTGCAGAGAGTTCTCAGTGGAGTAAAACAAGAGACAAGAAATGAGATTAGACTGAGATTGTGAAGGGCAGCGTTAACTAGTGGAACTGGGGGGAAGTAAACAGTAAAGTTTCAAGACAAACCGTTTCCACAACATAATGTTATGCAATAGTTTTACTGTGCACAGATGTTTTTTCCTACTAAAATGTTTCTAACAGACAAGCTTGAACACAAAGACTTTTAGTTGGTGGAACTGGAGACTCTGTGCAATGTCAGTCCAAGAAACCTAACAGGAGATGAAGCCAGAGCTCAGGGAAGAGTGATTCTCAGTCAGTCAACAGTTTTGAGCTCTCATGGTGTTGGTATGCTTGCCTGTACAAGCTCTTTTAATGCATAAAAAAAGACAGAGCAGAACCTTGGGTTTTGTTTAACTCGGTACTTCCAGAACCAGCTGAATCTGAACATCTCTCTTCTGCTGGAATTAAGGTACAGAAATCTGCTTCGCGCAAGAGTTTTGTGCCTCTGAATGGGGCAGGACTGATACCATGTAGTGTAAATGTATTAGGAATGAATTAAGATTCACTGCAAAATGAATCAGAGTGAATGGTTCAGAGGACAAACACTCCTCCCCAAAGAAAGGAAGGGGATGTAGTCCTGAGAGTTTCATTTCAATCAACAATCCTCACCCTTCAGGCAGACTGACAGCTCGAAAGAAAGAGTAAGAGAACAGGATGAGTATGAGAGAGAAAACCTATTTATACTGCTGCATGGCAGAACAAGATGAGCAAACAAAGCAAGAACATCCCTTCACCTTGAAGTCACGTCTCGAGCATCACAAGCATTAGCAAAGCACCTGTCCCCACAGTAGTCAGAAAACCCATATGGTTCTAGTGGATAAAATCTCAGCGTTCAGTGGCTTCAGTTCTGCTCTCAGTTATGCTCTTGCCACACAGTGAACTTAAGACCACAGGACCCTGCCCCACTGAGGGCACTGCAGTTGCAGAGATATAGCTGACAGCAGAAAACTGTGCAACAGTTTCCACGATATTCTTCCTTCTCTGCATCTGTTGTACCTGAGGAAGCCGATCCAGTGTTCTTCATCTACTGGAATGTACACCTGGTCTACGCTTTGCACCACTGCTCCGTCCTTGATCCACAACATCTCGGGATCTTCCATTCCCTCGAGGCTGCAATTTAGTTTCACGGGTTGACCCTGGGACACCTTTAATTTGATTGGAGGTCCTGTAAATTTCATACCTAAAAAAAAAATACTACTCCGCCCCACCCCCAGAAGAAGGGGGGTTGGAGTACAGCAAATTACTCTAGGTTGGTGGTCTGGAATTACATACCCTACCAGCACACGCTGCAGAGGAGTGTGTTAGTCTCAGCACCGCTCTACTATGCCTGCTAAGCAATAGTCAAATGCAAGCACTGAAAGCACAATTGCTGGAGGAAAGTGGTGGTTCAGTGTGTACATGGGGATTTTTTCAACTCGTGTAACAGCAGGGTGATGTTCTGCAGAGCAGTGCCCAAGCAGAGATGCACAGAAACGCCGGGAGCTTCGCCGTGTCAGTGATCCAGCAGTGCTAACTGCATCCGTTCAACTCGCTACCACACCTCCCTCTTTCCCCAGGCCTGAATTTAAGCTACGGTGTTCTTGTGCTGCTAAGAAATCATCACGCTTGCTCCATTGTATGTATTTGTAAAGAGCTTGGATATGAGAAAGAATCAATTATGCCTTGTTATTCAACATACACTGTTCTCCCGCATTACAGAAAGCTTCTCTACAATTTGCAAAACCCATGAAAGCAAAAGCCTATTCCACAGCATACCTCACTGAGGAGCAGAACTGTTTAGAGAACAGATATTTCTGTCGTGTGACGTGGGTGTGTGCTAAATGAGCCGCCCGGAGGACCCTTCGGTCCAGCCAAGGTACCACATTGTACCCAGAGCTACACCACTGCGACCCCAAAGGAGCAGGGCCAGACCTGGTGAAGCTGCTCAGGTTTATATTGACACAGAAGCGATCAGAATTTGGCCCGGAGCAGCGTTACATGTGTGGGTGGATGGGGAGTGTTTCCCTCAAGCAGAAGTGAATGTATGGAATTTGTTACCATGAGAAGACACAGAAGCCAACTATCTAAGCGCATTTAAGAAAGACAGGCATATAAAGGAGGAACCAGAAGATCAAAGGAGACCGTGGGAAAGCAGGAAGGTAGAAAATAAATGTAAAGTTAGTTTTGTTAGGGAGAGTGGCTATTTCCTATGCAGTGGCACAGGACTGACAGACCAGAACAGGTCTAGCCTAGTCCAGTATTATGCTCTGGCAGTGGACTCAACATCCTTCAGAAAAAAATTACTCCATCACTCTTGCCTGGCCATGTATCTCAGTACATTACAACTTCACCCAGTTCACTGGTTGGTCAGCTTCTCACAGAATGCCTTGCTAGCTGACAGAGCCAGTCAGAAAGCGCTGCTAAGTGAGCAGCCCTGTTGCTCTCAAACTGTTACAGCCTTACCAGTGATCCAACACAGATTTCGGATGTGCCACTTCCCTCCTTGCCAAAACACCACCCTCCCACAGCCACGAGGGCACCACCTCACAGGGCAGAAGAGCAGCAGAGGAACTCACAGCGTGGTTGTAACAGCTGGGAGAAGGGGAACCAGCACTGTGGGACCAGCCAGCGCTCTGCCACCAGCAGCCTGTACCCAGATGAGTACCAGTGGTCTAGGAGCAAACCCAGAACACAGGCAGAAGGTCTTTATTCCTTTCCTTAATGAGATTCCCCAGCTGGTTTCCCCACACTCAGTCTTTTGCCTTTCTATCTGCTGTTATTCATTTAGCAAATTCACAGAGAGCACTGGAAAACGGACAAGCTGATCATTTGAGTTTAGTTGCTACAGCTTGTTTGCTGGGCTAAGGATTTAATCACCTTGGCTGAGGTTGATCTAACCTTGCATTACTTAACTCAAATGTAACACACACGACACCTCCCAGTGCATGCCAGAAAGCATCCTCCCTTTCACCACACAACACTGGAATATAACATGAAAGCTTCATAGCAGCTCTCTCTGTGTTACAGAAAACTGATGTAGTCAGGCTGCTGAACACATGCACAAACTGACAGACATTTTCATTACAGGTGTCTTCATGGAAAATCAAACTACTCAGCATCCTTCAGACTGCCCTGCTGTAAGACTTAGCCACAAATGAAACAAAGAAATATTGTTAGAGACCCTTTATGGTTTTTAGTTTGCATAGAAATCAGCGATGTAGGAAATAAACATACAGTACAAGTGTTCAGTCAGAGTTGCACATATTGTCCAAGTATAATCCCTCCATCAATGTCAACCAAAATGAAGAATTACAGATCAGGTATCTTTAATAACTTCACAGGTCAAAAAATGCAGTTTTGGCCGCAGCATCTCTTCCTGCAGGTACAGGAAGAATCACATAGGAGGCAAATAGGGGTTTTAATTTCCACCTATTCCTCGTTTTACTCTCCCACTCACTGTTTCTCATCTGACAACATTCTTGACTGTGCAAGAAATAATTTCATCCAAATAGGTTCTGCCAAGCCTACCTGTAAGAGCTGCAGATTGTGAAATGTATAGATAAGAAATTTATTAGTTCTATTTCCTATCAAGCAGTTGTCTGAATTGACAGCAAGTGAACACACTAGTTGTCAAAATACATTACACATCTGTTTGTTTGTTTTTTAAACTTGCTGCCTCTGAATATTTTAATTCCTAGGAACTGAATATGTTGTTTGTGATGTTGGGAGTGGAAAGAGAAGAAGACGTCTGCTCATGCATGCCAGGGTAAAGGCTTTTTGCTCCTCAGATTCCTTAGGACACAGATCTAGCGATCCAGCCTGTGCCACAGCCTCCCCAGCTCCGTGTCACAGCACGCACATCGCTCCACGTTCAGCGCGGAGCCCAAACTCCCGCTGAAGTCGGGAGGAGGTTGGCCGGGGCACCGAGACGCTCCAGCACGCTGCCTTTCCCTGCCGACTGGGGGGTGAAACTTCGGAAAATGAGTTCACGAGGGAAAAAAACAACAAAAGCCACTCAGGAATGCGTTAGCACCCGGCTTTCCTCGGCGACGGCCGGCGCTAGGCACATACCAGAGCAATGCCTCCGCAAACACCGGGGAGGATTACTCGCTACTCTACTCGCAGGCGGGCGAGGCTCGCACAGCCCGGGCTCCCCGCCGGCACCGCCGGCTCCCGAGCGCCACGTCGCTGGCTCCACAAACGCGGCGGAGCCGCCTGTGCCCGGCCGGGAGCGGCAAAATGCCCCGGCCCCGACCCCCACCTGTGGCT
>VZRQ01007600.1:1326136-1352203 GCA_013397975.1 Machaerirhynchus nigripectus | reverse complement strand
GCCCACCGCCCCCGAAGCGGCGAATCACCGCGCCCGCCGCCCCCGCTCCGCCGCCCCGGGACGGGACCGGGGCTCCGAGCCCCCGGGAGGGCGGGACGGGACAGGGCGGGGCGGGGCGGCGGCGGTCGAGGAGGTGTGTGCAGGCGGCCCCCCTCGAGGGCTGCTCCGCCGGGCGGCCTGGTTTCCAGAGCGCCGGGAGCGGGTGACCCACATCCGCGGGAGCTGCCGGGGCACCGGTTATCCCCCTACCTGCATGTGGCCTCTCTAGGGCCCCGGCGCACCATCCAGCTCCCCAGGGCAGGAGGACTTGGGGCCACCACCGGGACTCAGCCCCCCTAAGCTGAGGCTCTGCCGGGGTGAGCAGAGCCACGCCTCATGTACACAGCACCCCCGGCCCCATCTCCCTCGGCCGGCCCTCTCCAGCTCCTTCGGCCACACTCCTCACCGTTCGGCCCCTGGCTCCGGGGATGCCGGTCACCCCATCCCGGCGGCTGAGCTGTGGAGGAGCACCGGCAAGGTGAGGAGATCCACCCGTGCCCTTCAACCAGGATCGGCTCGGCCTTGACCACTTTTCCGCTAGCGGAAAAGTAGGGGGAGAACTTAGGAGGGAGATCTCTGCTGCCACAAGGTTACTAGCACGGCGTGGAAGAAGTCACAGTTTTTTAAAAAATCTGGCGCTGCCTTTTCGTAGGAGTTACGGTGAGAATCTGGGTTGAAAGGCGCCATAAGGAGCAATATCGGTACAACACGATGCAGCTCTTAGCTCTGCCACAGCCATCAGCGTGTAGCACTTGCCCAGCAGCTCCTGCAACACTCTGGAAACCTGGCAAAACAGGGTAGTGCAGGGAAACTGCATTATCCTCAGGAGGGGGGTGGAGAAACTGAGGCACAACAAGCTCATATAATTCCATTCCAAACTCTAATCTTCACTCTCCCCCCAGTCATTTGCATTTCTGATAGGAATTCCTGGGGGACTGGAGCAATGCCAAGAAGATTTCATTACTGGAATGGAAATGTCACTCCCTCCCCAGTGCCTCCTGCTGCAATGAGGTAGCTGGGAGGAGACACTGACAAAGCCATCCATTCGAGTGCTTGTAGGAAGTCTAGTTGCACTTGGGGACAGTAAATCGCTGGGATGCACTTGGGCTGAGACGTTCTGTGCTGGTGCTTGCTAAAAGCTTCATGCACACTTGCTGTTGCTGCTGTGCCTCCCCCATGTATCCACCCAGCTACCTGGTGTGTTTCTGCACTTACAGCAATACCATCCTCCAGAAGATAGCTACTTTTGCAGATTTTAATTGTCTCATGAGAAAAAAAATAATGGCCATTAGAATAATGACATGTTTCTATGGTGTTTTCCTTCTAAGGGTTTCTTCCAGCACTACAATTACAGAGGCTTACACTACACTGGTCCCATGGGCTCAGGAAGTGCTCCAGTTGTTGTAGCATGGCATAGGCCAGATTCTGGGTTGGTGTAAGAGAGCAAAGCTTTGCTGGAAGCAGTAGACCAAGGGGAATTTTCCCCATCAGAGGATCTGACTTCAGCTCTTCTTAGAAGGGCTTTGTGTTAACAGTGATAGGCAGGAAGAGCCATATGAAAATTGGACTGAAATCCTGTAGACACTGCCAGTTGGAGTGCAAACTGCAGTGGGAAAACTTACAGAGGAGTGCAATATTACCATGCAAAAATCAAAGGAACTGGTGAATCTTAAATGCTTTTAGGACCTGAAGACAAATAAACTCTCTTGCCCTCTTGTGGCACTGAATCAAGCACCATGGCTTTATTCTTCGATCTGTAACATCAGTGACAACAGTCCTCACTGTTCACACATACAGGACACAGCTGTTGGCTCTCTGGATTGCATTCTTACTTCTGCTGCAATACTGTGTTGCCGCATCTCACCAGGCATGCTGGGAAGTGCAGGTATATTTCAGAAAATGCCTGAAGAGCTACATGATAATCCAGAGGTGAATGCCCAGTGCTGGGAGACTTCTGAAGATGAAGGAAAAGAGAAGAAAGGACTAAAGAGAGGGAGAGGAAAGAGAGAAGGCAGAAGGAAGAGAAGTATGTGCTGGACTTCCTCACCTTCCTCTACTGTTCAGCCTCTTCTAACTACCGAGACCCACAGGGCATCTGGGTCAGGTTATCCTAGTGAGAAAGCACCCCAAACCCCCCATTTCCACATGAGAAGCCATAGCCCTAAAAGTTCAACAAAAGCTGCTGGCACATGCCACTGTTCATTGTCAAAGTATTCAGTCTGTAATTGGATACAAAATCCCTGTTTTGTACAAGGTGTTTTCCATAGAGCTGCCTGGTTTGCACTGGCATTCAAGAACTGGTCTGCTCCATCCTCTGAGTTGGGATTTGAAAAGCAGCATTAACCCCTCTACTGCTAGGGGGCAGATCCCTCATCCTGCATCGGAAAGCTGTGGCAATGGCAAGAGCAAGGATGAAGTGGCATTCAAGTGTTGCAGGAGTACAGGAGTAGCTCTGCTCTACAGTGTAGGAGACCAAGGATGGCTATTCAGGTGCTTCCTGAGTGGGAGATCTGCTGCAGCCAGCATATTTAGTCCCAGACTAGAACAAGAGCTGCTCCCAGCTTTTTGGTCACCACTACAGGCTATAGCAAGTAACAGGAGGAAGCTCCATGTGTGTGAGGGCTTTTGCAGCTTAGGGATGGCTTCTCAAATTAATGCCCCAAAGTTGGGCCAGAATAGTGACTGAGGAAACACAAACCCTAAGGACTTTCCAAACCTTGCCAAAGACACAGCCTGAGAGGTACTGGATAATACAGTGGCTTTTCAGTGACCTGAAAAGCCTGAATAAACTGGAGAATAAACTGTCTCCATTCTCTGCCCAACCCATCATAAGGGATTGTGCATGTCAGACAATAATAGTGTTTAACATGGCCACTTCTGAGGACCCAAATATAACTCTCCATCTTGGCATACATGTGGGACAGTTTGTCCCACATGTATGCCAAAACCATCTCAAGACCTTGGGTATGGTATTTAAAGCCATGTGGAGTGGCAGTGGCAGCAGCAGCAACAGCTCACAAGAAGGCTGAAACTCATCCTGCCTGTGTCTGGGCTAAGCTTACCATAATTGAGTTATGCTGCTCATTTGGGAATTATCTTAGCTACAGCTGAACTCTGTTCTCTTTTAATTTATATTATTCTACCATCTCTTCCCTTCTGCTTTCTTGTCTTCCTCTTTGCCACCTTTTTCAGTAAGCAACTGTGTTGAAATATTCCAGCCTATCTGTTTCAGCCTCCTCCAGCTCTTACATCTTTCATATGTGCTGGTTTTAACTTTCTGTGTGAATAAAGAGAAGGACAGGGAATACCATTAAAGACTTGCATTTACTTTGTCTTCAGAATACAAGGATATCAGGTATGAGTCTGAGCTTTGAGTTCAGGCCTGATCCTTTCCTACTTCCCAAACTCTCCCAGGTGTGGCACGGTGTAGATGGGAGGCTAGGATTGGGTCACTGTAGATCTAAATTTGGATTTTTCTCTTAAGTTTCAAGGTTATCCAGCTTGGCCCCAGACCAATCATTATCATTATCCCAAACCCAAACATTGTTCCTCCACGCGTCTGGGATGGTTATTTTTTTTTAGAGGTGATAAACTAACACATCATATGTGTTATCTGTCTTTTGTGATAAATGCCAAGCTGTCAGAATGAAAATGTCACATAAATCACACATGAAGTATTTACATTAAAAAATATCAACTCATAAGAATTTTAAAAACCTTTCTGATGGTGCCATCATCTGCAGCAGGTTAGCCAGGTATTGCCAATGTTTCTATTTCTGGAGTTGAAATAAAACACAGCACATCAAAACAGAGTCATCAAACAAAACCAAAATGTATTTAACATGGTGCAACAGTCAATGCCATAAGAAATCACCATATAAGTATGCAGAGTTACATACAATCTACACATATTAATATGACTTTACAAATTTCATATTACATGTTGATACACACAAAATGGACTTGGGAGGAAGCACTTGTTGCCAGCCCCTCTGGGGGCTCAGTTTCTTACCTACTTGTAAGGTAGGGTGAGACAACACTTTGTTTTTGAAAGTGACCGTATGTATTGCGATCGTATTGCATTCTCCTGTGAGTCAGAGTGGATAAGAATCTCCACCAGCCAGGTGACAAAATGGTACGGAGCTTGCTCAGCATACAACCATCCCTCGTGGGACGGAGGTTTGGCAGGGGCGAGGTCCCCGGTGGGTCCTCAGCGTGGCCACAAGCTTCTTGGACCAGCCCCTGGCTCTTGGAGGGGGCCAGGCCAGGAGGGCAGAGCCCCCAGCCCAGAGTGCAGTGGCATGCTCTGTCAGGACCAGACACCTTCTGGATCTGGAGAGGCTGGGACTAATCCTGGAAGGCGCTATACGTGCTCCAGGGGAAGCCTTGCAGGGAGAGCCTGGAGCCCCAGCAGGAGTGGCCAGTGGGGCTGGCTCCCAGCTGTGCTCCCTGCCTGGGGCTGGGGTGGCACTACATCTCGCCTGGGAAGGTGGAGTGGGCTACAGACCAAAAGCCCTCCCCAGGGCACACAGAAAGCTGCAAGATAATGTAGAGTAGTCCTACAACTGCTGTAATAGACACTGTGGGTGGAAGAGCTTCCTAACAGCTCCAGACTCTCTGTGGGAGGGTTAATACCATATTTACCTTTCCCTCTCCAGCCCCTCTTCCCTTGTCAAGCCTGCGCTGCTGTGCTCAAGAAGGAATGAAACAATCACAAACCAGGTCTACTGTCCTAAAAATAGTGGCATCAACAGAGCACTAATCTACATTATGGCTCTCAACGATTGCTATCAGGGTGGAGCTGGACAAGGTTAACTACAGCTGGAAACGCAGCAGTGTCTGCTGCAGACCAGGCAGGGCAAGGTGAGCAAAGGGCATTTTGCTGTATCGGTGTACGTCACTGCTCCTGAAAGAAAGCCCTCAGCATTTCTCAGGGGCCTCATTTGTAGCTGTGTGAGCAGTCAGTGACATTTGTGCCATGAATACCTTACTTTTGCACAGTGGAAGATAATTACACCCTGAAAGATACCCTCACTGGCAAAACCCCAGAAAAACTGGAAAGCAGAAGTGAGAGAACTGAAAAAAGGGAAGGTGAGGGTAAAGCAAGAGAAAAACATGAACAAAGGAGAGAAGGAATGATAGAAGAGGAGGAAAAAAAGACTGGGGAAAGTAAAAAAAAAAGCACCTAGTTTGGGGTTTGCAGGAGGTGACTCAGCGCCTGCAGATCTAAATTCTCCTTCTGACTTGACTCTGGCTGGCCTCGTGCCTTGTGCCTTGCTCTATCTGAGCTTCTTACCTTGCAAAGCATCCAGGAGGGCAAATGTACTGGCAAAGCACAGGCATTTAAAATCCTCCAGCAGCCACAACATTCAAATGCTGTGACTGAAATGTAAAAAAAAAGAACGAGGGTGGGATGGGAGGAGAGGCGGGGAATCAAGGAGCAGAGAAAGGGTGAAGAGTGAAAGAGTGAGAGGAATGGGGAATGAAAGACTAGGGAGACCAGGTGGAGCGGGAGAAAATCTTGGAAATGAGGTTAGGTGTTGGTCAGAGTCTCTACGTCCTCTTGCAGTGGCGGGGAGAAGAGCTGAAACTCATCCTGCTGACCTGGTGTAGAGACTGATGCTTGCAGGCTCCCCACTGGCGTCACCTCTGCAATCCCTGTCCCAGAGCAGAGGAGCTGAGTAACCACGGAGGCCTGTCACAGAGAGGTTTCTAGACAGGAGGAACGCCTGACATAGAAACGCCTGTCCTGCCCCTCTGGCCTGTGCACGATCAGGACAGGGAAGAATCGGGCATCGTGGTAGGTTGGGGGGTTCTCGTTGACAGCCAGCTGGCTGGAGTAGGAGCAGCACTGCTCATCCTGGCAGCCCCGGTCCGCAATGCTGCTGCTGCGGCTCCTCCAGAGGCCTGTCCTGTGGGAGCCATGGATGCGGCAGAGGGAGAAGCGGCTGGTGTTGAGGGAGAGGCGGGAGTTGCCGCTGCAGCTGTGGAAAGCGTGGCGTGAGAAGATGGAGGAGGTGCTGGAGGCACGGTTGCAGCGTTCACAGCCGTGGGCCGTTTCGCCGTACCGACACACCGTGTAGCTGTTGTAGGCCGGGGAGTTGGCCAGGTCCATGAGCATGGCCTCCGAGTAGCTGGGGATCAGCTGCCGGTTGGTGCAGATGTGCCACTCCAGCTCGGTGCTGTCCTGCGTGGTGTCCCGGGGCATGCGGTACCGGTACAAGGGCTCGTCTGCTGTCGTGGGCGCCGTGTACTCCAGGCCCAGCAGCTTCTCCACGTGGTAATGGACATAAGCAGTCCGATACTCTATGAGTACCCTGAGTGGCCACGAGATCATCAGGATAGCTGCCACCCAGAAAGTATAATGGGACACGTACCATGGGAGGTGATCCGGGTCTCCGTAGGCCATCATAAGCTCTTTAAAATCCACATTTTTGAGCTGCATGCCTTCCCTCACCTCCATGTAGTCATCTAGCCCCTCAATCTCTGTGAAGAAGTGAGCTCGCTGAGTCAGGTAAGAGTTCTCAGACTCAATGTTGGCAAAGCTGAAGCACTTGGTGAACCTCAGCTTGGTGGCTGTATAGCTCTCCAAGCCCAGGAGCTCCTTGGAGATGTCCTTGTATCCACAGTGAGAGTAGTCAAACTCAGCTTCAGCCACATGTGTGTTGACCCTCTCATGGTAGACCTGTGTGGTGGTGTAGGCATCACCGTTGCGGTACCGGGTCACCTGCCGGGTTCGCCGTACGAAGTGGTAGCTGATGGCCTTCCACCAGATGCACGGAGTGGCTTGCTGCATGCGGTTGATGCACTCGTACACACTGTCCACATCTGCCTTGTACTGCAGCTCCCTCTTGACATGGCAGTGCCAGCACTCCACCAGGTACACCACATACAGCATGGAGAGGAAGGCCAGTGGGATATAAACATAGCCGTCCGAGCACGGGCTGTCATGGTAGATCATAGACTTGCCCTTGAAGGAGCTATCGAAGCTGAGCTTGGTGACTCTGGCCAGCTGACACCAGGCCACTGCACCCAGGCAGCCATACATGAGGATGGAGAGGAGGAGGCATTTCCAGTGGGACTCTCGGCACATGCAAGCACTCAGGGACTGTTTCACGGGGCGTTGCTTCAATCACACCGCCGTGCAAGGGGAGAGAAAGACAAAGAGAGAGCGAGGAACCCATCAGTCATGCTGCTTTGCACAACACACACAGTGGCTGCTGCCTTCACGGCTGTGTCTGGCTTTTCTCTGGACTGCCTGAGGACTGGGACTCCACCCTACTTAATATAAATGTCAATATAAACAGAAATACCCTGCCAGGGACAGAAGGCTCTGGACAAAGCTCTTTCCTTGCTTCCTTCTGGCTCTGGGGAGGGAAGTAGTTCGTGCAGCAGTGACTCACTGTGCCCAGTCAGATGGGTCACCTCTGCAGGGGCAAGACAGGGCCCCATCTCCTCCCTGCCTGCAGCAGCATCATTTACACACCTTGCCATGTCAAGAGCGCTTCACAGCAGGTGAACAGCCAAAAGTGTGGGGCTGTGGAATTGCCCCTTTGCTTTGTGAGTGCCCCATGCCTAAGTTCCCACATGCTGCTGCTGGGGAGGCTTGGGAGCAGTGTCTGTCGCAGAGCTGCGGCTCCACAGGTTGTGCCAGCATAGGAGGACCAGCACTTCACGCAGCTAAAGCTGCTGCCTTACTCAGAGCTGACTCACATCCAACCCTGAAACCTACCAAATGATCGACACCATTTTCTTGGAGATGAGCCATCGGGAAAATGACTAGATTCAAGCACATTTAGTTGAAAAAATTGTCAAGATTACAGCACGATGCAGCATTGCTTCAGGCTGGTTAGACTAGCTCTGACCTAAAATACTTGAAAGCTTCAATCCTGAAGCTAAGGGTGTATGCGTGAATATTTAAAACAGCACACCCCTCTCTTTCAAGTCCCAAAAGTCGGGTTGGGAGCAGAGCTGGGTTCACACTCCTGCACTCCCGCTTGGTCCCCTGAGAGGGCATGATTGCAGTCCTTACCCCAGCCCTGGTGCAGTGAATCAGCTGCATTGTCATGCGATGTTCAGCTATAAAGAAAAATGCCAAATGGAGCCAAGCAGCTAGAGGAAACAGAGTTGTGTCCCTGCAAAGAGCAGCAGCAGCAGGAGTTACACCACTGGCTGGCAGCTGTCTTCTGTAGAGAGTGCATGAAGAGACACCCCCAAGTGCCCTAGCAGGTAATGAGGAGGGCTGTGTGCATCCCTTCTGTTACTGCCATCCTCTGCCTCTCTCCTAGCTGAGGAAATGACAGTGAGAAAGCAGATACACACTGATACTCATGCATCATCATGCCCTCTGCCGAGCCTGATTTCATGCAAAAAATAGAAGCACACTGTTACTCCTTCTCCCAAGGGGCCACCTCTAATGCATCAAACTGCTCCGTAGATGCCAACAGATGCTAGGTTCAGGAAACGCCTTCTCTTTCTTTCTCCACAGATAAATTTCTCCCCCAGTAAAGCTCATCTTGGACCTACAGCAGTTAGGATTCAGTAAGTGATCTTGAACCAGCAAGAAATTTAAGGAGCAGCATCTTATAACTCAGGAAATAATAGCATGGCACCACTGGAAAAAGGAGGTTGCTGTCTTCTCAATGAGATGGAAACATTGGCATCTAACTTTGCAGGGGTGTAGGTCAGATTTAATACTGCTTTGCTCTTTTTTTTTTTTCTGAGACAGAGAACCACTTCTAAGTAACCACAGAGGGTTTTAAAACTCACTGTGAACACTGCAAAACCATATTTCATGGGGTTTGGTTTTGATTTCATAGCTTTTAATCTGACACTGTGTAAGTGCAGAGTAATTTTATTGATTTTTGGAAGCTACATCAGTATACACTTGCAGGGACTTAGGGCAGAACCTGGCCCCTGATTCTTCCTGATGCATCCAGAAGGAATCTGTAAAGAATTTATATTTTTCCAAAACTTTTGTATGTGTGCATGTGTCAGAATAAAGTATAATTATTCTGGGCTGTATTCTGGCTTCTGTATTTTCTTTACAGCAGCTGAAACAGATCTAGAGAAGCTAAGTGGGTTATAAAGTACAGGGTACATAACTTCTGTAGGTAGGGCAGTGAAAAAAACTCAGTAAGAATAAGGCTATTTTTCCTAGCCTTTTGCAGGAAACTTAGAGGAAAGCCACAAGGTGGCTTCAGGCAGTCCCTAAATCAGCTAAAAAATAACTAGGGAAGTTTTGGGAGTGAATCCCCTAAGTGCAGTCTATGTGCAGTCATGAAGAGTTTCATCTCTTGAAACTTTTGTCAAAGGCCCACTGCTCAGTCTCAGTGTGGTTACTACCCCAATCTAGGCTTCTGCCCCAGCTGTAAACTGGAACCCAGGTCAGAGCCCCAGGCTCTCCTGACTCATGGGAAATCCACTGGAAATTACTGACTTTTATTCTTTGTCTCTTCTTGACATGAAACTAGTTTTTAACTTCTACAGTAATGCAAAAATATAAATTGTAATGACGAATTGCAAAGCTCTATCCTTTTTCTTTTCCCTGAAGGTTTTCTGAGGTGAATAAAACTCTAAACATTAACATCTCTCTACTCCAGGCCCTGAGACTGTGCAGAAGGACCAGGAGGACAAAATCCTAACACACGAATTTGTGGTCACATCCAGGCTTCCGCAGGTACCTCTCATTTAAAATCGCTTATGGTTCACAGAGTGAAGACTGCCAGTGGACCCACCAAAAATGCCCAGCAGTCAGTTTTAATGCAAGGTGAGTGCTTAAGTTGTGCATGCAGCTCCAGGAACCCCCTTTTTTCCTATGACTTGTTGGAAGTGCTGTCAGCTTGGCCTCGGGCACAGCCAGGCGACAAGGCTGTCCCATGCCAGTTAGGGCACTTCTTGCCAAAGGCACTGCAATCCCATCTTCCCTTTATCTCACTTGCCTTGACTAACAACCTCTCTGTGGTCCAGCCTACAACCCACAGGCTGGCTTCTGCCCAAGGCGTGGTTCAACCAGCCCTGCTGGTTAGGGCTATCAGAGGCCATATCAGAGTGGGCAAATGCCTCCTAATGTGCTTATCTCTGTGAAATGCCATCTCTCCTTTGGGGGATGAGATAGCTCTGGTTCCACCAGTCCTAGAGCAGCACCCAGCTGGGTTGACAGTAGCTCAGAGGTTTGAAGGTCCAAGATGACATTTCTGAATGCATCCTCTGGAGGCACTTCAAAAATGGTCTTCAACCCACGGCACTGAAAGGGCTGGATCAGCCCAAGGCAGATTTTCTCCACTGTTCTCACTGCAAAAAAGGCAGCTTCTCTCCTCTTTGCATTAGTGAAGACATGCAGCCATAGAGCCCACTGCCACATCTGATTCACACACCTACCAGTCTAGTTCAGCAGGGCCTTCATGTTCAAAACCCTTTGGTAAAATACACAGGTTTTTTCACCTGGCTTTTCTGACCCACTCTGTCATTCCTGCTGTTGTTCCTAAGTAAATCCCAGTCTCTGCAGGTCTTCAGTTATAAAAGCATCTCTCATCCAGGGTCCATCCCCACAGCTGTCCTGCCTATTTCAAGCTCTGACCATGTTCAATTGGCCTGTAACCCCCTATTTCTTCTTCCCTTTGCTGAAATAATTATCTAACACAATTATACTATTAGAAACACTGTAAGAAAGACATGAAATAGAACATAACTACAATAAAGGTATCAGACATTCAAAAATCTAATAAGGAAATATATCTTTTCATCTCTCTCTGCATAACAAATTCATTAATATGTTAAACCAGTGGCTCCCAGACTTTATTAATTAACATACCACCTTCTTACAAGAATGATGTTTGTGGTACTGCGTGGAATTTTCTCCTTTCTGTGCATAATGTTTCAGATTGAAACAAGGCAAGCTTGTATTTCTGGATGAGTACAATAAATGCTTAAGGAAACTAATAATTTCCATGATAATTTGGGCTAGCCAGTGAACAGGAGTTGCATCCTTTGAGGAATGCTGTGGCATCTGTGTTGTTTTCATGTGGAATAAAAGCATAACCCCTGGAAAACCTTCACAGAGAAACATAATTGAAGAAAGCAAAGACAGAGAGCCTGACAGAAAGCCAGAGCCAAACAGAGACTAGAATAGATGGAGGCTCAGTTGCTGGGCACTTAGTCTGCCAGCTAGGACTAAAGGGCTTGGTTCTCTAACCCAAACCAAGAGAGATATTCTCCCTCTCCTGCTTGTGGGGGGCTTTGCTTTGGGCTTTGCTTCCAGTGCTGACCTGAGAAACATCCTGACAGATTAAATGAGGCACAGGCTGCCCACAGAGGTTGTGGATGACCCACCACTGGAAGCGTTCAAGGCCAGGTTGGATGGGCTTTGAGCAACCTGGTCTAGTGCAACATGTCCCTGTCCATGGCAGAAGGCTGGAATGAGGGGATCTTTGAAGGTCCCTTCTAACACAAACTGTTCTGTGATTCTACAGCCACGTATTGTGAAGAGGAATGGATTTGTCAAATCAAATGTTTCACCCAAAAGGTCCCAACCTGCTCTGATGACAGTACAAATCGTAAAAATCTCCTGCTTTGGGTGGAATGCCATGAAGCAGCACAGCTGAGCTGTCAGTATCACTGTTTATGAATTTCAAGTTGTGTTAAATACACATGCTGTAAATAACATCTTGCTAGGCTCTGGCATGCTGCTGAACTGCTTTCAGAGGCCTCCCTTCTCATTGCACCTGACTGGATTGGAAACTCTTACTGACCTATCCATAATCACATGCCAAAATTCACACTTAAAAACAGTAACCAAAAAATATTTTCCAAATTCTTTGGTAGGTCTCAGCACGAATGAGCAAAATGCCATGAGAGAGAGGTGGCATGTTTAGGGAGGGTTGTGGGTGTCTGTGCTGTGAACCTTGTGGAGAGTGACAAGGTTTAGGGATAGCCTGCCCTGAGCTGTCCCTGGCCCCAGACAGTCAAGTCAGCCCCACAGTGCTTCTCTGTGTTTGTTTTTTTGGCCCATCATTTCCAGAAAGCTCAGACAGAGCAAAGGACCTGTGTACCACTCAGTCACCTCCATATAGTCTTTTTGCTGACTGGTGGCATGGAGAGTTGAGAGACACTAAAAGGATAGATGCTATTTAATTTGTGGCCACAGTTGCTGGAAAATGGTCTGGAAACCCCAACTGCTGATGGAGAACTGGAATTTCAACTGACACCTCTAGCAGACAGGAGTTTCCAGGCTGGCAACATTTCAATTATTTCTCCTTTAAGAAACTTAGCTTGCAAATGATAAAACATCCAGGCAGTGGCTGAAAGGGCAATTGCCTTCAAAGGCACCCGCTGATGGCAGATGCCCAAGATCAAAAGCACATTTGCAAGGGCTGACGTGGAGCCTCCTTTGCACAGGCATACCCACCCAACTCCTCCTGGCTCGACAGCAGTCAGGTCAGGTTCTGGCTGCAGCAATCATAATTAAAACCATTAAACCATGCTCTGTGTTGTAGGAGCGTGCAGATTTGGGCTGTTAATCTTGCCTAGTGTAAAGGCGTGGAGAGACAGTCGAGGGGGTGTGCACAGCCTGGCACATCTTCTGCTTAACATCTGGAGCCAAGCGTGCTCTGGTGGCAGGAGCAAAGGCCTGGTGGCCAGGGTTTTGGCTCTCTGACCCATCCCCTGACTCCTCACTAGAGACCAGATTAAGGCACTGGTTGGTAAATTGTAGCTGGTAACCACCCTAAGTGAGCCTAAAAGTGACTGCATTGGGGGTGGCCAAGAATGAAGAGAAATTACTTTGTCTCAAACTCCTATTTTTCTTTAAAAGGCATATTCAAAACACAACACTAATGCTAAAGAACAAGAACAACACATTTCTGGATAAGCAAATTGTGCTTGTGATTCTAGGTCCCCTTTCTCTTGATGGGTACATAGAACAAATTAATTCCTCAAGGTACAAGTCAAGGTGGTCTGGCTATCCCCATACTTCTAAAGGAGCTCCCCACGTAGCAGGAGAAGGAAGGGCCACACTCAAAGAAGCCCATCCAGACTGATTCCACCAGCCCAGGTTTTTGAATGCCTAACCTGAAACTCTGGTGCCTCTGTTTTGCCAGTGTTGGCTGTCTGCTTTTGCTGGCCTCTGGTTACAAGCGTGCCTGATAGCAGGACTCACCCCACTAGCCATCCACTAGTGGCAGGGGTTCTTACCAGAGAATAAACAACCAGACAGTTCTTCAGCCCTTACAGGTAGTCACAGAAAGTTCTCCTACCAACTTTGCATGGCTATGCTGGGTCAGGAAGGTTCCACTTATATTACAACCCAATTTATATTTACACCTTAAGACTGGGAGACATTCTGCCTTCTCCTCATAGCTCCTGTATCTCACAGGCAATGCAATTTCACTCGGCCGTCCTATGGACAGCCCAGAATCTTGTGGCTGGTAAAAGCTCATCTTCCATAAAGACATTCTGTTTTAACTGATAGCCTAGAAGAAATTAAGAACCTGTAATCCCCTTTGAAATTTGTTCTGGTGATGAACTTCTACTGCCTTTGTAATTTTGTCTCACTTCAGCCCCCATTCATGGCAGTGAGGATGCCCATTCTCCAAGTGATGAAAGACTCCTTTCAAATGACTGCCTTCTCACTCTGAAGATACTTCTCCATTCTAATTATGAAATCTTTTAGCCTTCTTTTTGACGGGCTAAAGGAGCCAAGGTCTTAAAGTCCTTCACTTCACTGCTCCAGCTCTTTCTGGTGCTCTGCTCTCTCTTCAGCACCTTGAGATCCTTCTTAAGTCTGTACCTTGCAAGTAAATACAGGACTTCAGCACTTACTTCAATTGGCATCATACCAAAACATAAAATCACCTTCCACTCCCACTCATTCCCCCTTTTTACTGCCTTCAACGGTTGCATTAGTAGATTTCTGCCCAGCAACATCCCAGGAGTTCATGTTCAACCTCTCACTCACTTGGCTCCCAGATATTTTTTGAGTCACTGTTTCTGAGGACAGCTGAAAAGTTGGCTGCACTCTCCACCCTGAAATGTGTAACTTCAGATTTGGCTTTGGACTGAGTAAATTATCAAATGAAGGAGATCCCTAAGGAAAATTGTGCTCATCTCATCATTACAGACCTGCCCGCTAATGTTTGTGCCAACTGTAAATGTTACCAGCAGTGATTTTATGCCATAATTCCAGTGAACAGTGTCAAATCTGGTAATTATTCCTGCAGAACTCAGCCAGTCTAATGGCTAAATACCCCATTAACTTATACAAGACAACTGTTTTCACAAAGCTAAGTGTCAATCACAAAAACAAGGCTGTAAGCATTACGTGGACACTGAGGTGCTTCTCACATTTCCAGTGTTCACTGCCAGGAATAATGCCATGAGCAGTTCTGCATACAATACTAAGAGAAAAAAAGCTTCAGTAGAGCACATTATCACCTAGCTTGCTGTTACTGTATGACCTTCATCAGTAGCTGTATTTTACTCCAGAAGTAGCTGTGTAGCAGCATGGGCTTGAAGCATCTCATTCTCTAGCTGCCTCAGTAGTGCTCATGGCATGCAAATGGTTACAGTGACACTGAAAAAACTCTTGTTTTGTCCCCTGCCAATTTTGACTGGCACAATACATTTCAACTGAAAGTTGCCAAATTGACACCAATAGAAGGGGGGAGAAATAGCCTGTGATGCCTAAAGGAAATACACCAAATTATTTTGGAGTCACATTCTTTAAACATTTGATCTATAATTTTGCCTTATCCTTGCAATTTCTCTGTATGTGTCTATTGACAAAATGACTTTTTCCTCTTCTGTCAGACTTTATTCTTCAGTCTCCTTGAAAACTCCAGCATGAGCTGTATAAGCAGAAAATATGCTGCCACAGCATGAATTTATTCTGTTTGTTTTGTGGACAGTTTGGGGCCCAAGCTTGACTGTCTGTGCCTGGTTCACAGAGAGGTACCTGTGTTCCCCAATTTCAAAAGCCTTAAGATTCTCCTTTGGGGAAATCATGTCAAAAGCATTTCCTGTCCTTTTAAATCCCACGTGTGATTGTCCTTGGTGGCTGGCCTCAAGAGCTGCAAATCCGCCGAAGGAAAATGCTATCATGTCTAAAATGAAAGAATGAGAGAAAACAGAGGGTAGCAAAGACGTGGCCTGAATGGAATTAGAGAAATGAGGGGGAATCATAGAAGGTGGGCAGTAGTGAAAGAGGGAAAAGGACAGCCAGGACATGCTCCAAATGACAGTGCCACTGAGGCAGGGGGAGGGTGCTGGCAGGTGAAGATAGAGATCAGCCAGCCTGGGCAGGGGCAGGAGGGAATCAGGCCCAGAGAAAGGACCTGGGTGAAGATTAATGGAAGAAACACCAAAGCACCCTATGAGCCAGCAGTTATCCCAGCCCATCCATGACCTGGAAAGCAGATACTCCTGAATGGCTGCTTTCTCGCTGCTGGGAACTTCTCAAAAAACCAGACCTGTGCCCCTCTCTCCTCCCCACAGCCTGGGGGGTAGGATAGGGCTGTGATAAATCGGACCAGAGGCTTCCACGGAGGTGACAGCACGCTGCAGGGCCAATGATGCAGCTGTGTCTCAGCAGGATGTGGCATCACAGCATGCTCTTGCTCTCTGCCAAACCTGGCTTTGGGGCTACGGGGTGACTTTACTGTCTTCAACAACAAAACGACCCCACATCTTGGGATTACTCACATAAGCAAGGACTTAATCTTGTATTTTTTCCCCCTCTTATTTAGCAAGAATAATCTTCCCATCCATGGGGAAAAAGGAGTGGGGAAAACACTGACAGAGGACTGCAAAAAAAGAGATAAAATCAGATAAGAAAGAAGAAAAAATGTTGGATAAATAAACACCAGTCATAACTGAATTTGCCTCTGTGGATTTATGCTTGTGATTAATATATCCCAATGAGATACTGGAGAGGGAAAGAGTAATCAATAACCACAAGTCATACACTTTGGCAGGTGGTGACCAGAGTCTGGATGAAAGCAGAGTTTTGTCTCTAACTATGACAGACTCTGAAATCATGGTCAAGACAGGGTAGTGGAAAATGTTCCACCTCCTGATGGCAGGACAACACAGAGAGGACCATTGAGTCCTTGCTAGACAAGCCCTCAGCTGTGCTGTTGATCAGAATGGAGGAGAGCCCTGACACCAGGACCAGGCTCTGGCACTGAAAAAGGCTTCACCACTTCTGCAGTGGACAGGGGTGAGGCAAGAACAAGATTTCTATCCACTGTCCCCAAGCAGCCACAACAGATGTGGGTGCAGCTATCATCTTCCAGCTCCTTAGGTGATCCTGCTGAAAGACCAGCCTAAGATAGTCTGGGGTGACCAGGGAAATGACAATTGCAGGAGAAGTGCAACCTCTCACTGCTTTCCAGGGCTAAATGAACTCCTAGGTCAGATGCTCATCAGTACAGTGAGGAAGGAGCCTGACGGGCTATGCTAGCCCAGACTTTGGTGGGCAGAAGTGCTCCTCCACCATCTGACCCATCTGGGCACCGCATGGGGTATCAGTAATAAGGCCTGGTAAGGAGAAAGGGAGATATTACAACAGTCATCTCATCAGTCCCCTCCTGGGGAGCCTGAAACAAAATGCCTCCTGCCATCCATCTTGAATGGCAAGAAGCCCATTACCCCTAGCTCCTGCTGAGCCAGTAGCAAGGAAAGGGAAATACAAGGGATAGAAGGCAACCAAAAAGAGCCATTTTGCATCAAAGATAATCTCCCTCCAGTCCTTGAACACATAGCAGATTGGTTGCTGCACATCTATTTGCTCATCTCCACGCAACTCCTGTGAGAATAAAAACTTACCGCAGGCGGGGGCCATGATGTCAATGCCTAGCAGAAATGCTGTTACTAGGTTTGAAAATAAGAACCTGCATCACGCACTCCACGTGTTTGTAGCGTCACTGGCTCAGGCGTTCGCTTTGGCAACTGCCCTCCTGTGGTGAGCAGGGATCGCCTGGTTTCTCATTGTTTAAATCCCTGCAGAGACATAATCTCCTCCTTCCATCAACAGAGCTGTCAGGGGGAACACCTCAGGGTAGGCAGGTGCACAAAATGGTGGCATTAAATCCCTTCTGCAGCAGAGCCCATTGCAGGACAAGTCAGAACGATGAAAACAAATCTTGCTGACCCACCTGAATTTCAGATGCTAGGATGCCCCTGAAATACCCTACAAAGACAGTCTGTTACTTCACACCAATCATCCTCATGAATTCAAGCCAGCATCTGAAGAGGAGGAAAGCAGAGGTCAAGACAGAAGGAGCTAAAGTACTCTAAAATGACAGATTCAGGATTAGGTCTTGCAGGATACTTCTGAGTTCTTCAAGCAGAAATAAAGGAAATCCCAGAAATAAAAGATATTTGGATTCCTGCCAACACATATGCAGCTCATTGCAGCAGGACGGGAAAGCCACTCGTGACAATACAGGGGTGCATATGTGATTGCTGTGAAGAATTTGGTCCTAAACACATCCATAAGTGATGCTTCCACACCCTGTTTCAAGGAAAACTGTGCAGTTGCATCTTCAGTGCCAAGGAATCCTAGCAACAAAATGGTCACCATTTACAAAATAGAAATTAGGGCTATTTTTGTGGCAGCTTTTTACAAGATCACCAAAATGCTGCACTGACAAAATTACCGCTTTCCCCCCCAAATTGCTGATGTTGCTGCCACTGGCTTTCAACTCTGCACCAATAAAAAGAGCCTCTTTGGAGGCAGAGGATTTTTCCCAGTAATGCCAATGCTGGGTATGAGTTCATCAGGAAAGGAAAGCTGGGGTTCAAGCTGCTTCAGAGCAAGACAGTAACTCCAAGAACAGTTCTTTTTCTACATTTTAAGCACCCATCATACTTAGCTGATATTACCTACTCCCCTGCCTTGAATATTGGTGGTTTCTAGTAGACACAGGGTAAATTTTACAGGCATAAGGCTTACCTCAACACTTATCAGCTAACTGATAAAAGCATCACATAACCACAGGAAAGCTCGTGGGATGCAGTTCCCAGCCACTGTTGGATTAGTAAGGCCAAGCAAATGACATGAGCCATAGACAGCTGTGCCACTTGGTATTTTGCAGCCTGCCTCATGCCTAGGCAGCCCCCTGCCCCCCACTACAGCCAGCCGTGCTGCACAGAGGTGTCCGGGCAGGTGCCCTTGCCCCTGCTCCCACACTGCAGGGACATCCTAGAAAAGGGCTGATGGCAGCATCCATCCATCTGTTCATCCTGTGGCTGCAGAGTGGAGCGATCCTCAGCTGTGTGCTCCATCCTGTGAAAGCCAGAGCCAGCTCCCTGCACCCTGGGCATGCTGCCGGCAACACGAAAGTACAACAGCCCCCGGGATCAGCCAGGTACAGCTTGCTGACTGCTGCACTGGTGTTACCAGTGGCTTTGCTGAGATAAAGGGAAAACTGATACCAGTCAAGGGCCAACAGGAGGGATAGTGGGACCTCCTGTTCCCACTAAGTGCTTCAGTCCTTGAGGGATGGGGACAGCAGGGAAGGGAGAAGGGGAGAGTAGCTATCTGCCAGCCTGTGCTTGTCCAAGTCTCAGCTGGGTTCAACAGGAACCCTGTGATGCTTGCTTCGCTCCCACCTTCACACAGGAGATGCAGTTCCCCAGGGGTGAGAGAGGAGCAAGCAGGGAGAGGAAGCTGGCTGTGCTGCAGCAGATGTGTGTTCTCCTGTGCTGTGCACACCATCAGCCTGCAGCCCAGGATCTTAGTGCCATAGTCCAGTGGTGTGCAGAAACTTGTTCCTTCCCACTCCCAGGTTCCTAGGGTCACCGGTGCTCCCCTCATCCTTGAGGGGCATGTCCTGTGTCTTAGTGTTCTCACCACTGCCACAGGTCTTGTGTCCTGCCCAACCTTCCCTCAGCCTCAACGTGGGGAAGTGAGGGACTGATTTGAAGCCAAGCTGGACAACAGCTATGGACCAGTTTCCCTGGGGAAAAAATGCAGAGAGCCAGGAAAGACATCCTTGTGAGGAGGAAGCTGGAGGAGTGTTAGTTCCACAACAGTTCTCTAGTTTGCAGCCTAGTTATTGAATGCCTGTTTAGAGACTTCGTAAATGAGAAAAATAGTTCATGATTATGAATCACTTTTAATCTTTGCTCAGACTAAAGGAACACCTTGAGATTTAAATGAAGGCTATAGAAACAACTCTCAAGTCCTCAGGAGAAATATGATCCAGGACTGATCCAAGCTCCAGTGAAGTCCGGGGAAGTCTTTCAAAGAGACCTGTGAGTGAAGGTTTGCCCAGAACCATGGCATTTTATTTTTATTCTCCCTTATTTGCAATGCCATCCTTATATCTAGCAAAACCAGAACAACATGGCTCTGTGAGTTGAACTGTCAACTTCCAGCCTTCCCATATGTGATAAGCCAGCCAGAGCCCTTCAACCACACCACAGCAGAGGCAGTGCCAACCCCACGGTGCTGGGCTGCTGCAGCTCAGGCTGCGGCCATGCCAGGTCCCTCATGCTGCTGAGCTGAGCATCCCTCACAGTAACACCCAGCCACTACTCAGGCTTCAGCTGCTCTGCTAGATTTGGAGAGTTTGTTTAGCCATCTCTGCACCTTGCTGAACACAGCTGTGACCTCAGTGCTGTCAGGTTTTTATAATGGTGCTCCGGTTAAGATAAGGGAGTATCCCAGCAGCTAATGCTCCCCTGGGAGAAACAAGTTTTCATTATAAATATCACTTCTCTCTCTCTCTCCTGCTTCTCTGTGACACATTCTGCAGCAATATGTGACAGCACAGCAGGTGAAAACTTCTCTGAAAATTCATTTAGAAACCTAATGGTTAAAAGGGATCCTGAGAGCCAGGACACCTGGCTTTTATTTCTTGCCTTGACTTTGACCCATGTCAGGCTGTCAGCACACCTTCTTACACCTCCTGAAGACACTGAAAAAATAGCACTTAGAAAGTGATTTCACATGAGCATTGCAGCAGCACACTCCAGGAAGGTAAGTCACCTGCATGTGAGCTGTTGCACCCTGCAACTCTGAGTACCAGGTGGTGGGAAGCAGAGGATTTAGCTCCTGCCCTGGCCTGCTGACAGGCAGTCCCCTGCAGAGAACCACAGAACACCTCAGGCCTGAAGACTGACTGTCATCCCCACCCTTTCAGCACATGCCTTCTTCCACCAGGTACTGGCACTTCTGCCTGGCCACCTCACCTCTAGGAAGCCGTAAGAGAGTTGTTCTCTTTATTTTTGGTTTAGAGGAATCCTCGTGTTGGCAGAACTGTACTGGCAGATGCTACCACCCCTGCCTCCATGGTGCTCTGTGCTCCCTCTGCCCATTGCAGGGTGGGGGAGATGGCATGGCTTGTTCCTGTGGGCGTGTTGTACTCCACAACTCTCAGGCCAGCTCCTAAGGGCAATCAGTCACATGGGTATGAAGAAGGCCTCCAGCCATAAATCCATCACCACAAATCATTTCTCTCCCAAAGCCATGACCTGCAGAAGCCTCTGACTGATCCCACTCTCTTCCCTGGTAAGGTCAGGTTATTCAGACTCCACATTTGCCAGTCACCTCAATTACCTACCCTTGGCTTCCTTGCCAGGAGTGGGACCCTTCGTGACCTGCTCTTTGCCCTTTGCTGTCAGCTCCTACCTTGCCAGGCCCTGCTCTCACCAGCTGGTGGCTGTTTCCAGCCTGTCTTCCCTGAGGCCCAGTACTACCAGTCTTTCCTGAACAAGGCCTCTGCTGGCTGAATGCTGAACTGGGATGTGCAACACCTCAGCTGTGTAGGAGCTGCGCTCCATGTGAGTTGGGATTCTCTGTACATCATTCTCCTGATGTAAAACCACGGAGGTCAAAAGTTCAAGCGTTTCAGGGGGTGTGAGCCCCCTCATCCTCTCCCAGTGGCATGCGTAGCACCTTGAGAGGGGCTGCCAGCTACATCAGACACCTCTTCACAACCTGAACTCCTACACACTGGGAAGGCTGCCAGCCTCCTGTGCCATGCGCAGCCAGGCTCTTCCTTCCCACTCGTCATCTGTCCTGCCTGTTTCAAGCAGGACACTTTTCTTCCTTGCTTTTACTGCAGGGGAGATGTGCTGTGGGCAGAGCAGCCAGCGCTCAGGGAGGGGCTGGCAGGGGTGGCTGTCAGAGGCAGCCTCCACCCCTGCCCTGCACTGTGTGGTGCTGTCGGCAGAGACCCGTCCAGCTCCACTGCGGCAGCATCCTCACTTTAACACACGGGTGGCTCCCCTGTGCAGTGCTGCTGAAATGAAGCTGCCCCATTAGAGTTTTGGGGAGTGAACAGAGCTGTTACAGCAACTGTGACCTCAAAAAGTTTCACTATGTGCTATTTTTAACTTTACAGGTCTTAAGCTCAGAGGAGCACAATGAATGATTGGAGTCTGAAAGTGAATTATATTTTCCATTATTAGAACTTAAAAACTAATTAACTACTTAACCATACTTTATCCAAAAAGTAGAACTCGTGAAAACTCAGACACAGCCTTATCTGCCGTGTCACAACAGTGCCACTGTAACAACTGAAGGGCTTCACAGTGCTCGTGATAGCTCAGCAGCCACTACTTTTGGTGTCAACTCATGACAATGTGTTAGGACACACAAAGAAAAAGCCCTACTCACTATGGACTACTTGGGGATATCTTACTCATTTTACTCTGTTTCCACAAAGTCCCTGGTCACTGGCAATGATTTGAGCTATTTTCTTCCAAGGTGTAGAAACAGTTGAGAGGAAGTAAAGTGCTCCATTCCCAGGGAGAAGATACTTCCTACCTCACTCTTGCAATGGCTTGCACTGATTGCAAAGCGTCCTTGATATCCAAACATCCCCTCTTGAGGGAGATCATCCTGTGGGGTTTCTGAAGTGAGAAAGGGAGAACAAGGAGAGTATTTGGGGCTTCCAAGAAGTGTGCAGACCCATTGCTTTTCCACCAGTATCAGGTGACTGCCTGTCCACCTGAAAGAACAGCATTAGAAACCAAGTCTGAAGCGGACCTACCACTGAGTCGTCTACTCTGCTGCTTTCCCCTGAAGCGACATCTACACACTTAACATCCATTTACCTAAACTGTCCCTGTAACCCTCCAGCAGCAGAACTCCACAAGCTCTACAGCTGCTACAGTCCAGTGCTTCACTGAGAAAAATCCCTTGCTGGAGGGACTGGAAAAGTCAGCCTGAAGGAGCAATTCACTCCATTCTCAGCCACAGTGGTGAGGAGCAGAAGACTCTGCCTGTAGTGGCCCACACAGCTGGAGCCCAGGCTGCCCTTCAGAGCTCAGATACCTTCGTTTGGTATTTCCTATCTATTTTTTAAAAACTCTTGACAGTTTCTCATGTGAACTGCGGAGAAGACAGCCAACTCCAGGGCACTAAGAACAGACGTGATCAGAAGATAAAGTGGGACAACAAAAAGAACAAAAGCAGCAAAAAGATGAAATGGCTCAGCATGAATTTTCTTATGACAGAATCTGCAATGCAAATACTGCCTGAAACTGCAGGATCATGAAAAATACTGCCACTCCTGATGGACTTTTTCCTTTGTTTCTGTGAGGGAAATAATTTGGAACAAAGAATGAGGAGAACTCTTTGGTTTACATCTGCTGAATCGACCAACGGCAGGAGGGGAAGAAAGGGGCCTGTCCTATTTGACCTTCATTCAAGAGGGGGAATAGCATGCACCTTGCCTTAAAAAGATAACTGTTTGGTCAATGATACCCACTTGGGATGGTGACAGCCTTCCACCAGGCTAACCAGCACCTTTCATTCAGGGGATTAGCTGAGCAGGTTTTTGCATGAGGTTTGGAACAGCTGAGGAGAAGGAAAAGCGGAGTTTCCCTTGGACTCGCATCTCACATTTCCTGCCCTTCTCTGGGCATCAGTGTCTGTTGTATGAGTGCCTTGTGCAGCTTTTGAAGGGGGAGGTTTACAAGGAAATAGCCCTTCTCTGGGAGATTGATACTCAGTGGTCTCTCCACGGCTTTTGTTTAACCTCTCATCCACCCGGGTACAACTCAGCCCATAGATGGGGACAATTTAAAGCTAAGTGAGGTGAGAAAGGGAGTGTTATTAAGGGCTTTATGCCTGGTGTTTTCAATGCCATAAAATAAGCCTTGACAAATAAAATATATGTTGGGGCAAAGGATAAAAAAGCTGGACAACTGAATGGAGTCAATGCCCCAAGCAGAAGGTGTCTCTCCAGTGGCACACTGAAGAGGAAAGGTCCCAGCTATCTTTTCACCCCACAGCCTGTAAAGCTGTAGCCTGCAAACAAGCACTATATATGTTTTCTTAACTTGTAACACCCCTTTGGCATTGTTGTGACCACAAGTAGCACTTTACAAATTTGCCCCTGTTACATTTCCGCAGTGGCAACACAAAGCAAATGAGGCAGTTTCAAGTGGCCCCTCTTTTCTGTGGAATTTCCATCAGAAAGCCAATGACTGTGGGTTTCAGGAACATTGACCCATGAGGTTTTCCCTTTTATTTAAATAGCTTAACTGATTACATTATGTCATACCCAATTTAAGTTCTTAAATATGGAAGAGAAGATAAAAACAGGCATGGACAACTGCTGTTTGAGCTTGCCAGTACAGACAAGACAAATACATATTTCAAAATGTCAAGTGGCTGCTGCTTTCAGCTTTCTTCAGTGATTACTTGGCTTTGGAAACAAAAAATGAGGTTTGTACTCACCAGCTTTGTTTTCCTGAAAAAAAACCTCTTGATTTCCAACTAAGTTTTAAAGATTTAAATATTTAAGACCATTTCCCTATTGAGGTATAAACTGGCAGAAATTAAGAAAAGTCACTATCAACTCTTCAGTGTAGGTATAGGCCTACAGTAACAATAAAAACAGCCACCCTACTGCTTAACCAGGGCAGTACAGAGCAGCAGATTCTACTGTTTCAGAGAAGAAAGCAAAGGCAAGTATCACCAGAGAATCAACTTCAGCAACAACTGCTGAAACATTTGGATAAAGGACTCCTTTGCATACCCTCACCTGAAAGAACTTGATTCCTCATCACAAGAGTTGGTGGAATGGTGGAATCCTACACTAATAACAAAAGCACATCTGTTCCAGAGGACATTCAGCTCAAGCAATTAATGTTTCAGTAGGAAAACCCCAAACCAGAACACTGTCAGATAATCTGAGGGCTTGCTCTGACATTCAGCAAAGTCAGCAGAAAACCTAAATGGTCCTTGGCAGAAGAGGACAATGGCTGAGGCAAGTAACTGAACTGCTGCCCCCCTTCCTGCTCCTCAGCTGCACCTTTGCTTGTCCTTTTTTCAAAAAGATAAACTCAGACTTCAGACACATTCTCCGTTACTAACTCAGGGTTTTATCTCACATTGATTTAATACCCAATAAAGACAATTTTCGGTCGTTGTTACCATTTAGGTCCATGCATTTGATCTAAGTGAAATCCATAAATGACAAGGCTTAACAGGGGAGCCCATGAAATGCCCATGTAATACCAATACAGGGCATTTACATGCAACTGCAGGCCCAGGTGCAAAAAGACTATTTACATGGTGATGGGAAAGGCATGAGTAAAGACCAACATTGTAGGACTGCAGTGTTAAGATATCACAGGCGTTTGAGATATAGACTCAAACGTGCAAATGTTTGTGTTGGAACAGAAGAAAAACTGAGAACAGGATGAATGAAGCAAGATACAGATAGTGCTTAGCAAAGAGATCAAGTGCTTTCATGTCTACAAATGGCTTAGATGTTTTTATGGCGGACTTAATACATTGGAAAGCCTTCAGTAGCTCCTGGTCCTAGACCAAATAAATCAAAAGATCCCTTCCAGCATTAAATATCTATTGATCATCTGCAGGGCTGTAATTACATTGGTGTGCTCTACTGCTGGAACACCAGCTGTATCCTGGATCCAGCCACAGCTTTTCATGGCGATTTGTGTCGCATGTGTTTAAAAGAGATCAAACAGGAGAAAACCCTAATTTTCACCTATGGGTAATAGTTTTTTCAACCTGAACTGCAAAGTTAATTTTCAATTATAGGTAGTTTAAAAACTGCTGTTTGGTTTTAGGCAAAGTATCCTGTAGCTTCACATAGGCTTTGTTGAGGCTACTAGATTTTGACTACAGGATTATGTGACTGTTGATGAGCCATGGGACCTGTTAACAAAAGCTTTAAGCAGACTGACTGCTCACAGCAATGTTCCAGGGCTGCTTTCACTTCTGTTTTCAATTTTCTCTGCCTGTTTTAAGGCTGCTCTCTGCATTACTAGGAGCATGTACATTCATTTTAAACTCCATATTATGAAGAAAGTTCACTCACTTCCATGCACTGCACATGGATTACATGCCGTAAATGGCAGACCTGTCAAAACTGTTGCAAGAAAAGGCTACATTAGGTGTAGCAGAAAATTCCAGGTATTTCTAAAACAGGACAGCTTGCTGTCCCAAGTGTGCAGGATAGCACAAATACATTGTCACCTACTGTCACACAGCCCTGCAGTTCTGTCTGGCCAATGCCTTGTGGCTCAGGATTCTGTGTCAACACTCAGACCCATCCATTATTCCCTCTCTATGATGTGCAAGGCCACAGCAAGCACTTCACAGATGATCTGAAAAAACGTATTATGCTGTATTTTCTCCACTGTCTTCTGTTGCAGATTAGGCAACAGGAGTGCCTTAGGCCCCAAGGGAAAAGGTGAGGCATGACCTCCTCCTTTGCCCCCAAACACCTGAAAGCCAGAGCCCCAGACTGCAAGCCCCTTCTCATGCTCCGTCCGCCCCTCCGGCCACCTCCACCAGTGCCTCGCAGAGCTGCAGTCTCCTTGACCATTTCACATGTCCCAGTGAAGAGGCAGGCTCTCCTAGGCCAAACCCCAAAAGGCTCATTTGGCCAAACTTCCACTGGGCAGGCCCCCTCTCGCCCCCGCTGCATCGTTCCGGTGCAGAGCCGCTGGCCCAGCCGCCGCCCCGAGCCCGGCAGCCGGCGCAAGGCTGGGCGCCGGGGGCCCGTCGGTAAAACCCCGCAAGCAGCGGCCGCCGGGCTG
>VZRQ01007600.1:1313274-1325121 GCA_013397975.1 Machaerirhynchus nigripectus | reverse complement strand
TGGGACACAGCCCCGCAGCAGCAGCAGAAGGGGCACGAGGAGGAGGAGGAGGAAGGCTGCTCCGCCGAAGCGCTCCCTCACGGAGCAGCCCGACGATGCCCCACTCCCCTGCCTGGACGCTGGACCTGCGCACCGGGGGCAGAGGGCAGCGCTGTCGGGACGGAGCTTTGGGGCTACCGCCGCACGCCGGCCCTGCTGCCCACCTTCACCTCCTTTTTCTCGGAGGAGTAGCTGGCGGAAGAAACGGAGGCACCCAGCTGCTCCTGCCCCTTCCTACCCTCCCTGCGGCCTGAGCCTCTCCTCTGGTTTAATCTGCCTCCTGCACAGGTCTTCCCCCGTAACTGCAGCCTCCTACAAACTCCCTGCCCTGCCACTATTTCTTCCTCCTGCTTGCATCCTGTGCTCAGAGCAGCCAGTCATGATTGGCTCTCCTGCTGATCAGGACTGGTGTATTGCACCGTCTTACCTTGGCATGTTTGCTTCATGTTTCATTACACTCTTGTGAGGCTCATCTCATTTGATCCATTTCTCTCTCTGTGCCCTAAAGCATCATATATTTTAAATCCTTCACAAAAATCTTGCAAACAGGCAAGTGAACACTCTTGAAGCATCAACCTTCACTTTAATATTCATACTTCAACTCCTGTCACAACATGCTTACTGCTTTTTCAGGCATGCTGCTCTGGAAAACGCCACTCCAGTTTCAAGGCACTTAGGCTGCATAAGAGACTGTTTAGAAGGACTGCAGAGCAGAGAATGGTTCTTGGTGTGTGACTGCATAAAGCAAAAAACCCCAGAACTTGGATTTTCTAAAAGTATTGGGTTCTGCTAAATCTGAATTTTAGGATATGCATTGCATTGGAGAAGCCTCGGCTGATGCTGGATTGAGAAACCTACCCATTCTTGGGGGTGCAAGACGTCCATGAGAGACAATTAACAAACTCCCTTTGCCTCAGAGATCTCTGGCTTATACTGCAGAGCAGCAACTGCCACTGTAGTTACAGATACACATGCCTTGTTCTCCCCTGATGACATCTCCTCCTGGCAGAACTGGCATTTGTTTGGCTGCATCCTATACATCCAAAGTAGTCTGCCTTTTACTTCTCTCAGAGCTGGAGAGAAGCTGTGAGATGGCCAGTGGAAGGGACTACAATGTAGGTTTATAAACCACATGAAAATGCACATTTAAAATACTCAATTTCCTTTCTGTAAGTGGTACAGTGGGAAATCTCTGGAGGATAAGGTAGTCAGCAGATGGGCAGGGAGTGGGTCACATCTAGGACACAGAAAGGAGCCAAAAAGAATGCATAAGGAGTGCCTGTGACATACCCACCAAGATCTATAGGGCAAGAGAGATATTAATAGTGTTCTGCCTTGTCAGGTCGTGTTTGTCTAGGTGGTTTTAGTGACCCTTAAATATGTTATGGAATGAGTGCTGGGGCATGACGAGGAGGTGTTGTAGTTAGAAGGGAAATGTGCCAAGCCAGAAAACTCTGCACTGAGAGACTGGGCATGAACTTTTTATTTGTGGCAAATTTCTATTTGTAAGGACTGTTTAAAAGCCCTAGTTAAAGGCAACATGAAGGGAGATAGAAAAAATGGGCTTTAGTGTATCAAGAGGCAGCTGTGAAGAAGCATCCCCATTCAGTAAGGCAAAAGGGTTGACTATTTTCAGAAGTTGGGGCCCCCATTTGTAAAGTCAGGAGGCACAGGCTGTGCACTAAAAAGGTGTCAGCTTGGCAAGCCACTCAGCCCAGGAGTAAGAGCATCATATTCAAAAGCTGAGTCAGACAAGGACAGAAAACAAAGACCTGGCAGAGCTCAGCCTGTCAGATTTGTCTGCCATCCCAGTCCAAATGGTTGCTTTTATTTATTAAATACATCTAATACTCACTGGACTTCGGGGATGCCTGAACAGCTTAATGAATTTATTTTCATTTCCATAGACACTCTGTTTTAGATGTTGAATAAGCTGTGATTTATTTCATCTAAACCAATCCTAACTGCTGTTTGGCTAACAGCTGCCAGCAGTCTCAGCGACTGGCTAATTGGCCCTTCCACCTTTAAGAGAGGAAGTTGTCTCTGAGGATATGTAGCCCCCAGTTGAATTCAGGCTTTCGATCTGGAAGGCACATGCATATACATCTTCCCACCTGCCATACTGTCAGAATTCTGCTGGTACCTGAAGCTAAAACATGGGAAAAAAAGCCTAGAGATGAGAGAGATCTGGAGAAGGGAAAATGAAGGTTACTATCCCTGAGATTTAAGCTTTGGAAATGTCATTTCTCACCAGGTGTTTTTATTTCCATGTCTGTAGCTCCAGATTCAAGGTATCAATCTCAGCTATCAAGGTCACCCTCACAAACTGAAGGGACAGGGCAAAAAAGGAAGCTTGAACTCCAGAGACTACTGCAAATCTATGCAAAGAAGCTCATTTTTAAATTTCAGAAATGCAGGGGATCAGTGTCACTGCTATGAGATGCCTGAAGGGGCTATTTTTGTTCTTTAGAAGCTTTATACGCTATTCTAATACAGATTAATTATGAATATTTATGTATATAGCACCAAAAACGTGATAAGCAGTTTGCAGTCTGGCTTGCAAAATGCACATATCGCATTGCAAAAATCAGCTCTCTCTTCTGGGATTTGTGCCTGGCCACTCAATCTTTTAAACAGCCAGCAAGGAACAGAGACGACATGCATGTGTAGCTTTGCTGCCTCTATTCAGAGCAAGAAGAAACTGGTGCAGTCAGGAACTGCAGTTTGTGTCAGTTTAAGATCAGCACCCTGTCATTCAGAGCATGCCACTGTAAAAATGTTGATAATCCTTTCTCTGAGCTCAGCTGGGTCATTGCACTGACTTACTAGGCAGAATTTTGCCCTGCTGTTTAGTGAGAGGTGGCATTTGGACTAAATTTGCAAAGAGCTGGTACCATTTTTAAGATACACCTGGAAGCCTGATATCTGTCTTTAAGATGAGACACATATGAAGATCCTGAGCATTTCTGGCCATCAAACTTGAGGAGTACTTTATTGAAAAACTAAGCCTTCTGTTCCAGGGAGACTCCTACCAAAAAATTGCAGTATGAGGGCTTCAAATTACATCTCTGCTGCTCCAAAAATAGCATAAATTAATGTATGGTGTTAAGGAACTGCCACATACTGTCCCAAAGCTGACAGTAATGTAAAGACTATTTCCAATACAGATGGTTTGTTAGTTCACTTATGCAAATAGGCATATTGGAAGAGAGGAGCTATTGCTAAAAATAAACTCAGTCTTAACGTCCTATGACTTGTATGTGCTGCCAAAGAACTATGCAGACTATCTGTAAGGAGTAAATACAGTGATCTCAACAGGGTTTCATTATTTTTAAAAAAGTGTATTCCTAGTTAATAATAAGCTCTGCTTTTTTAAAATTACAAAATCAAACATCTATTGCAGTTACAAGTGTCATATCACTGTATCTATTTATGAGTCTGTGTAATCCAAAACATGTCTATTATCTTTTACTAAACCTGTAAAGAGAGAACGCTGTGTTGCTTCAATATTAACGCTTAGTGAAATATTTGTGAATCAAATCGTGGATATAGCAAAAGAGAATCTGTCTGGACCATTCACAAAATGAGCTTTGATATCCTTTTAGTAAGTAAAAAGCTGAAGGGAGACATCAATAATTTATTAGTACTTGGATTACATACTCCAGTGCTTGTAGTTTGCCGCCTTCTTGGAGGAAAAGAGGACAAAGGCAATATTGGCTCTTAGGCTGTGAAGTCTTTGCATGCTCTTATCTGTTGGTGCTGACAAAGGATGCCGTATATCGAGGGGCATTTTGACAATGAGTGTGATGATCACAGCTCTGAGGATCACAGTGGGATGAACCACCAGCCTGTTGTCATGTGATGCCTTTCCAATTACCAGCATGAAATGAGCCATGTTATATTGGTGCCACCCTGGCACAGGGGCACCCCTGCTGTAAACAGGTGTCCTGCGGGGCCTGAGTTTTAACAGACCATCTCTACACCTTAAGCTTTTTGCTTCTCTCCTGTTCTCTCAGATGTCTGTGCTCGGTCTCCTGCCATCTCTTTCCTGGTGGCAGTGATGCCTATGCTCAATCTTTAGATTTAGAAACGCTACTGCCACATCGTGCAGATATGCCAGAATTTGCACTGACATTCGCTCTTTCCTTTCAGAATGAAATGTTCTCTCCTCTCATCTCTTTCTCTGGCTTGTGTCTTTCAAATTTGGCACCTGTCTATTTCTCTCTTTCACTTACCTTACTCCTTCTGACGTGCTATTTCCAATACCTGAACAACCACCACCCCCCACAACTTCTTTCCCAGACTTTTCAACCTCTAAGTCCTAAGAAATCTTTCCTAGTTCTTTCCCTATCACTGTCACCAAGAGCTTCATCTTCCCTCACAGCATTCTCTTGAGTTGTTCCCAAGAAGCACTTAGGAAAAAGCAAAGGTTATTCCTCTGCTGTGTTTAAGCAGAACCCAACATGTCTTTTTTTCTGCTTCACCAACCTCCATGGATGGAGACAGAACAGATACTCTCAATCCCAGGCAGGACAGGAAGGGCCATGGGCACCCTGGGGGATCTAGATGTGCCTCTGCCCTTCTCTGTGCACAGGGGTGTTGTGTCCTGCAGGTGTTGACATGTCCTGTTCCAGGTGTGCCGAAGAGACCTGCACAAAACTGGACAGATGTTCTCAGAGACAGGCAGTAGCAAAAGGTCGTGTCTATGATAGTCCACCAGCATCCTCTGAGGCTGATGCTTGCTGCTCAAGTCATTCCAAGCCTGAGCTGATGTACCCTGCTTTTCAGTGGGACTTGGTAGCTCAGCCTAATGCTAGCCAGGTTTTGTCCACAAACTGCTTTGGAGAAAATGAGGACAAAACTCTTTTTACAAGTACTGTAAAGACATCTCAATATTAATGGAGTGTTGTGGACAATCATGAGGAATTTGAGTCCCCAGATTCTTCCTCCACAGCACTGAGGGGCTTTGTAAATCAAAGGGAACACCAGTGAAAGAATCTGTTTTCAATATTTTGTTATCTTATACAGGAAAGAGAGGTTCTCAGGCACAACGACTGACCAGAGGAACAATCCTAGGCTAGGCAAATGACCAGCAGCTCCAAGCACCAAAATATTGCATGTGTGGCTGGAAGATGAGGAAATACCTTTCATCCTGATCAGGAAATACCTAACTATCATAGGGCTTGGTCAACTTCTTTCCCAAGTTGAATTCAGAAGCCCAAATCTATCCACTAACCTCCACAGCTCATGACTTCTAATGCAAAACAGCCATCTGGTCACTGTCGTTCCAGAGCCAAGTCGATAATTTGGAGAGTTACCAACATTTCCCATGGGAAGAAAGCTGGGCAGTTGCTGCTGCTGTATGTCTCTAGAAGGCAGTCTGCCAGCACTCAGGGCTATTGTCCAGTGCCAAATAGACTTTTAAAAAGCATGGCCGTCAGTGACAAACCATAATGGAAAGGTGCAACAATGCACCTGAGCTACCAATGCTCCCACATGGTGACACTGAGCAAGCACTGAAGGGATCTCTGACATCTCTCCTGTAACTGTGCTGTCGAAGAAAAGGGCTCTTAAATGTTGGTGTTGTTAATGGTACTACTTGCCACTAACAGGAAGGGGGTTCTCTGCCAGTGAGCTTTACTTTGGTCACTGTCATCTTCTTTGCTCCTGATTTAGGCAACTGAGAGATCACAATAGCTATAAATACCTCTGAAAATGAATTTAAAAAAACCCAACCTACAACACTGAAGAGAACTTGATGTCAGGCAAAAAATAAGCGTAAGAGAGTACTCTAGAAAGATGCCTACATGTCAGCCTGGTATAAAAGTGTGTACAGGTGAAGCTTTCTGCTGGCTTTACTTCCACCACCAAATACCACCAGCGAGGGAACGGTCCTGTCCTGCTGCCATGCACACACCAAACCTCACAAGCACTGAGCCTCTGGAAATACACGGTGCAGACTCCTATCTTGTGGAGGACTGGCAAATTTTTTCTACTTATATGGTGGCAACAGAATTTAAAAGTGATGCAGCACTATGTATCAGAGCCACCTCTAAGCATTAGATACCTCATGTGATAACAATATAGTTTTGGTAGCTTTCTTAGAATACCTTTCTTCCAGGTATCTCTTCCATTGTGCTGAGCTGTCCTTTTGTTTCTCATTAGGCTGCTTGTCCCTCCCTACCAGAAAGCTGGGTGAAGCAGTGTGTTGCCACGTGAGAAGCAGAAATGCACACCACCGGCATGCTCTTCTGGGAACCCACAGCTTTTCACACGACTCCTAAGGAAATGGGAAACCTGCTCTGGGCTAATAAAGATTCATGGAAAAGTACTTAAGAAGATGAGGCACAGCTACCCATCACATTTTACATCACCCTTTACATTTCCAAAGATGAAGGTGAAAACCCAACTCTGTGTGACTGCAGTTAGTTCTGCCAGATCACTTAAATCATCAGGACATTGTGATCATCACTGGCAGATCTAGCTGCACTAGCACAGCTATTTAGAGTTGAGTACTTCAGGCTTCGGTCCACAGCAGGTAGGAACTGCTGCTGTGCAGGCATCTACATTGAATATTCACAGAATCACTGAACACTTTGGGCTGGAAGGGACTTTAAAGATCATCTAGTTCCACCTGACCTTCCACAAGACAAGGCTGCTCAAAGCCTCATCCAGCCTGGCCTTGAATAATTTCAGGGATGGGGCACCCACACCTTCCCTGGGCAACCTGTTCCAGTGCCTCGCCACTCTCATCGTGAATAATTTTTTCCCAATATCTAATCTAAACATATCCCCTGTCAGTTTAAAGCCATTTCCCCTTGTCCTATCACTATCTGCCCTCATAAAAGTCCCTCCCTAAATAAAGAGCATTGCAGAGGCCATGCTTTCTGTTCCCAAGGTGTGAGAGTTGAAGCCTGGGAGAGGTGAGCTTCACATGGCACTCCTTTCAGTATATACGCTGACTTGTACAGATGGGTTTTGGATAAAGCATGTACACATCACTCTCAGCCTGTTCAGATGCAAAAGTATAAAGTTTTCCCCATGATACAACAGTAAATAATCTGAAAAGAAGAAAGGAACAAATTCTAATGCCAACAAAACAGCCAGTTCTTCAGGAAATTTGCCATGGAGAGTAATCATGTGACCACATCCAGTGCTTTAAACTGTCTCAAATTGCTTGAAATCTCAGGCTTAGGCACTTTGACAGGCTTCCTTTAAAATCTATGACAATGGATTTGAATGCATTGACTACGTCACTCAGATTTTGTCAGATAGATCCCAC
Source organism: Machaerirhynchus nigripectus (assembly GCA_013397975.1). NCBI lineage: Eukaryota > Metazoa > Chordata > Aves > Passeriformes > Dicruridae > Machaerirhynchus > Machaerirhynchus nigripectus. The sequence continues at coordinate 1,317,800 of VZRQ01007600.1, read as the reverse complement.
AGCAGCAGCTAAGGGAGACACTGTCCTCAGCCCGGAGAAGCTGGATTTCAGAATGTTGCTTTCCTCACTGATAGCAGGGGCAGAGGGCATTGTCAGGCAGGGTCAGCTCAAGACCATTTTCATTTAAGCCTTCTGTAAAGCAGTGACTGTCAATGACAGTGCATTAACCATCTGTGCAAATACGGATTTTCACCTGCAACACACTTCAGAGGCAGTGTCTGAATGACCTAACTTGAGAAATACATTTGCTTGACTGCCCATTTTAATTTCCACAAGAGTCTCTTCTCTGAAGTCCCAGCTGTACAGCGACTTGCTTTTAACTGGGTTTTATTTGCATGTTGTAATGAGGAGAGGGAAACCCAGTATGATAGGGATACAATATATAGACTGAGCAAGAAATATATGTATTTGCTGAAGAGGTGTGTTATTTCAGGATATTTTCGTCTAGTCTGATAAAAAGAGTATTTCTATAGAAACAACTGATAAAAAAACAACAAAGAGGAAATCCCATGCTAACTGTCAAAAGGCAACATAATGTTCGGCAGATGCATTGCTAGTGATGAGTAAATAACTCTGCTGTTTTGGGTTTTTAAAATACACAATTCTTCCCTCTCACTTACATGGTTAAATCACTTCACATTGAGCATGGATGTGTGCTTTTTATCGGTGAACAAGAGATTGATTTAAAATATCCTTGCTTCACCTAGTCCCAGGGATGCCCTCTACTCAGTGGGGTGTTGCTGTCACAGAACAGCACAGGTGACAACTTACTACTGGGCATTTTGTCCTACCAGACTCAACTCTTTTTTTACAAGGACTACAAAATGAATAGCTAGAGTGGATAGCCCATAGATCAGGTACGTGAACAGTAACAATCATGTTATAACATGAACTACATGACTGAAGCCCCCACCCAACCCGACCTAAGAGGGTGTGAGGGTGACCACATGACAACCACTGGGTAACAAAATAGTGAACCCATGAAAAGCAGGAAGACCCCAGACCCTAATATTGGTATTGGTCCCAACTGTCATGTGAGGGATGAGGAGTTTAGATTGTAAGGATATAACTGTCCAAGGATTTCTTTGTTCGGGGTCCCTCTTTTAAGGCACCTAGCTGAAGTTACCAGATATAGGGACTGATCTGTGCCAATAAATCCATCTGATGGAGATAGGAGCCTAGTGTCAAAAATTTCTTTAACAAAAGCTAACACAAGTAAGATTTATATCTTGGACTGATCCCTTACGATAATTTGTTTTCCATTCACCAGCATGCTGTTCACCACGTTGCTCTTCAGCTTCTCTGTTCTCAACTTCAGTTTCTGTCTTCTGGGCAGAAGAATTATCTGCTTCCATGGTCACCTGCTTTTTAAATAACTCATCTTAATATTTATCTCTGCAACACAGATAATACGGCTACATTTGCATATTTACCCTTCTAATCCCACCAAGGCCACTGCCATATTGTTTTTGTTGTTCTGATCCCTTCCCTGTTATAATCCAATGAGAAAGCATTCAGCTGCAGGCACTCCTGCTTCTCTCTGCTTTGGAAGACCAAAACCATGTTTTAGAAAGTAATGTGAAACTGACTTGTGGCAAGCTAAAAAAAGGGGATGAGAGAGATTTTCAAGGCTTGTAAGAAGACTGACAATCTTTTAAAATCTTATAAAATAGCTCTCGTTGAGTGAGGAATATTTGAGTTCACCTCCAAAGACTCCAAGAGATGCACTGCTGGGAATTTCATTGCTAGAGTCGCTTAGCAAATCCATGCAAGCATGTTGGTACTTATAATTTTATAGGATAAATATGAAGACACACAAGCATGACTTATTGATAGAGCAGAAGCTATATATAGTGCCTTTAACTGTATTATTAAAACTGAAGGTAAATAATTAATGGAATGAAGGAAAGATAAACACAGCTCTGGCAGTTTTGATGGGAAGCATTCCTGTCTTACGGTAATTAAAATGAAATCTATTCTGAGTATATTTGTAAGTTTTTCTGGCAAAAAAAGACTATTTCCACATTTCACCTGCATGCTAAGAGACACTGTGTGCAGCCAGTGTGAGAGGAATGAAAATGCTTCTGGCTGTCAGGCTTGAATGCCACCCCACACTCAGGGTAGGATTACCGTCCACGGTGTTGACCAGTTCTGTCTAGTTGACCCTCAGGGTAGTTTCAGACAAGATGTAACTCAAAGAACACGTGTTAGTTTTGCCAAGTTCAGTGCTGACCATGCCCATGAGAAGCATTTCAGCAAGGTACAGCCTGGATTCAGCAGCATGCAAGAGACTAAGTTAATGTTTTATGATTAGAATCAGAGGATTACTCAAGCAAATGGAAATTCAGCTAGCAATTGGCTATGTCTCCATAGATATCTTTCCTGGGTTTGAGAGGAAAAGATAGGCTCAAAGCAGGCCCTTTCATGACTCAGACCATCTTGTTTAGTGAATTGACTCAGTTAAAGACAGGTAGGGTCACATACCCTGTAACACCTTTAGGATATCCTTTTTCACTGGATGAAGAGTCATTTATTTACACCATTTCCATGCTAACAACGTCAGTGAGGTGAAAGTGACCTTACAACCAGTTGTTAAATTCCCTGGAATCAGAACGATAAGCAGTTGTCAGACAGTCTAAGCAGTCCCAATGCTTCACCCAAACACGTTCCAATGCAACCACTGCCACGGCCTCCCTGCCTTACTGTCCAGGTGGGAGAACTGAACTGTGTTCAGGTGGTCCATGGGAAACCATTCCCAAGTTCAGCCCCAGGAAAGCCTCAAAGTGGGAGAGAGAAGTCTTCTATTTGCACCACTGCATCTGCCCCACGCTTTTGTAAAACCAGTGGTGCTCTGATGCCTGGTCTGAAGATGAGTAGTGCAAAAACTAAAACCTTGGTTTCTGATTTTGCTTCCATCAGAGGCACAGTCTGTTGCTTTTAACAGATGTTGGAGCAGCCCTACGTGACCTTCACTACCCCAGAAGGAATGATTCACAAAAGGCAACAAGGTGCCAAAGGACACATTAAACTTTCCACTTCAACCAGCCAGACCTGTGGAAGCAACAGAGTCCTGAAGCCATCAGCATGGTGGGTGGTTCCACATAAAAATGATGAGAAGCTTCTGTTCTTGAAGTTTAACTACAAGAAACCTGCACAATTATTTCAAAGTGTTTCTTGCATCCCAAACCAGCATAATTTGGGAACAACAATATTAAGTGGCAGATGGTGGTGGTAGGGTAGCAGTTATTTTCAGTGAAACAGAGAATTTGACACCCCATTTCTCAGCAGGCACTGCTATTCCTGAACTAGGTTTGACTTTAATATGATTCCTTTTGCTTCAGGGAGCGCAAAGCAGAGCTCCACCAGCTGATGAACTGCAGTCTGGCAGGGAAGCATTGGAGAAGCACTCCAAACACTCTTGAGGTTCCCTTCTGCAAATCTCCAAATGTAATTAACAGCAGATCTATTTATTCCTCCTGCTCAGGGCATCTCTAAGCACACCAGATGTAACAGCAGTAACTGCTCAAACACCTCTGCCAAAATCATTTGTCTGACCATTAGGTTAGAATCATGGTCACGTGTTATGCAGTAAGCCTAATGGGGCATCTTCAAGTCAATTCCTACTTCAAGGAGTGCTCAATGACCTAAAACAGTGCAGTTGTTAGCTTTACCATGTCAGGAATATGGTTCCTCATCAGAAGACATGAAGCTGAAGGAGATGTTTGCTGCTCAACATTTAAAAAATTGAAATTTTCATTTCAATTTTTTATGAGCTAATCACAGCCCTGTTTCCCTGACAATGTAGTTAAGGCTGGCTGCCTGCTGACAGGATGAAGGATTATCTGAGTTTCTATAGCTATAAGTGCTTTCAATGACCATAATGAATAAAACTTGTTCCTGACTGTAATTCTGCTTTAGTATCACAGCTTTCTGAAGGGATAAAACCCCCCAGTGCTTCATTTCTTATGGCATTAGAGACCTTGCACAGAGTCCTTCCCAAACAGTGAGACCACCTGATCCACCCCAAGCACCAGTGAGGATCTGTGTCTGTTCTCATCCTCAGAGAATTAATTACCCAGGTAATTACCCAGGTAAAATTAATTTACCAGGTAAAACCGCTGAAAGTTGACCAAGCACTAAAATCAATAACCAACTTTAAAATCAAAGCTCCTGCAAGTTCTAACAGCTCTCTCATAGTTTCTAATAAAGCTTGGCACGTATTTCAAACGAGCAATCAGATATGAACAATAAATTACAGCCATGTTCATAGGGCTTTATGGATCTGCTCTCCCAAAACGCCTCCTGTCTCGGGCACGGCATACGATAATGACAAGGCACAGTTCCTGCATTCCCGTGAATGCATGTCTGTGTGTGCGGACACTCGCTGTGGGATGCTGGTGGCCTGTGTTTGGATCCAAGGAAAACACCCTGAGGAAGCTGCCTTGGGCCGCACAAGCCCAGGGCGAACTCACAGCCGCGATCGGCGGCGGGACGTCCCTCCAGGAGCCGCGGGTCGGGGGGAAGCA
>VZRQ01007600.1:1067887-1303365 GCA_013397975.1 Machaerirhynchus nigripectus | reverse complement strand
AGGCCTCGCCAGGCCGAGTCGTCGTCGCTTGTTTAAGATTTGATTCAGAGTCGTTTTTTTGAAAGTCCATGAGGCCTGTGAACGCGGTGGGAGCGCTGGGACGTATCAGCTCTTCAGTGTGTTAATAGCAGCTGGTTGCTTTTTATTCTATTTTGTGCTATTCTGGTTCCTCTTTACTGCAGAGACTCTCGGGCCAAGGTGGGGACAGCAGCGTTTCTGTTGGCAAGGTGCTGCGTGCATGCACACAGCGTGTGCCCGACACGCAGAGTCACAGTCACTGAGTCTTATGTGACCAACATGAGATGTGGAGCATCTTTGAGGAGAATTACTTGCAGGTGTTGACTCATATGGCTGGGGTTTTGCTTCTGGGAGGAGTGTCTTTCCAGTGTCTGCCTTCTCTGTAGCAACTAAAAGTGTCAAGAAGACTTTGGCCATGACAGCATTGTGTGCAGAAAGCATTTTTGTGACAGAGCAGAGAATGCACATCACCATTTTGCAAAGGAGCCAATAATCCTGAGTGAGGCTTTCATTGCCTGCTGATCTCAAGTGGGGAAATTGTACTTTTCCACTGGCTGCTGGGCTGCCCAGGAGGGACTGAGATTTGACTCTCTGCTTCTCCTTTTAAATGCTTACCACAACCAACAAGGTCTGAAAAAAGAGGTTAATTTGAGGCACTAATTGTGACAGCAGGACCTTGTATTCCTGTTTTGCCCAAATATGATAATTTTATCAAAATAATACAAAGTTGTAGACTTGAGAATGGGTAAAAAGACCTTCCCCAGAGTTCACAAATGACAGTAGCAGTCAGAGAGGGTTTTTTTGCTTCAACATATACATCTTTTCTCTTCTGACTGTTTCTAGTTCATAGATGTTCTAGTTCATAGATGTGACGTAAAAGTCTCCCTTTGCATGTTGGGCTCTGCTGCTGTGGAAGAAAAATGCACTCTAAATACAGATGAGCCAGAAGACATTAAAAAGCCTACCAGTATTGGATTTTATCAAGTAAGATGATAGTGTGTCCACATAGCAGTCACTATGTTGTGGAGTGCAAAGCTGCTCATAGTCCTGGGATAGCATTTCTGATCCCTTACCTATGTTCCTAGGACAGTACCTCCCTGTGTTGCTTATGCTGGCTGGCTGGCGGTCCCTCTGGGCAAACAGATCGTGTATGGTGAGCTTTTAAGTAGCCAGTTGCAAGGTTGGAGGTAAGCAGGCTGCAGGATGCTGGGGTTAGTGCTGATCCCCAGGAGTTTGTTAGTTGTTCTGCATGTTTTCTCTGAACTCTGGTGGGTAGGAGTGACTCGTCTTGATGGCCAAGGGAGTGTTGCTAATGTGCTTTGTTGGCTTCCATGGGACATGGAAAAAGGTCCCCCTAGAGAGCCAAGTGTTTTCCCTACATCCATTCTGTTATCAGGTCCCACATGTATTGGAGCAAAGGGTTTGAGGAAAGGCTTTTCCTGGAAGAACATCCAACCTTGTGAACAATGGCTGCTTAGTTGTGTTCTTGTGCTGACAGTTTCCCAGAGAAAGGAAGGCAGTTTCAAGATGCACTGTATTTCTTGATTAAGTGTGTTGGTAGGGAGAGACTTGGAGAAGTTTATGTAGAGGTCTGTGTGGAGGAGGCTTCTTGCAGAAAGCTTAGCAGCAGCCTTTGCTTCCAACTGTGTGTTTGTGTTAATGCTGGCATCCTCCTCTTTTGGGCTTTGAAGCCTGTGCTGACATGGAACACTTGGCTTGGGATGCGTGTTCCGCTCCTTATGGATCTCAGAGAGGGACCAAGTGCAAGTGAAGTCTGGCTGTGGGAGCCCCATTGTGGCCGCAAGCTACATACGTAAACAGCAAGTAGGTGTGTGCTTATGCTAGGCGTACAATGAAATGTACTTGCAAACAGTTTACTTGCTGCCTATGAGAAATAGATTGCTGGTCCCAGGCTCTGGGAATCAGAGGTGGGGAGTAATAGTCAGAAATATTTTCCTGCCTGGTAGATGGGAGGTGGAATAGTTGCCTTCCTGATGAGTTGTCATGTACAGAGAGGTAAAAGTCTGTATAAATCTCACCCTTGTTTTTCAACCCCCAACTGACCTGGGCAGCAAATGAAGATGCTTGGAAATAGCACAGCTTCTGGCAATAAGAGGGCAGTGAAAGAGAATGAAAACATGAGGTCCACATCAGGAATAAAGACATTTTCACTTGGGAGATGTGAGTGAGAAGGAGAGCAAGCAGAGTCAGCGAGTGCATTGTCCAAATCTATGTGGACAGGCTCTTGCATCCTGCCAGGGATGTTAATGCTGGGATCTGGAGAAGATGGTATGCTGGAGGCGGAGGTTTATGTGAAACTGTGCCTCAGAGATTCTTGGTTGGCATTGATAATTGAGCAAGTCAAATCTGTTGTCTCGGACAAGATGTTATTCTGACTTTGCAAATCCAAGGCCATGTTGTTGGCATTCTGGCAGTGATGCACTTTTTGTCTGGCTTTTTGCTGGCTGGATGCCATTCTGCTCCTAGGTTGCTGACAGACCTCGTGTAGGCTTGTCTTCTAGTCTGTTGTTCACTGATGAAGAACAAGGTTTTGTTCGAGTGGGACTCCAGTTCCAGTGGATGTGTCTTTGGGTGTTCCTGAAGTAGGGGATCTGTAGTATGTACAGAAACATAAGAGTGGGACAAGAATGAGTGGTTTTCCCCTGCTGTCCCCATCCTATCTCCAGGAAATCCAGCTCTGTTACCAGTTTTCCATGTGTTTGGGTTCTGTGTGAAAAGCACATGTGGCTGGGCTGCAAGAGCAAGAAGGCAGGATGTTGTCGAGACCAAAGCCTGGGGAGTCCGAGGCAGACCTGCTGCGCTTTCAAAACCAGTTCCTGGCAGCCAGAGCTTCACCTGCAGTGAAGATTGTGAAGAAAGCAGACAAGAGGAAAGGGAAGGAAGGGAGCACAGATGCTGAGAGACCCCCGCTACAGGACAGCAAAGATGTAGTCATGTTGGATGGTAAATTTGTTTGTTTCTTTGAATTACTAAGGTTCTCTGCGTTTCAGTGTTCCTCACTGCTTGCCTTTCACCTCCCTCTCAACCGACTGCTGCTTTTCCCTTGCATTTTTGTCCTTCTTGCAGTATTATTTATTCCTTAGCCTTGGAAAATTAGCTTGTCCAGTGTTACTAGCATCCACTAGAACCACCTTTGTTGCCTTAGTCCACATTTATCAGCTGTGCTACCTTGCCAGCAGGAGGTGTTTTCTGTAATTTGTACGGTTTGGACACTGCTGATTTTGCCATCTATCCAGACCCTGTTCTCATTGTCATTGAGATTTACCTCTCCTAGCAGCTCCAGTTCTCAGCCAGCGGATCTGGCTTGCTTTTGTTTTCTCCATCAATAGTAGCTGTAACACTTCTGTCATGTGCTTGATCTCAGAAGCACAAGGTGCTTTTTTAAAAGCAACAATGTAAGTCTTGCAGTACTTTGTTCCAGGCAGAGGAAATATGATCTGTTTATACTAGGTGGAAGAAGTTTGTTCGTGATCATACAAATCCCTCACCTTTAACAGTAGTGAAAATGTGCTTTTCTATGCCTCAACACAGCCTGCAAGGATGGTATTTGTTTCTGTACAACCTCGCTTCTTTCCTTGATACTTGCAGTCAGACCTCAGTATCCTTTCCTGCTTATGGAGCTCTTTGGAAAGACCTTGTGCCAACACATAAATAATAAAATCTTCAAGCATGTTTCTCTCCACTACACACTTCAAGTTAGAGACAGGGGACTCTTAAATGTCTTATTGCTTCCTCATCTTTGTTTCTCATCAGAGGAATAAAAGGTGCTGTTATAAAGCCTTGATCTGGTACCTAATGCACAGTGGTTATATAGCAGTAACTTGACGGCTTTTTTTTTCTTATTACTGCTTCCCATCCTCAGGTTTTCCTGATACTCTCCCAGCTCTAACTCCAGCTCCTCCAAAAAAGTCCAAGATCAAAAGTGCTAATGTTCACTTCGAGGATGAAGATCCAGAGGAAAGATTGGAGAGTCATGATCGACACATTACAGCAGTCTTCAGCAAAATTATTGTATGTCTTTTTTTGTGTGATGATCTAGTGTTTGTTTTTTTGAATGCTATAAACTAAGCAGGGATGAAGGGCTCTGTTGCTGCTTTTTATTGCTACAGTGCAATGAAGCAGCACTGTTGACCAGTGTCCTGGAGCACCATAAAAGAAAAAAGCTCTTTGGGTGTATTTTTGCTCTCAGTTAAATATAGATTCAGATCTGCTCTCCAGCCCCGACTGCCTACAGGTCACACTGCTTGCATGCAGGCATGTGCTGTAGTGTGGATTTGAGTGAATTTCTGGACCCTAATGAGGATGTTCTCATTGCTTTGCTCTGGCTTAGGTTTTCCTTTAATTCTTTGAGTGATGTGTGGAGTTTGGCAGCCCAGTCTTTTGGAAAATAGCCTCACTTTGTCTCTAAATAAGCACGAGGTATTCTGAGCCTGGTGACGATGTGAGCTGCAGAGCTGAGAGATTTTGAGTCTGCTGTTAGCTAAATGATACAAACATGTCTGGCTGTTGCAATGTTTGAATCTTTTTCTTCAGGAACGAGACACAAGTGCAGTAGCAGTGACCATGCCAGTGCCCACGGGAGACCCATTTCCAAGGACATTTCACCGCTCTGAGATAAAAAGTGAGGTAAGATTAGGAGGAGATGTTTTATGCTACTTTCATTGACAATTAAACTTTCTCCCGTTAAAGCGTAATGCTTAATGAGGCTTGGTAGGGCTCAGAATAACCAACTTGGTATGCTGGAGATTATGAACTAGCTCAACATCTCTGGCATTGCCACCTGTGTGTAGGAGAGAGTTCCTCTACCAAGCTGCCATCACGTAGGTACTCTTGACTTCATACCCTGCAGTTAAATAACATTGTAATCTTCTTGGTTTAGCCTCCATCAGCTAACTTCACTAAGGTGGATCAAATCAACAGTGCTGTAATAGAATTGGTCGTGTTCTGCTTGTTTTTCTCTGAGGAGCAATCTCTGTTAATTTGTCCACCAGGTTCTTATTGTACCTGTTTTCTCCTGGCGTGACATTTGAGTATGGTTGCTCAGGTTATTTTTTGCAGCTTTTTTGATTTTGACATATTTTTTTTCTGAGGCTATAAAACTGGAAACTGTGGTTGCTATTATGAGTTGCTGCTGTAGTAGCAAGGACTGCTAGCTGAGTGGGAGTCAGATGCTAGGAATTGATATGTGATTGACAGATGTGTTTGCTTTGAGGAGGTAGCTTATTTTGGAGGACAGCTTTTTTAAAGGCAAGGGTAATACTTTTTGAACTACGAGTTTTGTTTATCTGATGTGGAAGTGGACAAAGCAGCTACCAAACGTTCAGGCTGTCTTTTAAGTTTCTTCTCTGGACTGGGGAAGTGCAAGCGATTTTTTTGCTTAGTCTCCTTTGTATTTCTTTTGCATCCCCTGTGCAAGGCTATTTAGAGCCATGCCCTTCCATCACCTAGGCAAGCAACACGGTAATTTAGCCAGGGTTATTTCAGCACCACTTGCCCACTTCTTACTGTGTAAATCTCTTCACCCTGCTGCTCACTAATCACCTTATAAGAAGCCTGTTCCAAACGTGGTGAGTACAGTGAAGTACAGCCCCGTTTATACTCAGAAACCCAAGGTATTCAGCTATGCAGAACTTCCAAACAGCAGGAAAGCTGGGTCTGTTGTGTTTGGTGACATTTTGGGTGTATTTGCCTTGTGTAATTCATTTATAATTAATCGTCTTCCTTCTCTAGGTGCCAAAAACGTCCATGTTTTTGTCTCTCTGTCACAGCAGTAAAACTGCGTGTTAAAATTAAGAGTCACACATGCAGAGAAAAGGTCAGCAGCCTCCCTGTATCATGTCCCAAAGTCTGATCTGAGGGTGTCTTTAGGATCAGGTCTATACATTTGTTAGTGGCTGGTGTGCAGGGAGACTCTGGAGAGGAAAGTGGACCCATGGATTCCCTGTTTGCAGGTGCAGTTGGGATCTGGAAGAAAAAGCATCTTTGCACAGAAGATGGCAGCGAAAAGAAGCGCTGAAAAGGCAGCGACGGCTCCCTCTGCTGCCGAGTGCATGCAAGTAGTATCAGCAGCTCCAGATGCCTTGGGTCCTGAGGGATCCGTGGGAGAGGCACCTTTCCCCAGAAGCAGGAGTGGTAAGTGGAGAAGGTTCTGCTTATCCAGCTGACTGTATTTACATAGACTTAGTAACCATAACATCAGTGCTCCATATTTTTAAATTAGGGTAGCACTGTTGTCCTCAGTTTAGGAATCTCAAGGTCAGTTGGAATGTCTGTATTGTGGCAATGATTTGAAATGGTCTGAAATGCAAACTAAAAATTCTGAAGAGAAAATTCTGAGATGCATTCTGAAGATTTGGTTAGCTTTCTCACTGATTTCCTTTTTGCTTCACACAGGGAAATAGATTTATTTTTCAACGTTCTTGTCCTCCTTTTCCCTTCTGTTTGTTATATGTAAAGTTTTTCTTGTTTCATCACTGATTTCCAGAATTTTAGGAAGAGGGTGGTTCTGTGTTGAAAGTGTTTGAGACCACTGTGATGTGGGTTCTCACTCCTACTTAAATGTTTGAAAGCTCAGTTTTCTGTCACCAGATCTGCTGCCATGAGACTGTGGCTTTGCTCCATAAGGAGTGCTGTGAGGCAGTGCTGATGAGTCAGTGCCACCTCCAGCAGTTACTTGTCTGACAGCAACGTGACAAGGAAAGATGAAGCCAGTTCGTTCCACTGTTACCAGCATCTCCAGGCTTTTTTTTTGTTTTGTTTTAATTTGTCTTGTCTTGGGCAGTCCAGTTTTCTTAGGACCACCCTGTGTCTGGATTTTACCCTGACACAATATTTTCACGTTGAAATAGAGGCCAGATGTCATTTGAAGATTATCACCATTTGGCTAACGTTTGTGTCCGCCCTGCTCCCTGTCAGAGAATTGGTAAGAGAACTGCCAGGTGTGCTGTGCTGTGTGTGCACAAACCCACCATCCAGGTCACTATACTGTGCTTACTGTACATCCTGTTACATTGGGCATGTGTAATTCTGTCTGAGAAAGCTGAAAGGGGAGTAGAACAGCCTTATAGCTGTGATCCTCTTGAACATGAATGTTTCTGAAATGTAGTAGCACAACAGAGAGTTTACAAAATGGCTTGGCCTCTTCACCTAGACTGTTGTGGCAGGATCATTAGAAGCAAGAGAAGAGTGGGAGCTTAATTTCTTGTAGTAACAACATGTTTGTCTCCGGTAACCCTTAGTTTAGTTGCTGGTGGTGGGAAGCTTACTGAAGCTTTAGCCAGGTCACTCTGTCTTATCCCTTTCTGCTCAATATGCAAAACAACTGCTGTGGAAATGACATCAAATCTTCCTGGTGTTTCACTGACAGTCATTGCTGCTGTTTGAACAGGGATTTGATGCTTTCAGGGCTGGCTGGTTTAGGGGCATAGGGATGTTCCAAGTCAATATATGCAGCATATGAATAAAACATAAGCAGTAAAGCTGCAAAGTCAGGTCCTTGTCTAGTGGGTTACAGGAGAGCTGGAGGGTGTCACACTGACCAAAGGAGCATGTTACTTGGTGCTATGGTTAAATTAAATGAACATTTAAAGTGGATTTAGATCAGATGGTAAAGGGGACTCAGTTTTGTTCAGGGTAGGAAAAATACCCCTTGCTGTAACTTCTAATATGTTTAACCCTTAAAGGTGAGTACAGGACTTTGTTAGAAGTAAACATGCCTGTGCTGAGAATTGGTCCTGTATCACTCTGGAAGCTGGTTTACCTAATAATTTTAATTTTCTGTCTTACTCAGAAGATATTTACTAGGTCATGGTTGAGCTGACATACAAATGTGGGTTCAGGCATTCTTGGGCGGAGAAAGAATCTAATATTCACTAGCTTGAAAGAATTCTCTGATGTATCAGTTGTGACTTATACTCCAGTTTACATTTTCTTGGTGTTGCTTGGCATTAAAGAAACATAATTCCTTTCCTCTGCCATCCCTCCTCAAGCTCCCAAAGAAACAAGCTGGAAATTATGTCAACATGTTTGTTGTGACGTGGGATGAAAGGACAAATGTTTTAGTTTTGTTTGAAGCTAAACTAAACTTCTTTACTCCTATTCTAACTTTACTACCAAGGTAAAAAAAAAAAAAAGAGGGAGAAATTATGCAAGCCTGTTAATGACAGAATTGAGATTTATTTGTGATGCTGTAGACATAAATTATTAACTGCTTTTTCTGCCGCTTCTTATAGATGAAGATGCTGACTTTTTGACCTCTCAGCGTCCTTGTCTCATAACGGGAGAGGGTCTTGGAAGCCGAAAGAGTGAGCAGGAAGTTCAAGCTATTCACAAAGAGAACTTGGAGAAGCTGCGGTCCATGTCTGAGGAAGAAATCCTGCAGGAGCAGGCAAGGCTTCTGGCTCAGCTGGGTATGTGCTTCCCAGGGTCAGCTCTAGAGATGAGGCAATTTATTGAATGTGTAGGTGTCCTGAAGTCTTAGCAAATTCACGGGTCAACGATGGGAACTTGGAATTCCTGCTCATTCCATATGTGAATAATCTTGCTTCCATGTCATGTCAGTAGCTTATGAGTAAAAACTAACTATGAAGAAATTAAAGACTGTTTATTTCTCATTGAAGGTTGGTTTGGCTTAAATCTTTCTCTTCACCCGTCTGCTCTGGGTTAAGATGTTCTGTGCACTTTATTGCCTTGCGCTCCAAATACATGGTTGCACATAAATGTTTAAGGTCCTAAAATGTGATTTTCTGAAGTTGTTAAGAAAGCGCTGTCATAGCAATGCTGAGGTGAGAGAGAACCCTTGGTCTTCCCCTCCAAAGTACCTAAAACTCAGGCCAGAACTGTCGGTACCCAGATAGGGAGAACATATGGGCATGTGGGAGATTTCAATTCAAACCTGTACTTGGTAGAGCAGAAAGACTTGCAATTAGCCTTGAATTTTTGAAGAAGTGTTTTAATTATCAGGCTGTTGGGTGCAAGCATATTCTGGCAGGAGTCTGGTCTCTGGTTTGGAGCCCTGTCCACAGTGGTGCTCTGGAAATGCCTGTCACTGGCAGCTGATGACAAGGTAGAGGAGAACACTGAATGTAGTATGTTTGATAAGACTTTGTGTGATCTGGGGCACTGCAACACTTGTTGATGTTGGTTTGAGGAATTTATATGTTCAGGAAGAGCAGATGTACAGATGTAGGTGGCAGACAAGGATTTTTAAAATTCTCATGATCTCAGGTCCTCTAGCATCAAATTTAGCTGTGGGAGCTAAATTTGCATTTTAGATGTATAAGTCTCTTGTGGGTTCAGCTTAAAGATCATGTTAATGATCTTGACTTCATTGCAAGCAGCATGGGTATAACTGGAAAGGTGGCAAAGGAACTACACAAAATAATTGCAGCCAGATTGTTTAGGTACATCCTTCATTCAGACACCCGAGTATTTTATTTGGCTTCACTGCTTTTAACAATGGCATGTGTATGGAAAATACCCTGTTTATGCACTTGCTTCTTGTGACTGATTTGTGATCTTTGCTCCTTGTCCCCACCACTCCATCCGTTGGGATATTAATGAAATGAATACTTAAGGAATTTAAAAAGGATGGGATGTATTTTAAGTATTTTTGAGTAATATTTTCTGAAGCAATGTATTTTTTATATGCCTTGTAGATTAAAACTGTAGATATTTTAGTCTTTTGATGCCATAAAGAAGCTGGGAGCGATTTTGGAATTTCCAGAATATCTGCGGGTAGAGAATTATACATGATGAAGGAACTCCTGAACTAAATTGCTAACTTACAGGTGGATTTAGGAACTAGACAGGCACAGAGCTATGAATTAAGGAGACTTTTTCTCCATATTCAGGAGTGTGAATGATTTGTGGGTGTTAAATCCTGTCCAGTCCCTGAATTAACTTCTTAGTTATGAAGCAGATTATACTCTGTGGTGTGAAGTATGAGAATGGGTACTCAGCGCTGTGCTGGGCAGTGTCTTATTGTTGGTACAGTTCTGGTTTTGTTTATGGGGACTCTGGACAGGAGTAGGCTTAGTTTCTGACATACCATGCACAGATTGACATCAGTGACTTTTTTGTCACTGTGTGAAATGATGAAATAATGAATACAGTCTTTCCTTGCTGTGTACAGTGAAGTGTGAGAAAGTGAGAGCTCTGCTTGCATTCAGAAAAAATAGGAACACTTTAATGAGACTGGGCTGAATGCCTGTCCTTCACCAAGGACGGTTTAAACTGCATCCTTGAGGAGAGCGTGCAGCGATCATAAGTGTGGGATAGATGTTTCAGAGACACAGAAGTCATTTTTGAGATGACTTATCTCAGGTACAGAGCATTTTTCAACTGCTTGTCCTTTGTCCTCCAAAGAATAAATAACCGCGGTAGGTGTTAGGTTCTTCTACTTTATATATCTCTGACACTGCTTAATGGAGTATTTCTGTACCTTGTTGAGGCACAATGCGCAATCTCTTACTGTTCACCTCTGGCATAAGCATCCTAACACCATCTTCTAGATGAAGAGTATTCAGAGACAATGCACTCCATCCAAAATGATGTGGGATACCTGTAGCAGATCCGGAAGTAAAATGATGATCTTGGAGTCATATGAATATAATCTATCCTTCAAAACACATCTACCTCCCAAATGTTTCTCTTCAAAGCATGAAGAGAATGGCTATGTCTTTTTTTGGGATGTTGTCGGACCGTAATTGGAATGGGGAGTCAGTTCAGAACGAACAAAGGTCACCTTGTAACATAATACCTGAACTATGACTTGCAGTTCTACTGCAATTCAGTAAAGACCAGGTAATTCTTTTTGTGGTGTCTGTCCTGTGTATTCTCCTTGTGTTCAGACTGATGCCACTGATGGGTCCACAGGCAGGGACCACAGACCAGAATTCTCTCCACAGTTAATAGTGTTGTTTGGATGTGCCATTTGAGTGGCAGGAGGGGAAAAGAAGCAATTATCTTTATTTGTAAGCTGGGAAAATAGATTTTTTGTGGTTGCTTTACCCTGAAAGACATTTGTCAGTTCTTTCTCTGGTGTTGCCTCACCAGTCAGTTGCACCCAGCTGATGTGCCTAAGAGGTCATAAAGCAGTGAAGTGCCTCAGTTTGAAGAGAAGTGACAGTTGGTACAAGAAAGAGGACATGTGGAAAAGACTGAAACATAAATAGCAGGAGCTATAGGCATATGAAGTATTTTGAGACTTTCTGTCACATCTCTGTCTGTCTCTTTGTCAATACTTTCAGATCCCAGTTTAGTTGCTTTCTTGAAATCACAGCGTGGTAACAATGAAGGCCAGAAAAAGGAATTAAAAATGGAACTGAACAGACCGGAGGAGTTTGCGGAATCTCTGCCTATGGCTCAGCACGATGTAAGATCATCTCTTTCCATGCAGGAGTCAGGTCTGGAAGAACCTGTAAGAAAGGAAGAAAATATGAAGGTAGAAATCACGGGTAAGAAACAAAGTGCATATTGTTAATTTTCTGAACAGAAATACTTGTATGGTGTTTACATCAGTCCACATTGATGGTTGTGCTACTTTGTAGTGACCCAAATCTGAATTTTATTATGATATTTAAAAATATGTATTTTGGGTTCCAAAAAGAACATCTCTATATGAGCTACACAGATTAGAAAGGTGATTCACTATGTAACAGAAGTGAGCTGTTCATTGGGAGGTCTTGCTTTTTGAAATTTGTTCCAAGGCTTCTGAAGGGAAAATGTGTTTTAAAGTAGGCATCATTGCTCTTCTGTTCAGTCATGTGAACAGGGAAACAGAAGAGTGTAATAATGAGATTCAGCTGGTGCCTGAATAATTTCTTTTAACTGGTACTGGCTGGGGACAAGTGAGTGTTGGGTAGGTAGGGGTTAATGATTTGTTCACAGGATAGCACAGAGATGACAGTCACTCTCACGTTAGGGAAATTGCCCATGTAGAGCACGTGTGTCTTAGCGTGACACTGCTCTGATGGCCCCACTCTGTGTCTTGTATCTCAGAAGCCACACAGTGATTTTCACAGGGTAGAGTTTGTTTTTTTTTGTGCTTTGGATGGAGGGGATGTATTAAGGTGTGGAATGTCCTGCTTCTTGTGCAGTGCTACAGAGCTGTTGCCTCTTATGACAGAACCCTTTAATGCTCAATATATGTCTGTATGAGGAGAAGGCTGCTTTATCTCCAGCAACTAGAGCAACCCCATACATTCTCGTGGCAGAGAAAGGAAGTGTTTTCCCTTTAGGCTTCTGCTCTTACTGTTGCTTTCCTCACTTCATTTTTTCTTTAGCAATTTCTTTTTCTCTGTTGTGATTTTTAAGCTCCCATTGTTTTTTTCCTCACACTTTTGTTCCAAACATACTTCCCCAGTTTCATGTCAATTTTTGCCTTTCTCCATCTCTTGATCCTCTCTTCTAATGCATCCTTTGTGTTCCAGTATAACGTGCAGACTGATCAAAGAAGTCTCTGAATCACTTTGGGATTTCACCTTGATGTTTGCAAGAGATAACAAGCATTTACCATTTTCTTGCTGAGAGGGATGAGTCTGTCAGTGTATATGTGTGTGTGTACATGTGCAGGAGAAGTAAAGCTCAGCCTCTTTTTGAGGAAGGCACTTCACTGAACAGTCCTTTTGCAGTTTCTCCCCAAGTTTCACTTTTCCACAAATCCATCTTAAGCAAAAGGACTATTTCTAGTTCTTTTTAGTCCCAGAACAACTGAGTGCACAAGTAGCACTAGGTCAAGTGACATCTTTTCCTCTCCTGGGAGCAATAAAAGCGTGTTGTTCAGCCTGTAATGTAATCAGGTAATAATAGTACTGCTCTTGGGAATAGCTCAGTGTTTAGAATGTTGCGTGCTGACATCTTTTGCCTCCTATGGAAGACGGCACAGGAAAAAAGAGGAGTTTTCCCAGGATATTTTAAACCACAAAGAAAGAGTGAGCTGAAACACAGTTAAAAAACCAAGGGAAGCCTTTCCAGTACCTTACTTTATGCCTGCAGCCCATCTTGGCCAACAGGAGATGTAAAAATGAATTTGACATTAGCACTTTTTGTTGGGATTTCAGCATCTGTTAATACTCAGAAGTAAACTCGTCATGAGTAGCCCAGCAGAAATGGTCATGCTGAATTTCCGGTGATGACACAAAGCAGTGGGATTGCTCAAAAGTTAGACCTGCCTCTCTAATGCGATGAAAGGCTACTGTTTGTTAGAAACAAGATGGTGAAGCCTTTATCCAGCAACTTGTAACCTTATCAAATGGAAAAGTAAATTCCGTCAGTGAGAGAAAAGGGGAAGCAAAGCAAAAAGTGAAGAGGTTGGGTGGTAGCCTTTAATGTAACCCAAGTCTGAAAAAGTTCAGTGCAAATGTTGTGTTCACACTGCCAGCTTGTGCTTCTGTAAAGGGATTTCTCAGTAACAGTCTGCTGATGCCTTGAAAAATATATCCATCTTTTCTTGTTGATAAGATCATAGTACTAAGGGCTGGTAGTAACATACATAATCTTATTCATAGAATGATTAACTCAAGCCTGTCAATTTAGTGATTAGCAGAGGAAACATTTTGTTAAATTACAAATGTCAATATATTGTGTTTTTCTGCTGATTTTATTTCCTCTCGTGTTGCATCTACCACCCACAAACATTCCACTTTGGTACATTTCAGATGCTTTTTCCTTCTCTTCAATTAAAATGCATGCTGAGCCTTTGGCTGAAATTCTGCGGAACAGCTTTCTGGCTGAGCAAGATAACTCTGTGCTTGGTTCCTTGCCTGATTCAATACCACATTGATCATAAGGGTGAGACTTCATTCTGGAGAGGATGAGTGCCCTTCTTGAAAGTTTATCTGCTAATTGGAAGAAAGTAAAATGTTAGGTTTCAGGCCAGTTATCAGCAGGAAAAGATCTGATGAAAGAAGAGCATCTCAGTGGGACTCCTTGTTCCTTGCAAGAGAAGACCGGAGTACCAGGATTAATAGCTGCAATGCAGATGAGTCCTGGGCTGCTCCAGCAGGAGTGATGCTTATGCTTTTCATGCCCTAAGACTGCCTGTTACTGTCCTTACATGTGCTTTCTTTTGAGATAGCAAAGACTTCTTAGCTCATCTCTTCTTATTCTGGTTTGGGGTAGCATCCTAGTAGCAAAGCCTTACCTTTCCTGGTTATATCTCTCCAGTCTCTTCACTTGTGAGATTCTTCCACATGCTGATCTGTCTCTTTCCTAGGGCAACTCTTGTGATGTCAGGCACAAATGTCTTGTTTCTCAAATTCTTGTAGTCAAAGCTCTTTATAAAGTTAGATTAGTAATTTCTTCCTTTAGTACTTGCACCTTTGAAATTCTTGTTCAACTGTCCAGTTTCCCCACAGAGCTGTCTCTGGAAAGCTGTGCAAATTTTCAGCTGTTTTGATCTTCTCTTCCCAAGTTGGTCTTCTCAAGCCTTTAGGGAGGGATACTGAAGACCAGCATCACAAATGCAACCAAAAGCACAAATACTGTGCTGTCTTCAGTGTATCTAGGCTGAAATCATACTGGTTTCCGATTATTTGCTGGGACTCTGCCCTAATACTTTTTAATCATTTCATGTCCCCCCTAACACTGCCTTCCTTTAGATGATATTAGTTTGCTTTTTCAAAAGTAGGGCTGATATTATTTTTTCTGCACTGGTTCTGATAATTTTGCCTTATTTGTGTCCTGACTTCTGTTCAGCTTCTCCTAAATTAGCCTTGTCTGTGAATTTCATTACAGTGCTGTTTACTTCCTCTTCTTGCTCTCATGAAAGATGAAAATAGCTTTAAACCTTTGATGTTCATGCATCAGACAATAGTCAGTTTGAAAATTGTTTTCTTTTTATTTTACATAATCTTATGTTTGATACAGTCTTTAGGCCAAGTAGCTTGGCAAAGAAGAAATAGTATTTCCTTCATCGCTGCCTTGGAAGGTAAGACTGACATTTCTTTCTCCCCACAAAAAGATGATGATCTGCCTGTGAAACCCAGGAAGGAGTGGATTCACATGGACAATGTAGAGTTTGAGAAGCTGGAATGGATGAAAGATTTGCCCTCACCTCGGCAGAAGAAAACCAAAAAGGTTGGAAAGCAGAAACTGATACTTTGCATGTGTGTGTCTGGATAATGCTTCTCAGCAGTAACAGTTTTGAAGGCTTCAAAAATGAGTCCTCTGGCTACTCAGTCTGTAAGATTTAATCAGTTTGAAAGATTCCCCATTTTCTTTCACAGGATGAGATGATACATGATCAGTTCAGTCTGTAGCACTCGAGAGCTAGGAAGTGAGAGTCTAGCCATTGTAATCTGGGATAAAACAGGTGTAAAACTGAGAAAAAAGGAACGATGGGAGTACTTTTTTTTTAAGAATTCGAGGCCTGAGGCATTTTTGAACTGTCATCTTCCAGCAGGTGATGTAAAAAGTGTTATTTTAAGAGATGAATGGAGTGGACAGCAATAGAAATAATAGCTTTCTCCCTCCACCCTTTTGCTGTAGGGAATGCAAGCTCGATTCAGTTTAAAAGGAGAACTGATGCCCGCAGATGCTGATTTGCCCACACATCTAGGCTTGCACCACCATGGAGAAGAGGCAGAGGTAGGTGGATGTAATAGAAAAGGTACATACATTCTTGTTTTCTGTGTTTGATTTGGTAGATTCCTTTTGTGTCAAGCATTTTAGTGACAAAAAAAACCCTTTGAAAAGTGCAATAATTTTTATTTAGAAACAAATGCCTGAAGGCAAGTTGTGTCTGCATGCATTAACTGCATTACTTCCAGAAAACTGCTGATGCTTTTTCTCTTTAATGCTGTTAAAGTTCTGTGGTGTTGGAAAAAGGTTCACATACTTCCTTTTCTTCAGAAGTTCAATTTTCTCCCGTGATATCTAAGATTAGAATCTCTTCTGCAATTGCCACAAAGTGGCAAACAACGCTGGCTTGCACTTTATCTTCTGTTACGCAGTACGTTACGGTTAATCTTATTTTAAGGGGCTTGTTTTTACCTGTAGCTGAGGGATGTTATTGGTTTCTTTGTTTTGTTTCCCCTTGCCATTTAGAGGGCTGGTTATTCTCTGCAAGAGCTCTTTCATTTGTCTCGCAGCCAAGTTACACAACAGAGGACACTGGCTCTACAGGTCTTAGGTCGTATTGTTCAAAGGGTAAGTCACTTGATGGAATTTCTCCCCATAATTCAAGTGTCTGGTGAATCAGGGTCCAGATTCTCTGGTACTAGTTGTTTGTTTTCTGCTGTTCAGTCAGGATGAGCAAAATCACCAACTTTGCACCAACAGAATGCACCAACCAGGCATTCTGTTTCACTGAGGATCCTCACTGCTAGATAAGCTAAGTGTTGGGGTATAACAGAGATGCAGGTTTCTCTGGATGGTTCCAGAGTGTTGTTCTTCCAACAAGTTGTTTCAAGTGCTTTTCAGCAGCAGTTGTGCAATCTCAGTTCTCTTGTTAATTTGGATGCAAGTTGTTTTTTTTTTTTTAATGTTACTTTTGTGACAAACCTATTCTTGGCAGTGACCCTTTCACTCCTGTTGTCTGAGCCAGCTTCATGATGTGCATTTTCTGTAGGAGGTGAGAAAGAACCAAGCTTATTCACAGAGCAGTGTGCCAAGAGCAGAAAGCAAAATGAATACTTCTGTGCACATTTCCTCCTAACTTTGTGGGGAAGTGCTGACATTCCCCCTAATGGCACTGGAGGCAGAGAGGAAGAAATATGGTGGTTTTGAGAAGGGCAGTGGGGCAGAACAGGATGAAGTCAAAAGATGGGTTCAGAGTTTAGAAAGAAGGGTTTCTTGCATTAAGGAACTGTAGCTGCGTGCCTCTGTAGAATAAGTGGAGGATAAAATAAAGGAAAAATAACCTCCACAGTTTAGCAGCTTTACAGTTGAAGTGGAAAGAGGCAAAGATGCAGAATTGAGATGTGACAACCCAGAGATGTATCCAGCTGAGATGAAACAGCCTTAACCCTGGCTCTGTTTGGCACACTTTCCAGGCCAGGGCTGGAGAGTTTGCTTCCTCACTGAAGGGCAGCGTTCTGCGTCTGCTGCTTGATGCTGGCTTTCTCTTCTTGCTGCGCTTCTCCCTGGATGATGCAGTGGATAATGTCATGGCAGCATCTGTTGGTGCTCTCCGGGCTCTGCTGGTGTCACTTGATGATGAGGTAAGATAATCATTAAGAGCTTGGGTTTGATTTCATGCTGAGCTGTTTAGAGGAATCAGAATGAGAAGACATCATAAGTAGCTTGAACAAAGGTTTACTGGATGTGTTAGCTTAATGGTGAATAGAATGCCATTGCAGTGCTTTGAGACAGATGATGGAGTGTGTTATCCCAGTTTTGAGAGATTCAGGTATCTTTTTTTTCTCCTGTTTGAATTAACTCTGCCCTATGATTAAATTCAGTGCACGTTGCTGAGTTTCTTCTTTTGATATCTTTGCAATCTAGATCAGGCCACTATTAATGTATGTGTAGAATTCATTTTTTTTAATATGGCCTCTTATATTGGTTCTTATTTCATAGTTCTGCTTCTTAACAGATTCAATATTCTCTGTACTTTCCCTTATGCCTCATAATAATGCTGTTTTGTTTTTCTCTCATTGTCCATTTTCTCCTGTTCCCATGTGTTTTTGTAACACTGATACATATGTAATTTTGCCTGTTCATGTGTTTATTTTCTCACTGATGCTTTTTCACCTGTTAGAAGGTTGAGACTTCTTTCAGCTGTCCAGGGCTACTAGACAACCTAGAGCAGCCAGATTAAGATGTATTCCTGGTTGGACAGAAGCAGTCTGTCATAGGCAAAGCATGCTGTGGACTGTGTTCATTTCGGTGTGTACGAGTTCCTTCCTTGGGAGATGCTTTTGTGTTTGACTGCAAAGGGGCTGGTAATAGAAGAGATGGGGTAGAAGCCCCCTGTGACTTCTACCAGGCCTGTAGAGCTATCCCTAGTGGGAGGCAAGAGAAATAAAGCAGTAGGTAGCTTTCTCCACATTTTGCTACTTTTCTCTCTATGAGCCTAATGGAGTTCTGCCACATGAGTCCTGCCCACCCCTTGTAGGTAATTAATACTATGAATCAGCTTCTTAATGTACTTTCCTCTCTTCTGGTGTTACTCTGGTTTAAAAATGTTGGCAGTGCTCTGATTTTTCAGATCAAAGCTTATGGTGTGATGTCTTGTGTAAGCAGGGATTGCTGACTCTTGCTGCCAGAGGCAGCACTCTGAATGCTGTGTCAGTATATTTTCTATCTCATAGAGTCCTTCCTACAGTCTTACATTGCTGAATTTCAAAAGGTCTCTGAGAAAGGGCCAGGGTTGGAAGCCTGGCCTTCTGCTCCAGGAATTGTAAGACGAATAGGATTTATCTGCACGATAAACACGGAAGATAGGCACACATAAAAATCATGCTGGCTGAAAGTTTTTTTCATCCATCAATGGCTATGGGAAGGAAGCAACTTTCTTTTTGTTTCCTTTGAAGACCCAGCTACTTCGTCTTAATTCTTTTCCTTCTCTTGGTGGAAGGAAGACTGTAGTCCCAAACTCTGTATTCCAGATGGACTCATGGCTTCACCCCCTCAAGTTGGGCCTCTTCTGTCCATGCCATTCACTCACCATCTTTAGTTAATATTGTTGGGGTTTTTTTTAGTGTCTGATAATAGCTTGTGCTTTCTTGGTATTTGGCAATTGAAGTCTACCACTACTTTTCTGACTAATGTGGTATTTGTTTCTGATTGTGGGTGCAGGAAATGGAAAATTATAGCAGTTATTAAGCAGTGCAAGCATTTGATTTGGCTGTCTTTCATATTTTAAAACATTTTGGGGGAACTCGGTCTGTTATGGGAGCAATCTCCTCCTAAGAATTGAAACTGTTACCCTAGTTGGACTATTACTGTAGAACTTGAGAGTAGCTGACACTGTCATTAGCTGTGAACAAAAATCCAGGTTTTTCTATTTGCTTAAGCTGAGGGATGTTTAAACGAAAGTGAAACACATGAACAAATAAATCAAGCAGTCTTTATTTAATCATATCAATTTTTGCGTGATCTTTCTGTGTTATTTGTGACCTAAGTTCCACACAGGTCCAGAAATGGGAATAGGGCCAATAAATATCAAATTTCAGTTTAACGTCTAGAGTCTTGGTGGTTGTTTTATTTACTTATTTACTTACTTATAACCTTATTTTTTTTCCAGTTAAACTAAATTTCTGTTACCTGTGTAGTGAATTTAATTCACATCGCGGTAATTCTTTTTAACCGTTTTCCAAGTCTGTGTGTGTCAGGCTAAAATAATTTCCCTGAAAAAGTTTTGAACTTTACTTGTATATGTTTAGAATACCTTTTATTGTGTTCACATTTTCTTGGGATTATATAGGAATCAATAAAGCATTCCATACTCAAAAGCATCCCCGAAAAGTTTTTGTCTTTTTGTCTTTCTTTGTGAGAATCTTATTTTATATGCTTTAACATTCCCTGTAGAAATATCTTGATTGGACTTTCTCATGGTACCAAGGGATGGCTGCATTCCCCTTTGTCCCAAACAATGAGGACGAAGAAGAGGAGGAAGAGGAAGAGTTAAATGGAACAGAGAAACCTCAAGATAAAAAATTAAAGGATGAAAACAAGCCGGACCCAGATGTGGCCCGATACGATGTTGTAAAGGTAAGCACACAGACCCAGAATCTTCTTATGAAAGTAGGCTCAGCACAGTGCAGTGTGTGCTGTTGAAACATCTACCATCCTGTGCGTGCTGGACAAGAACATTATGAACAAGAATTAGAACTCTTGCCTGGCTGTTAATTTTTATGTTTCTGTTATATATTACCAGGAAGATAATTTTATTGGTCTCTAAAAATGTTGAGACTTGACTTGTGTGATTTCAGTGTCATTAATATCTCTTAACTTCCTCTAGGGAATTCAGCAACAAACACACTGGTAAGACTTGCTGAAAGACTGCATACAGAGATGACTTTCAGGCTCATTTACTTGATTTAAAAATGAAAAGGTTCCAGCCGTTATTAAAATGTCTGTATGCACTTTTTTAAAGTTAAACAAGAATATTACAGCTAGATAGTTCAGAACTAGCAGATTTGTACAGTGATACTCTTTTTTTTATTTGTCATAAGGTGGCTACTTACCATTTCCCGAAATGTCGTATTTGCATTTCTCAGATTAAGAGTTTTACAGCATTCAGAAGGAATTCCTCACACATTTTAAGTCTAATCCCATATTTTTGATATGAGATCTAAAAATAGCAAACTTCGTTATCTCGAACTCAGCCTTGGTGGAGCCAATGCACCCCACTTGCCTGCTGCAATCATTAAAGCCTGTGATCACATCACTTAATCCTTGTGCTTGAGCTTGTGTTTGAATGGCATGTGGTCTAAAAGCATCACTGGGTGAATGAATTACTGTACTTGGGCATTTGGTTTTGTTTAGAGGCTTCATGATTTCAGATGTGTTCTGCTAGGTGTGTGGCACTGTTTATAAAATGTAGCAAGAGTTGTAGATAGACAGGAGATCAGTTTGTGATTCTGTAAACAGTTGCATGGTTCAGCATGATTCAGCTTGTTCTAAGTGGCCTGAACTCAGAAGGTATTTGGGATAGAATTCCCCTCTGTTCCCATTGCTGTGCAGTTCCATTGCACACCTTCTTATTGGCTGTTACAACCCAGTTGTTCCACACAGTTGGAAAAGGAGTATTTAAACTAGGTGCTGAACTTGGTCAGACCTAGAGTTACCACTTGTTTGGCTGCAAATTTTTACAAGCATCAGTAATATGAACTCAGGTATTATGGGTTTGCCTTTTCCCAGAACCAGGCATGCATTGCACTGTTACGGAAACTGATGATTCTTTTTCGTGGCACTGCCACTGATCATAAAAAAAAAATCACATCATTCCTATGCATCTCTTTTCTTACTGCAAAATAGGAATTTGTTTCTGTTCTCTGCTTCTGTCAACTTTCTCTGACATGACAGGTACTATCAGACAGAGTGCTGCGTTAGCTGGAGGTGGTGTCTAGCCAAAATTATTGAAAGAACACAAGAACCTTCTTCACCAGCAGTAGGTTTTAGTAGTCTTTTATAGGGAAGGTTATTTCCCTGTCACTTAGAGTTTTATACTCTGGAAAACACAAGTATCCAAACTCTCCAGTGATCTGATTCAGAACAGAAGTTCAGTTGTTCCTGCTCTGTTCAGATAACTCTTGCTCATTTGCCAGCATAGTTGCAAATCCACAGAAACTTGTTTGTGTCATGGCTGCTAATTTTAAAACAGTCTCTGCAGAAGATGTAATCTACTTTTGGCTTCCAGCAACTGAAGTGCAGAGAGTACTTGTTTAGAGCATAACAGATTTTTTTTTTTTTTTTTAACACCTTTCAGGGACTTTTGAAGACACGGATCCAGCACCGGCTGAGGTACATCCTGGAGGTGGTGCGACCTGTTCCAACAGTAGTCCTGGATATACTGCACATCCTCACCCATATAGCAAGGCACTCCTCTGAAGCGTGCAGCCAGGTAAATCTCCCATTGTATAGGAGCTTGGGAATGATAGAGAAAGGTTTGGAAAAGGGAAGAAGGGTCAGGTGAAGTTATGGCAAGGAGATCAGACAAACATGTCTGTTTTGCATGTCTTCTGCATGTCTGCATAACTGCATACCTTTAGTTATTTGTGCTCCCTGCCATTTCTCTGCAGCTGCTTGACTGTCCTCGATTGATTGAGACCATTGTCAGCGAATTTCTCCCTACTCAGTGGGATCCCAAAGTGGCTGAACCAGGGTTTTTACTTACCAGTCTCCACGGAGTTGCTTGTGCCAGTGCTATGAAGTTCATCAGGGTGTTGGCATCTGGAGGCCGAAATGCAACAGCCAGGCTGGTGAGTGGTTCTTGGAAGAGCTTTTCTGATTGCAAAGGCCTTTGTTTTCTATGCCTTACTTTCTAAGTAAAGAGAGAAGACTAACTGGAGGTGACTCTGAGCTGAAGCTGAAGAAATCAGTGTGAGGAAGGTGTATCAGTGTGTTTTGAAGGAATTGTTGACAGCGTCATAATAATGATGCTTCTCCTGCATAATGGTAGAAGACCTGTCTCAAGCTTTACTCTGCTTTTTTATGGTTTGCATAGTGCACTCATGCAAAAGTCACAGAGCCTAGCATGGTGATACTGACCAGGAGCAGATGTTTAGAGCATGCATTGATGTGTGATGCTCTCAACTCTCCCACGTTTCAGTGACAGGCAATGTAAGACTGTATAAACCAGGTACATAATCAACTATCCTTGTGTTTTACAATCCTGCTTGAACTTTTCTGCCATTAATTTGTCCTAATAACTCTGAGATAATTCATCAGTGTTTTCAACTCCTCTTAACTTCTGGACAGGTTTCCCTCTTCAGAGATAATTGCATTCCCTCATACAGGTTGTCGTGCTGGTGCTATAAATGCATGAAATCTACCAAGAGCAACACTCATTACAGTGCAAAGAGCACTTCTTAAGGTTTTTCCTTCAGTATTGTTAACAGCACCTAACAAATTGCCATCCAGGAAATTGCTAGTATCAACAGAACACCAGCCTGTGCTATAAAATCTAGGGAATAATGATGGATAGTAGGATATTTATAGACTGTAAGTGGTACTAGGAACATAACAGAGTAAAATTCAGATGTTTTTCTACTTCAGGCTTTGTGTACTCCAGGTATTTGAAGGCATGCAAAAATTGCTTAGAAGGTTCCTGACACTCAGGCTTTGCTACTGAACATACTCTCATATGTTCTGTTACATGCACTTAAACGTGGGAGTGGAAGATAATAAAAAACTAAATCAAAACCATCAATGTAGGAATTTATTTTAGCTAACAACAAAGTTCTTCCATCTTCCTTCTTGAAATAAATTTGACTTTGTCCTCTGTTCTGTAGGAGAGGTGTCAGAGTTTATAGTTTTGACTCATCAGCTCCTTTGCTTTCTTGCTGGTGTGCATTGATTTCCCTACAAGATGTCTCTAAAGCATTTGAAATTTAAATTACCTATAATATGTCCTTGTGCTGTGAAATAGACATTGTTACCTCATTTGTTTAGACAGAGCACATAGAAGCTTTTTATGTGTGGGAGAAGGAAAGAGAAGCTCTTTTTTATGGTTAAGTAAAAATACCCAGATGTAGGGGAGGATAAAAATTATTTCTAGAGAACTGCAAATGAGTCATGTCATGCTTAATTCATTACCAAAATAACCCCAGAACATTTCCAAGGCATCAAAATTCTATAACCTTATGAAAGTAATAGGCAGGAGGTACCCTTTGTATAAAATAAACACTGAATTATAGAAAGACTTAGAGTGTAGAACCTCTGAAATCCATCTAGTGTGATCTCCCCAAAAGAATGTCAGCATTAGTTCAGTACTTTTGTAGACATCGTTTTTCACAAAGTATGTCTTTACATGTAATCTTGACTAAGAGAGTTGTATTTATGACTATTTAAAGAAGGCTAATTATGTATTTTTTTTTAAATCAGTTAAATGCTGCAGAGAGCATCCAAAACAAGAGTGTGTGTGGGATAGACAAACCTCCATCAGAAATTATTTAGGTGTAGTTGATTTGTGTTAGGAACGGAGTAGGTACCCCTAGGCATCCCTTCCAGGAATACTTCTCTCTAAATAGCCATTGACCATTTAGTGATCCTTTGTAGTCTGCTCCTTAAGAATGCACAAAATGAAAGCAGATATGAGCAGTGCAAGAAGAGTTCAGAATGAGCTGAATTGAAATCTGCAGCTCTTTGTGTGTCAGAGCAATGAGGTAATGGTGCATGAAGCTGATGCCCCTTATCCCTTTGTCTTTTTTGTTCTTCATCCTTTTCTTTTTCCTTTGTTTGTTTTGCAGCTTAACAAATTTGAAATGAAGAGTCGGTTAAGTCGCTTTATTGCTGAAGACCCTCTGGATCTGCTTCTGCCAAGGGAGGAAGCCATCAGGCTGAGCACTGAAGCCTTCCGGCTGTGGGCTGTGGCTGCTGGCTATGGGCAGGCCTGTGACCTCTACAGGTACAGCTCAAAGCTGGAGAAATGGGGGTGGAGGGCACAACAGACACCACGGACATCCTGCTCCAAAGGGGCAAATAGAGGGATCTCCAGGCTCAGTCTCTATTCCCTTCAGGGTGTCTTATTTCACCTTCTCTTGCCTCCTGCAGTAAAACTCAGTTTCTAAAGGTATTTATGCTGAGTATTGCCTTTTTCTGGTTGTTCACAGTCTCCTGTGTTTAAGCACTGCTCTTTTGTTGTTCCTCCTTTACAGTGGGAGACCACTGTAGCTTTATAGGACTGCATCTTTTTCCCCTTGAAGGGATGAATAATCTATGATTGTATGACATCAAAACACATGGTTTGCAGTGCACCCAGGACTGAATCTGCTTGACCTAGGGGCAGTCTGTGGGCAGCAGTCACCACGCTGAGTGGGGCAGACTGGGGCAGACAGACGGCGCGATACATCGACTTCCAGTTCAGGACAAGTTCTTGTGCTTGACTGCCAAGGTCTGCACTGGTGTAAGTCTGACCTAGCTCAAGCATTAAATCTTCTTCCTGTAATTGCATTGAATTGGAAGAAGAGAGATGGCTATGGAGTTGCTCTGGAGTACAGTAAAAGGGAGGCCAGTATTGAGTTTCAGAAGGCAGATTCTCATCCACAACAGCATTTTGTGTTCTTTGGCACAATCTGGTGTATGATTTAAAAAGAGTGAAAACTGTATATACTATTTTAGCACTGTAAATAATGTTGAGGAAAGAAACAGCAAAAGATTCCTTAAAGTTGCAAGATTATAAGTGTGGCTGAGAATCTGAGAACTACTCCCCAGCAAGAATAAAATCAAAGTCGTTTTTTCAAGAGATCATCAGAGTGCTTGGAGGCAGAGTATTAGGTAGGTCCCATTCAGATGAAATTGGAATAGCAGTAGTCTTCCTTTGTCATCTTTTGTCTATGTTGGTTTAATTTTGTTATTGTGGTGGTGGTGATGGTTCTCATAATCACATTTTAGCAATCTTTATAAATAAATGATTTGAAAGTGTAAAGAAGATAGAGACAGATTCTTCCAGTGGAAAGGGAAGAACCGATGGGCACAAATGGAAATACAGGAAATTCCACGGAAGTGTTTTTACTCTAATTTTTACTAACTTTACTGTAAAGGTGATCAAACACTGGAGCATTGCTGCACAGCAAGATACTGAACTCCCCATCCTTGAAGATATTCAAAATCTGACTGGACATATCCCTGGGCAATCTTGCTCTTGCTGATCTGCCTTGAAGAGGGAATTGAAGTACAAATGATCTCCAGAGACCCTTTCCAACCGTATCTATTTTGTAATTCATACTACAGTGATCTCTACCCTGTGCTGGTGAGGATACTGCAGTCCCTGCCCGAGTTGCTCAGCAGGAAGAGCCCTGTGGTCGAGTTGTCAGTGCAGCGAGCGGCGGCAGTGGTTACTCTGTTGACACATGTGACACAAACAGCAGGCTACACGGCAGAGCTGCAGGCCAAGTTGAGCAGGTAGGCTCTCTCTGTCACCGTTCTGTGCATCTCAGTAGTTGGCATCCTGTCTTCCCTTTATTTGGTTTGGAGACGTGGCTGTCACCTTTTTTCCCCGCCTCATTTTCAATTGTATACTGTCCCACATGCGAGCCTCTGCATGGTGGGGTGTATTCCCTCTGACACAAGATCAGAAGTAGTGTCTAGTCTGACAGCTGTATGCCTGCTAGCCTGGCCAGAGGCAGGAGTCAAAATCTACGTGAAGCTAAGGGGCAGAAAGGGCAGTTAGCCAAATGCCCTGGTGAGAGGAGCTAGGAAGCTGCTTTGACCTTCTCTTGGGAGTAAAGAAAGTGAATTCCCTGAGGTTTGGAGGGAAGAACCTCTGCAGAAACCAAGATGGGTCAGGATTAAGAGGTGGTTGGTTTTGATAGATATCAAAGCAGTAGGATTTGCTGCAGACACAGGTACTTTTTCTGGTGGAAAGCAATAAACTCTTTAACTTAAGCTGAGTACTGAGACAGCATTTCTGGTAAAGCTAGAGCATAGGTCAGGGTCAGAGTAGTGCAGGAGAAGAAACTTCAGCTTTTGTAAGTACATTCTGCATTTATCCTTTCTGCCTAAATTATTTGGTCTGGGTTGTGGGACTATGCAAAAAGACTTTTTCCACCTAGTTATGCTGTTGGATATGATTTTCCAGACTACATTTTTCTATTAATATTGATAGAGAGACAGTTGTTTGACATTTATTTACTATCCCGTGTCATTCTTCTATTGTGTTTCAGCAATAACTCAGAAGACAGTGAACCAATTCCACCTCCTCCAGTGGCATGGAACCAAGTGTCAGGCTTACAGCCGTTCCTTGAGACATGTCTGAAAAAAATCCTTCAGGAGATACCCCAGAGAGAAACTTGGCAAACTCTCCAGCCTCTGACCACAAGTTGTGTGATCTTCTTGGGAGTTTATTACAGTGCTTACAGCCAACAGGTAAGGCCTGAAAATACAGGTTGTCTTCTCATTTCACCAGCATCAGCTCGTGTATTACCTCTGAAAACTTGAATTTACAGGCAGTACTGAAAAAAGATATTGAGGCATCTAGCTGAGCACTGATTTTGTTTACCACAGCTCATACTAGGCTGCATGACATTCAGGGTCACATAAGTCTGCAGACCCTATATGTTAGCAGTGCCAAACATCTTTTTGTCCTTTCATCCTTTGTGATCAGAGTCTAGTCAAGGTATGTGGTAGTGCTGTAATTGTTCTGATTTACTACAGAGATCCAAAGCATGAAGCAAATACAGCCTAATTTAATTTGGCAGTCCTTTTTCCTAGCAGGATAAATCAAGTCATGCATTTTTGCATTTGCTTTGGTCTGAGAGCTTACATGTGGACACTTACACTGCAATCATCTGGGTGGAAGATTGAGCATTAAGGGCCATGCCATATGAACTTTGGGTAGGAAAAAATAAAGATAAATTTATTTGTTGCCTCACTGAAATTCAAGGTCAAATTCTGTAACAGTTGTAGTATGTGATCATCTTTTAAAGTGAGTTTTCTGAAGGTGACACGTCAGTGTGATGCTGTTGAAAAATGTCTTACGCTTTAGTTACCGTAAAGATTCATGTTCTAAAGATAAATGCAATTTTCCTCTTTACTGCCCAACTGACATGTCTGAGTTTCAACTTGGGAGAGCTATGTTGAAGGTGTTGGGGTAATTTAATGGCTGTAGTTATTCACACTTGTGCAACTGCTCTGAAACTTGCCAAAAGCAACTGAGTTTATTAGTTATGGCTCGGTGGAAACTGCCAGTATCTCACCAAGATGTCTTCCGTGCCCCAAAGGTTGGTGTACCTTTCACATGCTGTGACTGTGTCCTGAGCATTAGAGAACTGGGACAGCCAAGAGGTTAATGCTCCTTTTTAACCTTTACAGCTATCCCAGAAGAGTGACCGAGGAAACAATTTCTTGAGTTCTTGAATTTTGCTGGGTTTTTCAGTTTCCTCTTAAAAAGAAGTTCAGTCATCTACCTGTGGTTAGCTGATTAAAAAAGATTTGTAGGTAGCATGCTTGAATAGATTAGTGCAAAAAAAAATCAACTTGTATAGTAATTAGATGAGTGTATACTGGGACCTGCTTGGAATATTTTTGTTAGACTATTAAAAACTAAGGTTAACATCTTCACAGAGGTTTTACTGATTTCTGGAGGCGAATTTCACCTGGGGGAAAATCAGATTTTGTGTAATAGAAATGAGCATTTCTGTATCCCAAAGCAGTATTCTAATGAAGATAAAAAGTGTTAAAATTTGCCAGCATGTTCCTTCAACCTGGAATATTGCTTACTAGGGTCAGAAGAATTTGGATGATTCTCTAAAAGCCACAGTTCCTCCTCTGTGCAGTGTTCATCCACAGTCATGCTTTGATGGGTAGGTCAATCACACTTTATGCAGCTGATTTTTTTTTTTTTTTTTTTTTTTTTTTTTTTTTTTTTTTTTTTTTTTTTTGTTTTGTTTCTGTTTTTGGAGATCTCATGGTGCCACTCAGCTTTCTCAAGGTACTTCTGATCACCTTTGTGTCACCTTCAATTTAAATAGAAACATGTAGATGGTATGGGGAGGGGGGTTTAGCCAAGTTTTCATTTAGGGAATCTTGATTCCAGGGATCCCATATCTTGCTTCCAGCCAATTAAGAATCTCTGGGATGCGTTTTAAATCTTGAGTGTGAGAACACCTTGAGGTGCCAGCTCTCAGCTTCCACACTATGAGCAGTGAGGCCAGCTCTAACCTAGAACAGTACCACTATGTAGGTGTTGGGGTCTGGCAAAAAGATAATAAACACAGAGGAAGCAAATAAATCAGTCTGTCTTTTTGCTATCACTAGATGCTGTGGTCATTCACTCTTTTCCTGTCATTCTCCATGTCTTCTACAGCCATCAGTCAATCCAGTTGACTGCTTAGAGGAACTGGAACGTTTGACATCTGAGGTGCTGCAGCCCCTTCTCAGCCAGCCAGCCATAGACAGCATGTGGGACTTGCTCAGGTAAAACTATTCCACTGCCAAGATGCTGTTGTCAGAAGCTAAGGGAGCCCCATTTCTGTACTGTACTGTGTGACACCTTTCCCCCTCTCCCCCCTCCCTCTTCTTTTCCCTGTGCAGTGTGCCCCAGATATGGGAATTGGAGTGCAGTAGGTCTCTGTCTGTACCCTGCTTTGTCCTCTCCCTCATCACAGAAAAGGCATGATGGCTGCAGAGGTTCTGCAGCTCCTCCTTTTCTCCTGGTGCTGCTTCATCTCGGCTTACCTTGTAGCTGGGGTTTTCGTATCAATTTCAGATTATTTTAGTCACTCTTGGCTTTGATTCTTCTCTGGTTTCACTGGTCTAAAAAAAAAGTAGCACAAGTAACATTAGTTAGGGCCCTCTTACATGATGAGGTGAGTGTGTGTGTGCATGTACTGCTTATGTGCTCTGTGTGGTGCTGCTTATATAAAAGAATTTAACTAGATTCACATCTTTAAGCTCCTTCAGAGCTTCATTAGGGCTGTAAAAACCCCTGGGGAGAAGTGCAAGAACAGATACCAAACTGTTCTTTGAGACATTTGGATAACATAAGCTCTGGCTCTGGGAACAGTTAAGCACTGCAGATACTCTGTCTTTCTGCTGTAGAGGGAGCCTCCTTACTAGGCTGTGATTAATCTTCTGGAGTGGGGATTCTAAAAGGCCTAACTTGCAGTCAGAGAGGCATCCATCTGCCTCTGAGAACATCTGATACAAAGGGCACTTGAAATTTTTGGTTTCTAGTGGTATTTGAATGGTCACCAAACAGTTTAGCCCATGTTTTTTCGTGACTGAAACTGAGATCTGAAGCTCTTGACACCAAAGCTTCCAACACAAGAGCACTCATTAGACCCTTTTCTGCCTGTCCTTGAGGTCTGAAAACAATGGATTTGGTCAGGCTATAAAAGCTCATCAGCAAGAATTCTCCTAGGCTGTTCTTAACACTGGCTGGTAAAAAACAGAGTCAGCTAATCTCTGCCCTAGTATTTTTACAACTTTGTCTCAACCTTCTGGGCAGTTTATGTCTAGGAATTCAGGGTACTTCGTGAGCCCCACATGTGTTTATGCATCTCGTACATGTAATATCAGTGGTATAAAGATCAATGCGTTTAAGCAATTAATTTTCTGCCATAGAGTAATGATATGGATCTTTGACAGGGTTTGCCCTATTACCCCATTACCAGTGAGCAACTTGCTTGTGGTCATTCTTCCTTGTGGTGGTCTTACCTGTACAGACATTATGAATCTGCTGTGGGCCCCACAAGCACCGCTGGCGTGAGAATTCGTAGTTTCACCTGCAGAGAACGCACACACCAAGAGGGATTTGCACAGTCATGTTCATGTACATTAAAGCTAGGTTCTTTCTGAATGCAATTTAAAAATACACATTTCATTAGTATATGAAGGGCAGCATTTTTGCAATGTCAATTTTAGATATAATCTGGCTTTTTGGCTTTGCCTACAAGTTTATTATTGAAATGTCTTGAGTGGGTGGGCAGCCTTATTAGCCTGGTGTGCGTATGTATGTGGGGAAAGGCGTATTTTTTTTTAAATCAGAAGTCCAGTGCTTTCAAGTATTTGACATCAGAGATGCGTCACTGCATCAGTATTTCTGCTCATCATGACCAGTTCAGCTGAAGATAAGAGTTCCTGACAGCTCGCTGGCATTAGCTTGTATGGCAGTAGTGCTTAATGTACCAGCTGTGACACTGGCTTTTTGCTTTCACTGTCTTCAGGGCTTCCATTTTACTGCAATGTGTGGTACAGTTCAGATAGACAGCAACATTTCAACAAGATAATTCCTCAGCACTATGAATGCTTTTGACCTAACTCCTCTCTCTTTATTTGTTCACACAGGCCATGTTCTGCTTTGTGCAACCCTCTGTCCTGTTCCCCGGCACCAGAATCTGTCGTCAGCATTGCATCTCTGAGTTGCACTGGAGGCAAACCTCCTTTGAGCGTGGTTGGCTCTAAGTCACCTTTCCCCTTCCTCACTGCCCTCCTATTTCTCATCAATAACATCACTCACATTCACAAAGGCCTGACCAGGAAGGTGAGAATAGACTTTTTCACTGGAAATTCTGGGTAAATTATGATGTACTTGTGAGGGAGGTTAGTATTTGTACCTTCCCAAGCATAAAAGAGATGTTAGAAGGACTGTTAAAAGCAAATTGTTGTGCATTTTAATTTTAAAAATACTAAAGTACTATAGAGAGAAACAGCCCCACTTTCAGAACAAGTGGGATGAGGATCAGAAAAATATCTTGTCTTTGAATTCCAATATTCAGTTGGCACCAGGAAGCTGGAATTACAGAGCAGATGATGCTTAAAGAATGAATTTAGAAAGAATGTTGAGAAGAGTTGAATAACTGTTGTTTGGCTAAGCAAAATATAAAACTTGAGTGTCAGTGGAGGAAAAGCATGGTTGAAGCATATATAACAGAAAAATGGGATAAGAAGAGAATGAGTGCTACAGTGCTACTGAAGGGGGTCCTTCCTGCTTTGGTTTGTTCTGAATTTTTAGAATAAGTGAGTCATGGAACATTGCAGACCCTAAAGAGCAAATGGCTGAGCCCTAGAAAGATGGAATACCTAGCATAAGCTTTCTCAAAGCCTTCCTGTGTCACCTTGTATCGAATTAGCTGACTGGCTGCTAATGGAAATATCTGGCTAGATGAGGGAAAAACATTTTAAGCCACTGGCCAGATTTCTGCCTTACAAAGCGCTATGGAAAATGGAGGCAGTGACTATCAGTTATCTGTGATGGGGAGGATCATGATGGATGCAGGTGAACCCTGAGGCAGAAAAGCAGATATTTTAAGACTGTTTTTAAATTTGCCTTTTGGAGCAGCCAACAGGAATTCTCAGGTGAGAGAAGGTAGGGGATGGGCCTTGGAGAGGGGCTGTATTTTGCTTTCCTCCAAATGCAAACTGTCTTAATATTATTTGTCTCTGCTTGTGATTCCTTTATAGTACAGCTCTGTGCTGAGCTTCAGAGGCTTGAAGGATTACCTGCATCAAAGCTGGCAGACTGGACCTCCCTCTGTGACTCCCTCATCTGCGTGGATCTTACGCCACGAGTATCACCTGCAGTACTTTGTGTTAGCGTTGGCTCGGAGAATGGTATCCTTATTAGTCCTTTCATTTCTTTCCCCTGAGGAACTGACTTCACTGGCAGCTGGTCTTCATGTCCCTGTTCTTTCTTGTATCTGACTTAGGTCTGGCGACTCTTCTGCTGACTTTTCTGCCCCACTAGCAAATAACATCTTTCCAGTTACTGATGTGGGGATTTAGTTCCAAAATACTTTGGATGGAAAAGATCTACTTTTGCCTTTCTTTGGGATAGAGTAGGAATAAAGTTTTCAAGTGTGTTGCTAAAAAATTGTCGACTATCTAAGGCAGTCAGGGGAAGCAGAAATATCTCTTGGTATGAATGCTGACAGCTCTTGCAGTCTGCCTCAGTCTTTTACTTTCCAGTGAGATCTGTGTCTTGTTTGACCCTGCTGTCCTTGCTGAATGTCGTGTTGACAAACAATACAGTGCTTTTATCTGTTGTTTTGTTTCCTGTACAGGCAGGCACTTGTCCGGATTACACCCAGCATGCCTCACTCCATCACTGTGTTGCCATGGCATTGCTAAGCCGTCTGTTGCCAGGGAGTGAGTGTCTGGCTCACGAGGTCCTACTGGATCTTGCCTTTAATCCAGAGTTTCTTCCGTAAGCTTTGCATTTTTTCCTTTCTCTAGTCTGGTATGTGGGAAAACACGGGGAAAATAGAAAAAAAACATTGGCACTGCAATTTTGTCATAATTTTTGGCCTTTAACAGGGCCTATGGTTAAGTTTTACTTACTCATTAGCATATTTTCCAGGCACAGAGCCTTCTAATCAGGCAAGCAATGTGGTTGCCTGTTTTTCTCTGAAGTACCGGTGTTGGGAAATGTGATGAGTTTCTTTTGATTTCCTCTGTGACAAGGCTTGTGTGATTCCTGATAGAACTGGTCCTCCCTAAGGCCTAGCATCTGCCATCCTGAAAGTAGTGAGTCTAGAAAATAAATGAGAATTTGACATAGCCTGAGACGCTTAATGAATCTTCCTCAAACCCTTACTATTCAAGTTCTTACACAAATATTTGCTGATTTGACAAATACCGTGTCTTCCACCTTACACTGGAAGAAATGAGCATCTCAAGTGTGAATCCTCTCATATCTGGGCAAGAAGATGGTAGCAGTTTATCTTGTTCATCTCAATCTATTTGAAATTAGCCATGATGTATCCCTGTAGGAGGTTGAACCAAGGTGCTATAAGGAGGTACTATGTTTTTTCAGAAAGAAGGAAAATTTGTTAGTGGATTTGTTTGTGTGGTGGTGTTTTGTTCTTTTTGGGTCAGCAAAATGGTGAGTCTTTGGTCTGAGATTGTGGCATGTGGATTTGACAAACACCCTCCACATGCAGTTTCTCTCAGTTCGTATGGTTCTCCTGACCTTGCCACTGCCAGCTGCAAAGCTACTGTTTTGAGAATTGTCTTAACTGGTTTGTGTAGGCCATATCTGAAATGCAGTGTTTCGTCTCAGCACCCTCATGTCTGTTTTGGTAAGTAGGCTGCCTCTCTGGAAAAGGGGTGGCAGCCTCCACACTAGACTGGCATTGTGTGGAGGGTCTTCATGGCACGGCCTCAGTGTTGCTGACTCCAAATATGGTTCTGTGAATTCCCTGTAAATACCAAGATAGCTGATGCTCTACAGGCCCTCTGTATTAGAATAGCTCGATGTAGAAAGTGTTGAGTGATCTGTGTATACTACTCTGCCTTTTCAAGGAAGACTGTAGAGATGAATTTATGTGGTGTGTTGTTTGTTTGGCATTTCAGGTTTTTGTTTGTTCATTTGTTTCTTAAACTATTGTTTGTCTTTACCTTACAGTGAAGAGAAAGCTGGAGGGCCAGAAGCAGCTGACTTCTCTGATATTCTGCATCTGGGCACCAGTGCCAAACTGGCACAGCCTGGTTCTGCAGCACCATTTGTTCCAAAGGTTACTCGTGGTGCCCTGCTGAGAGAATCATACCAGAATCTGCCTTCCGTTCGTTCCTGCTACCTCTCTCACTTTGTCCACTTGCAGCCCACCCTTATGCGTTCTCAGGCGTCCTACCAAGGGCGGAATTACCTCATCCAGTCAATGCTGCTTCCTGAGGTCAGAGGGCCCATCCTGCCTTCAGACTGGCCATTCTTTCCGCTTATCAGCCTCTACAACAAAGTGACTAATGCAGAGACACATGGGGCTGTGCTGAACTCTCTCCCACTTGATCTCATCAACACTGTGACCTGGAATCTGCAGTGGGTCTTGTTGCTGGAAACCTGGCGTTCTAAAATCCTTCAGAGCATCCCGACTGCTGCCAAACTTGCGCGGCTCATGTGTGTCTTCCTCACAGGCAGTGACCTCTTTCTAGAAGCACCAATCCACCGCTACACAGCTGCCCTTCTCTCTGTGTATTGCCAGCCCAAGGCCCTGGACTCCCTAAACTTGGATGCTCCTCTCCCTGGTTTGGCGTCCTTCCATGATCTCTATATAAGTCTCCTGGAGCAGTTTGAAGGTGTCTCCTTTGGAGATCCACTCTTTGGAGTCTTTGTTCTTCTACCTCTACAGAAGCGTTTCAGTGTTCATCTGCGTCTCTGTGTTTTTGGGGAGCACACAAATATCCTGCGGGCACTGGGAGTGCCGTTACAGCAGGTAATCCTAGCTTATGGTACTTGCCTGTCACTACATATTTCTGACTCACTGGTCTCTTGCCTGTGATTCTCCAACCTTGATTTGTGTGTATATGTGGAGGACAGGAGCTGTGAAATTGCTCAGTCTTCAGTGGAAACTGTCCCAAACTTTGCTTGGTCTAACCATTGAGAACCTCCTAATTTATAGGTTTTATGTATAAAGGGCTGGTTGCACCCTGTGTTCTGCTAGCAATTACCTTTCCCTTAAATAAGTGTTTTCACACCTTGATGAGAACTTTTTCCATGCCTGTGCATAGACAAATAGTAATTTTCCCTCTCAACCATCTTTCCACATATAGTTATACTGGAGTTGTGCTCTGCTGAATAACTCAGCAGGAAAATTTGGTCTGTCAAGTGTAGGGCTGTGTTTCTTTTGAGTGAGCAGAGCATGAGAGATAGAATTTAGTGGTGTTGTCAAAAGTACTCTGTCTTCTTACTTTGTAAGCACTCATCTTGCCTGTGCCAAAAATCAGCTGCAGTGACAGGACCAGTAAAACTTGTCTCCATGAAGCTGAAGAGGTCTTGACAACACTTTGTCGAGGCTTGTCACATCAGTCAGGGTGGGCCGTAGCAGCTCTGCTGCAAATGGGGGTCATGCCACTGGGGTACATCACGTTGTATAGGTGGGTATGCACAAGGAAGGGCACCCTAGAAGTCATGAACTTCCTCTCACTACTTAGACCCTGACAAAAATTGTAATGTTGCCTCTGGATGGGTTTGTTGCAGTTTCCTGTGTCTCTTGAGCGCTACACTTCCCCTCCTGAGGATAACCTGAACCTCTTGCGACTCTACTTCCGAACGCTGGTCACTGGTGCACTGCGCCACGCCTGGTGCCCTGTTCTGTACGTGGTGGCTGTGGCTCATGTGAACAGTTTCATTTTCTCCCAAGAAAGCACAACGCAGGTGGGTAACAGCAGAGCTTCAGGGCTGCAGTCTGGGTTTTGCATCTGCTCTCCCTGTGAATCCAGTGTGGTTTGTGATGAAACACTGACCTTTGGAACTTGAAAACAAAGATTGTAAGCAAGTGTGTTGAGGACTGGTCAGCTGTTTGAGAATCCACATATGAGGCAGCAGCTTTTGTTCATTATACCCTAAAGCACTTGCATTAATGGTAGCCAGTCCTACCTAAATCTTTGAGGTCAGCAATTATGTGTTCTGTGGTGTGGGGGGAAGAATAAGCAGAAAGAATAAGGAAAGTTATCAGCCAGAGAGAGCTTGTAATAGATTTGGCCTCTGCCTTAGCAATCTTAAGGTGCAAAGTACTCTTTTCTTTGACTTTGCTTGAGTAACCAAGCAGAAGCCTCCCTGTGGCCTTGGGGCCTCTATCAGTGAATAGTTGTGCTAACAACACTTCACCTCTGATCTGCACTTCTTCCTGGAGGTTGAGAAGTCAGCTGAGATTCAGATCAGGGAAAGGAGCAGAGAGGCAGGATTTAAGTGATAAGACATCTCAAGCACTTTCTGCTGGAACAAGCTGCTCATCATTATAATGAACAAATCATCCTGGAGTGCTGTATGCCCCTGGGCAAAGGTATTATTGCACCATATTAAGGAAAGTATGTGTTTTTTTCCCAGGAGACAGATGCTGCTCGGAAAAGCATGCTGAGGAAGACGTGGCTGTTGGTAGATGAGGTAGGATTTGTAAGATTCAGTTTGTGCCACTGGGAATTAAGTTTTCCATACATGGTGGTTTTATAGACTTCTATTTGGCTTTTGAAATTTGTGTTTAATTACCTTGCTAATTTGAGAATGAGAGGAGATTAGCAGCAAGATTTTGGCCTGCAATAACTATAAATGCGCTTAACCAGTTCTTGTAGTAATTGACTTGACCTCAAAACACTCAGCCCACTGGAACCTAGATGAATCTCCTGTACTGTATTTCCATGCCTCTTGTCCAAGCAGCATTATATCTGGATAGCTAGAGATGCTAGAGGAATGATTATAGCACACTTATGAATAGGTGGCCAGCAGTGATCTGTCTTAACTCTTAGCTGGATGCTACTCCTGGAAAGAACAGGACAGATGTAAGGTTTCTCTTTTTTTCAAGGAGCTTGCCAAAATCTATCCTTTGTGGGATAGAGCTGGGTCATTTGGCCCTGGGTGATTAGTGTCCAGGGTATTATTATTAGATCACACTCAAAAATCCACTTGGGTTTCTGGCAAGTCATTCTGAAGGGCTGTTGAGGAGACAATGGAGTTGTGTTTAGAAGAGGAATTCTCATGCAAAAAAAGTGAATTTTATTGGAAGAAACTTGCGTTTTATAGCTCTTCTATTGAAGATGATGTGATTAAATATCTAGGGCATAACGGAATTGTACTATGCATATTTGCTATGTTGTGTTGGAGACAGTGGAAAAGATGAGATACCTTTCTGTTTCTTTCTTCAGAACTTGAAAAAGCACCTCCTGTACTACAGACTGCTGAATGCAGAGAGTCCTTTGGGATTTGACCTTTATGAGCAGCTCCCTCCCACGCGACTGAAGTACCTGCAGACAGTGACACAGAAAGAAATTACGGGCAACGCACCAGCAGTAGACTCATAGCAAAGCACTTGTGCAAGAAGAGGGCCAAGGTGAAGAATGGAAGAGCTCAGTTTATACTTCACTGATGAAACTACTTGCGGTTCAGATGGTCTTAGTGTCTTACTTGGACACTCTTGCCTGGTGAAGCACTAGTAGAATGCTCCCAGCCCTGCAGAACAACACATGTGTTGTCAAGATACGACAGCATTTGTGTGTGTGGCCTCTCTGTGATGAATGCTGAAGCATTTTCCTCTTTTCTCCTTCAAATTGTTCTGCTTCTTCCCAGAGAAGGTGAGAATGTGTCTGAAAGGCACTGGGCTGTTACATAAACTGAAGGAAGTGGAAAAGCTGTTTTGTTCAGTCAGGCTGGAAACTGGGTTCTCCAGATAATGTCTGTTTTCCCCAGATCCTTCCATTGCTTGTTTTGTACCTTGGATTTTGAATGCTCTTTTCCTCACACTGTATATTGCAAATAGAATGACAGTGTGACAGGGAGGAATCTGACTCTGAGAGCTTTTTTCTTTTACGTGTGAGCATACATACAAGCAGTTTCTCCAAGATAGTGTTCTGTGCATACACTCAGTAACACAGATGTGTTGTGTCAGACCTCTAAGAAATACGAGTTACTAGTGCAGTGGTACAGACACTGAATATCCTCTCTTGGCTGTCTTTTGGATGGTCTCTAAACTGCTTTCTTTTCTCCCTTAATTTGGTTACATGTATAACAAGATCAAAAATAATTCCTTTGCAGGCCAGAATGCTTGGCAGTAACCACCCCTCATTAGAGAAAGAAAAAGTATCTGCTTGTTTAGTTAGAGTATGTATTGGTTGCCCTCTGAGGAGAATGCAATTTAAATTTTGAAGTGGAGTTTCCTAGCTCAAACCTAATTTTAAAAATGTCTAATTTGATCCCATTTCTACATCCAGATTCTGAGTTGCAGCCTCAGACAAAAGGGCTGAAAATAGAGGCCTAAAAGGCTCATCACAAGTGCCACATCAAGTCCAGAATTTACTCTAGGTATATGATCTCACTGGATGTTTTCTTTATATCCAGTAATTTTTGCATGGTCACTCTGGCAGGCTTTTGTTTGGAGAACTTGACTTTCATGAACAAAAAATTTTTAAAGGGATTTCTAATGTTTTGTTCTTATGAATAAATTCCTCTGGAAGGTGCAGGGTGATGCCTGGTCCAAAGAACTCAGCCCCTGTTTTTACCTATCAAACAGGCCAAGCTAGCTTCCTTCTGAAGAAACCATGCCTGTATTAACCTTGCTCCAGTGAATGTCCCAGCTGGAGTGTGAATCACTGTTAATAGGCCTACTTGGAAGGACTGAAATTGTTCAGACCAGAAACAAATTCCAGACAGCAACTTGATAGAATCAAATAATCATTTAGTTAGGAAAAGAAAAGACCTTGTGTCCAACCATAATACAGTATCTTTCTTTCACCTTACAGTCAAGTGTTGCTGCCCCCTCAAGTGCCTGCAAAATCACTTTGGGGTTAGGGCATTTGTGACTGATGCTGTCTTTGTATTGGAAGTTTTCTAAGT
Source organism: Machaerirhynchus nigripectus (assembly GCA_013397975.1). Classification (NCBI taxonomy): domain Eukaryota; kingdom Metazoa; phylum Chordata; class Aves; order Passeriformes; family Dicruridae; genus Machaerirhynchus; species Machaerirhynchus nigripectus. Next base: position 1,264,958 of record VZRQ01007600.1, on the reverse strand, counting down.
GTACCAGTCCCCTTAGGTTGCCAGAAAATAGTCAGTTTCATCTTTTCCCCCCTTTATTTCAGAGAGGACATGGGCAGAACTGGTGTTTCCTTCCAATATCTCGTTTTTTTTGCTTCTCTTTTGATCTGTGGTTTCTATCTGCAGCAGATCAATGGCATGCAAAATAACAAAAGCACTGTGGTCTAACAGGATTTTTTTATTGTCGTTAATTATTTAAAAAGTATTTGGTGTGATTAAAAGTTTAATCAAAGTCATTCAAGTTTTAATCTGTCTAGATGGTGAGAGCCCAGCAGTTCTCTTTCAAGGGCAATGGATGGTAGATTTAAGGGCTCCTAGCTGGCCATTTAAGAGCAGCCTTCATCAAGGACTTTACCTTTTGCTTTTCAGAGCTCCAGTTATAAAATCTCTTCCAGTCCTTTCTGGGATGCAAGGTTGAGTTTTGTAATGTGTACAGGATGTAAATAAATATTTTGATAGCTCTGCTGGAGTTTTTTTGAACTATGAGAATGTTGTCCTTTGTTTGAGTCTTTCTTGAATTTGGGTAGTTCTGTTTGCAGTTTATCAATATCTTGGGACAGCTGCTGCCTTAAAGAAATCTGCTAAACTTTGGAGCTCTGTAAGAAAGCTCTTCAAGCCAAAAATAACAGCCTGCTTGTGTGCTGGGTCAGTAACACAGGGTACCAAATGCTGTGTGTACTTGGGGAAGGTGCAGGGTGGTATGATGCGATTTGACACATGCTCCAGGTGGGAAGGCTGTCCACAGATGGTATTTGAAATTATGATGCAAGTATCAGCAATGGAGGGAAGGAAGAGAAAGGATCCCAAATAGGTCTGCAGGCCACAGTCATAAATAGAAAATTCCAAGGATGCTGCATGTGAGCTGTAAGCTTTCAAAACATTGACTGTCACTTGAGGTGGTACATGAATTTTTTTAAGTCTTTCCGTAGCCTGGTACGGGATTTCTCCACAGAACACTAGAGGGCGTTGCTTTATCTAGTTTAAGTGCAAGATTTCTCGACTTCAGTGCTATTGGGACCTGAAAAGAAACCAAACCAAAAACTAACCAACCCTTATACATCGTTTGAATTTTCTGCGTTTTTTATTTTTGCATATACTTTTGGAGCAAGTGTGGAGAATTAAATATTTTATGTGATGGCTTGCGAAGAACCATACAGTGCTTTGCCAGCAGGAGCATTTTAAAAAAATTATTGTACATTGAATGTAAGATTTAAACTTAAGCTGAATGCAATCTGAAGCAGGGCCAAAGAATGGCCATTCTGTTAATCCAGTTTAATCCTGGTCAGGGTAAGTGAGGAGATGAAGAGAACTAAAACTGTCCAAAAAAATTGATGTGACTTCGTAACTCCTTACTGAAGCCTTAAGATCTTTTGAGAAGAAAATAATTCTGCTGAAATAAGACCCACAGATATGTTTCTGGTGTTGAAGTGATTCTAACTCAGAAGAACATATGTTGTCTGATAACTCTCATCAGAAGTCAACAAAACCACCACCACCACCAACTATAAAAATTCCTGCCTGTCTTTTAATTCTTAAAAAGAGCACCCCATCTTCTGCTCCTTTGTGGCCAGAATATGCTTGGTTTCATCCAGGCTACTGATGATGTCCCATGTGGATAACAGTGGAATCTATTGGCACAAAATTAGCATGGACTGTACTGGAAGGCAGCAACAATGTGGTTTTAAAAACAAATGGTTGATTGGACTGAAGATGAGTTGAAGATAATCCTTTCAGCACTGCTGTTGAGGAGGCAGGTGAGAGGATGGGGCTGTCACAGTTTTGCATCCTATGACTTTAATGGCATTCTACTGAATTTTCCTTTGCATTTTGAAAGGGAACAAAGAGTTCTCCCATCAGCTTGGAAGCACGTCCTTTTCTGCCTAGAAGAAATTGAGTTGATTTGTGATCCTTCAGCTGCATGAGTAGTTTGAAGTGCCGGAGTTTAGAATCCAAATGTGACTTGGCTCACTTTGCTGAGTGGGGACAGTTCCCAAAAAGATGTAGGCAACTCAGTAGCTGGCAGAATACACACTGAGGTTGGACAAGGCCTGACAGAAGAACGTATAGGGTTAGGCAAGGAAGAAATCAAAACAGGACTGAAACCATACTGTATGGGAACTTTTTAACAGTACACATAAAGCATTATATAATTGAAGGACTTTAGTTACACTGTATTTATTGACTACTTCAGTTTCACAGTGGAATTTAATAATCCATTTCTAGACTAATTTCTGTCTAGCTACTTAATGCCAGGCAAACCCTAAACACCTTTTGCTGATGAAGTCAGGGACAGAGCAAGCCATAAGATGTGGATGAAAAAATACATTGTGGGTCAGACAAACACGTTTCTTCTGGTGTCAGACATAAAGAAGAGCAGAAAGGCAAGTTAATCATTGCTTTTGCTTCTTCCTAGTTTTGCAAAGTTCTTGGAAATTTCTCACTGATTAAGTGCTGCTGCCTCCAGCTGATGATCATATTTGGGAGGCAAAACATGTTTATTCCCCTCAGCTTACAGAAGCTCATATAAGCTTTACATTCACAAAGCTGGCTTTCTGGTGTTCCTTGTTTAAATAACAATGTGGTAATTTACTGGCCTTTGCCCTAGTTTTTAAAAACTGGCTTCACCTGTGCCTTTGAACAGAGAATGTGCAGTAAAGCCCTGCTCAGTGAAGAACTGCTGTGTTTTGCATGGTAAGTGGTGGTTGTAAGCAGAGGTAAATTTGCCGCAGTGTGCTCCCCTCCCTCCCTTTATAGTGATGATCTTGAGTCTCAGAACAGCTCAGCAATGCTGTGTTTAGGTTTCTGGCCAGCCCCAGCTTAAAGATCTCCAGTTCAACCTGAGGACTGTGCTAAAGGAGCAGGCACTGCACCAGCTGTGTTGTGAGCCTCCAGCCACCCCTGGCCCCAGCAATAGCTCTGTGCAGGTTAAGTGAGCAGAGGATATTTTAGACAGAGTGACACCTGGCCCATCTTCGGGTCCGGTTCTTTATTTGTTGGTGGGCTGTAACCAGCACATACTGGCAGACACCTGTGGCTCCAGAGACCAGAAGAATGTCCTTTAATCTGCCTCTGGGCAACTGTTCTGCAGTATGTTGTTGTCTGTTGAGCAACCAGCTCATAAGCCCTGTCAGGGTGATGAATATTCCCAGAAAGTACTGTATATGGACATTAGAACCCAGTCTAAGGCATATGGGGAAGGCTTGAGCCACCCACCCTCTGCATCCCCCTGCCCTAATCTAACATGCATGCCAAACCAGACCAGTGGTATTGCTGCTCATTGCAAAGCAGCAGCTTGTCCTGGCCACAACAAAAACGGGAGGTCTGTGATGTAGAAATACCACTGATGTCAAAGCACATCCACACAGGTGACAGTGTATACTGAAATCTGGGGCATTAGTTGATGACTAAAGCTGAAGGGAAGTTTTGTGGAACAATCTGGGTGCTGGGAGCCTGTCCTGAGGGGCAGCAGCTGTGGGGCTGTGCAGGTAACAGGAAACACCTGGGCCCAGCGCCGGCCCTCACGGCGCGCGGGGAGGGGCAGCAGCAGCGGGAGGTAAATACCGTGTTTCACGCCTTTTATCTGCTTCTCTGGAGCCGGGGAGTGTCTGCCTAGGGGCTATTGAAGACACAGATCAGGTTGGTAGAGTATCCATGTGTTTCTTGTGCTGGGGCTGATGTGGTTGCTGTCTTTTTGGGTCTGTGCTGACAGTGCTGCATCAGGTTTACCCCAAGGGAAGCAGGAGGGCTGCCTGAGTCCTGAGCCTCGTGGCCATCCTGCCCTCAGCAAGGCCTCACTTTGGGGTGCTTTGTGGGACCCTGGGTGCAGTGAGGGGGCTCTGGCAGGACAGCTTGCTCTGGCAACAGGAGGCAGGAGAAACCCAATCTTTGTGGTAACTGAGGGGACAGCAGAGCAAGACTGCAGGTGCTGGAGGTACAGCACAACCTTGTTCCCTGACCACAGTGACCAGTCTGAAGCTCTGGAAAGGGACAAAGGGAAGGATTGAGTGAGCTGCTGGGCTTGGAGAGTGGCTCAGCTTTTGCTTCTGGGTCTCTCAGGTTGAGAGGAGTTTTGTGGTTCCTCCTCTCTCTTCAGCATCCCCTTCCTTCAGGACTCTGTGTTCCATGTCTTTCTTGTCCTTCACTAGACTCCCCTCTGTTTCCCTTTTTAATTTTCCACCATTATAGTAACTTCTAGTTCCCTGTTGGCTTTTCTCAGTCTTTTGGCTGTTTGCAGAAGCATTTGGTAATTCAACAGTTAAACTGGAGAACTGAGATGTTGTCACTGAGTTGGAGGTGGAAGCTCACATCTCTTGAGTTGTTCATCTGAAGGTCTGGGCAGATGTCCATAAATAACATGCACAACATGTCCATTTGGAAACCTTACAGCAAAGGAGGCAGTAACTTTACTTTTAAGACTCAGATTGCCGTCTGGTGTAAGCACACCACACCATTTGGGTCTGATCTGTCAGATATTTGATGACACTTTAGCAATTAATGTATTGGATCTGTCTTCTGAAAGGGAGACTGACACTTGTGTATCAAGTGACTATTTACTGTTACTGCTTCAACCACAGTAAATTTTTGCCTCAAAAAAATGAATGAACTTATCTCCAAAACAGTATTCCAGGTTTCCTCAGTGCACGTGGACTTTTCTTAGCAGCTTTCAGCACAATGCATGCTCAGGGTGGCTCTTTAATATCTTCCAAGTAGCAGGAAGTGCAAAGAGCCCTGAATTAAGTTCAGGTATCACATTGCTGGCAGCGAATTGCAGTTTCAGGCGGTGTAATACACCGTGATGATACAATGACAGCCACTGTGAAGGTATGTTGTTAGCATCTTTCACAAAAAAGCAGCTTGCTACTCCTGGCATCAATGTATCTTTCAATATAGATTATAAAAACCAAATTTAGAATGATACAAAAGTTTCTTAAAACCATCATGCATCTCTTTTCTCTGACATGAGTGTCAGCTCACTCAGAAAATGCTAGTTGTGCTGCCACCCAGAAGACACCACAGATGGTGGCTCGTTTTTGTTCCTCTTGTCTGCTGTAAGATTGATCATGTTTGGATTGATGAAATTATTTGGGCAGGAGCTGCCATTGCTCTCCTCCTGTCTGTCCACTGTTAAAATTAAGTGGGAGGAAAGGAGATGTAAAATACACTTTTTGGTGTCTTTCTCTCTTTGGTACTGTTTTATTAACACTTAAAATATTTATGGAGGAGAGTGTGGGCTTGCTGACCATGCTTCCTTGCAATGAGCTCTTATCAGCAAGTTTTGTATTTTATAGCTTTCTCTGGGCTTATACTTTCTTGGTAGCAGTACAACTTGCAAGTTAAAATTAGGATCCAGAACTTTGGGTATTTGTGTTCAGCAGTGACTAAATAACTGCTCCTGTGCAACGCGAGTCAGAGGTTTTCATCCTCAGCATGCACAGGTGCCATGAAAGCCAACCATTGCACTGTTGGAAAAGTTAGGTGCCCACCTGCACTTTGCAGAGCTCCTCTAGATTTAGTATATAATTGCCAATGTTGTCTTAGGGACAATAAATTGTCTGCTTATATGAGTCCCTTCTGCTACCAGGATACTTATGGGATTAAGAAACTTATGAATTTTGCAACTTAGCTTTCCCTTTGAACCAGCAATCTTTGCTTACTGCTTTCTGTGGTTACTTACTTTGGTAGTTCCTATACTAGCTGCAAATGAAAGAAAGAAGCAAAGATTCTACAGCTAGCATGGAATTCTTGGCCTCTATTTAAATAGAAAATGCAATTTTATAGTCAGACTTAACCTTTGCCAGGAACAGATCCTCCTGGGAGCAATGTTAAGGTACATGAGATATTAAGCAGGTGATTAGTGACAGCCAGCATGGTTTCACTAAGGGCAGATGGTGCCTGACGAATTTGGAGGTCCACGATGTGGTTACAGCATTGGTGGATTAAGGGAGGAGCAATTGACATCATCCACTTGGACTTGTGCAAAGCATTTGACAGTGTCCCGTGTGACATCCTTGTCTCTAAACTGGAGAGGCATGGATTTGATGGATGGACCATTTGGTGGATAAGGAATTGCCTGGATGGTAATGGAGAAAATATGATGCACTCCAGAAAGACAGATAGCCTGAGGTTAAGATAATTTTTCACTGTGTGGGAGACCCCAATTTCTGTGTTAACAGCTCTTCTAATGTGAAAGTTTTTCCAGATTTTCTGAGATTTCCACTTCTCATGTCACTGACAAAATTGTATCCAAAATGGAATTCTTATTTTCTGGTTCATCCTCAACAGCCTATTTATGAAAAATTAATTGTTATAGGAAAAATGTTTTTAGAGTGTGATAAATGTATTTTGTGGCTTAGTTCAGGCTTCTTTTTTGTTAACCACATACTCTTCCAACAAAATGTACTAAATCAGTTAAGTGGAGAATATTCCCACAGTCTCATTACTGCACACTATAAGCTAAACTTTACCAGCACCTTTTTGGCTTGCTAGCTTTTTCACAGCGTGAGAGGAACAAGAAAGACTGAGCATGAGTCCTATCGGGCTTGTTTTCTCTCAGCTCCAGTGCACAATGTTTTACCAGAAAAACACTGCATGCATTAAAAAAGCTGTTGCGTACTCCTATTCTGTAGGCTCATCAAAGAGGCAAGTGTCACCATGAGAAGTTACTTATTCTTGGATCCTTTTTCATAAGTTGTGTTTGTCTTTTGGTTACGTAGTCAGACTGCTCAGGTAAATAATGAAGATCAGGAAAAGGGTAGCCTAGGAGGCTTTTCTGGTGAAGAAAACTTGGATGTTTTTCTTTGACAAGATGGGGGTGAGAACATCTCTGTAATCATCTGCATAGTAGCCTTGATCTTATTCCCAGGGATTCTAGTCTTAGATCTTAGTGGGAATGGAATCATGGCCTCTGATTAGTAAACGCAAGGGTCGTGAGAGGTACCTGCTGTAAGTAATTGTAATTGAGTGCTGCATTGAGAAGAAGCTTTCCTTTTCATGTGCAAAATAATAACATACTTGCCTCGACAGATAGGTGTGAACAGGGAGCTCAATTCAAAATAAACCTTGACTGTGTGTTAGTACTCAGAGGCCCACCCTGACACAGGCACTCTCTTATGTGTGTGCAGGCATGCTCGGATTAAGACACTATGTCTCTCAAAGCTTAATCTTTCTGGTGACAGATATGATGGTCCTCTTACATTTTTATTACAATAAAAATCCACACTATTTTACTACATCCATATTTCAAGTCTTCTGTAGTTTGATCTCTATGCCTTCAGGATTTTATTGCTGCTTTATTCTCTAAGAGGTAATTATTGACTGTTCTGGGAGACTGACTCCTTACTGAACAACATAGTTGATGCTTCTGTTGTTTGGTTTTGTCTGCTCTCTCATCCACTCTAATGGATATCCATACAGAATGCACCCCAAGGAGTTTTGGGACATCTTATGGTGCTGTTTGTAAAGAACTTTGGAAAACATGACATGTCGTGAATCCTCCTGGGTGGAAGCTGGAAGTTCTGCTTGGGAAGGACACGTGTTTCCCTTAAATGCTGATCAAAGAACTCTATGTTTTGAAAATTTAATGGTTTGGACCACCTATATTTTTACCTGCTGACCATTGATGTGTTCAGTGGCCATAATTCAGGTAATATCCAACTGTCCCAGTCTTGTCCCTGTCTCTCTTTGAATCTTGTCCCATAGGCTTATTCAATGGCACAGGTATAAACATTCTGCTTTTCTGCTTTTTTCATTTATTTGTTAGGTCTCAAAATTTGGGAAGCTCTATTTACCAGCTACTCCAATAAACCGCATCATGCTAACCATGGTAATAAATGCCTTTTCCATTTGTTGTGGTTTAGGAATGGTACTCCCCCACTTAGTGCTCCCACCGAGACTCTCCTAAACCAGGTGCTGCTTGTTCCCCTTCCTCCCCTCTCTGACTGAAAGCACAAAAGGCAAAGATCATGGTTTGAGATAAGAACAAAGCTAGAAACAGAAATGAGATAAGAAAACAAACAGGAGCAGCAGCCATATTAATAAGAAAAGGTGTAGGACAAAGAAACAACAAATATCAACTGGCTCTTCTCTACTACGAGCCAGAGTCCCTTTCCCCACCCTGCTAATGATATGAGCTGGTATCAAATAACTTTAGGGTCTGGCCACACCACACTCCTGGCTACTGTAAAAAATTAACATTGTTCTGGCTGAAACTAGGACACCACTGCACCTTGCATCTCCAAGTTCCGTAACGTATACTAAGGTTCATAAACCCCAAGCAGGAGTGGAAGTGAGTGCATATAAAAAGATCACTTCACCTAATGCTGAGATAGGGAGGACTCTTTTAGTATATTACAGCACACAGAAATGCCACACACTATTTTAGCCTGGAGAACAGAGTGCTGTATTTAGATAAATCTGTAAGATTAATTTAGGTAGTTACCTAAATTGGATTGTCTCCAGGCCAGAGGGATTAAAAACCTGCTTTTTGCAAAAAGCGTTATGAGACCTTTAATGATCATACAAGGTCAGGACCTGGTTTTATGTCTCATCTGAAAGACCATGAACTTAAAACTACTGATCTGTCACTGTCTGATCTATCTGTTCTAGAGACTGCTTTATTTTAGAAGAGATTTGTGTAGCCAGAAGTCTAAATGCCATCAAAGCTTTTAGTCCTTGCTCTATTCCTTGCCTGAGGAGGTTTCTAACAAGTTTTTATTATGAAATATTGTCTTGGTTTGTTTTCCTCTTTTCATGGCAGACCCAAATGTGGCTGCAAATTATATTTTACAGTTTGTATGTCTGTCATTTGCTGCTGTGCACAGAACTGCTTGCGGATCTGTGCCTGAAAATTATTTAATTCCCGGGTTGATCAGGAGGGTATTCAGTTCTCAATACTTTCTCTGTGTAAGTTCATCTTTCTGCCTACATGGCCACCTCTCTGTGCGGCCCCTCACTGCCCCTCACTGTAAAACTGCAGCTACAGCAAACTGGATAAATGTAGCAGGAGTGCCTAGACCATGCCAGCCCTGCTTTAACCATGTCACAGGTAACTGGTTTGTGTGTGCTTGTGTACCCATGTTAAAAAACCATCTAGTAAAACTTTTGTATAAGCAAAATCTTTCTGGCAAAATTATGTTTTGTATAAGCAAAATCTTTCTGGCACAGTAAATGCACTCTGAAAAGGCATGTGTGAGGAGGTTAAAGAAGCTCTCCTTCCCAACTATTCTTGGCATATTGTATGTAACTTAGCCAGTTTTTTCCTTTATAGCAGAGGTAGAGTTGGGACCCAGCTCATAACTTCCTTGTTTATGTGGTGTGGCCATCTGATTCCCACCTTCTGGTATACACCTTCATATGTGCCCATACGATTTCCACACTGCCCTCAAAAGCACACCCGCTGTAGTGCTGCTTGGTAGCAAAAAAGTGTGTGTTCCTGTCAATAGCCTGTTTGGCCTGCAGCAAGAAAACATGTCTGTGCCAGATGTTATCTGAGACAGGAGAAAATGGACAAAAGAAAATGCTCTCCTATTTCAGAGTGCCCAGCGCATGAGCTGTGCCAAGTCTTTCCATCTATTTTTTAGGAGGTTTTGCTTAGCCCAAAAAGTACATTGCTCTTTGTCCTCTGTGCTTTTAGCAGCTTCGTTTTAGCAGCAGCAGAGGAGGTAAAATTGAAATCAGAAGGTCTTAATTTCAAAGAGAAATAAATTTGTTCAGAAACAAAAGGCTTTTCTCTCTCTCGTCACCAATATATTACTACTCTTGATTTGATTTGGAAGCTATTTAGGATGCTGGAGTTATATGGCTGGCTGGCAGTCTGGTAACCTCATCACAGATGTGCCCATGACCGGCAGACTCTGAGTTGGTTACACCATCCTGTTTGACTCATGGATTCTGAAGGTCAAATGCAAGCCTTGTTTGAGGGACTTGGTTGGCACCAGCAGTGAAAAGGGATGCATGAGCTTGTAGTGAAATGTAGCAGCAAATCAGTCCTTTCTGAAGAGGTGGGTGGAGAAGGAAGCCAAGTACACAAAATGAAAATATAACTCATGGTATTGTACATTAGTCAGAGTTTCTGAATCATCTGGGGAAATTATGTCAGCCAGGCCTACTTGTCTAGAGGAAACTTCTTGTCTCAGAGCCGAGGTGGCACAGCAAACTTGAAAGGCTTGCTTCAAGCTTTTGTGACCTGTGCATTCTGCTGTTTAGAACAGACCAGAGTAATCCAACTTCCTGGCCAATTCAGGGATGACCAATGTAAAGCAGATTATTAAGGGCATTGTCCAAAGGCCTTTTAAACACTGACAGGTTTGTGGCATTGAACATCTCTCTAGGAAGCTGTGCCAGGGTTTGACCAAACTCTCTTGGTAAATCAGTGTTTTCTGATGTCCAGTCTAGACCTCCTTTGGTGCAGCTTTGAGCCTTTCCCACATGTCCCTGTCTCTGCATCAGAGGCAGAAGAGCTCAGCACCTCCCTCTCTGTGTCCCCTCCTCAGGAAGCTGTAGAGAGCAATGCAGTCATCCTTCAGCCTCTTCTTCTCCAAACTAGAAAAGCCCAAAGTCCTCAGCTGCTCCTCAGGGCATTCCAGCCCCTTCACCAACTTTGTTGCCCTGCCCTGGACACATTTGAGGACCTTCACCTCCTTCTTAAATGAGGAAGCCCAGAACTGTGCACAAATTAAAGGTGAGGCTGTACCAGCGCTGAATAGAGCAGGGTATCTATGTATATTCCCCTGCAAGGCCTCTTGTCCTTCAGGAGTCAACAGCACCTCCCGGTTTGGTACCATCAGCAAACTTGCTAATGGTGCCTTCAACTCCTTCATCCACATTCTTGATAAATATATTGAATAGAAGTGGTCCTGGAATTGAACCCTGAGGAACACCTTTAAAGTTGATGCCTCAAAATTTGATCACTGACTTGCCTACCCTCCTGAAGTTTTTGTTTCCCCCTGTGCCCAATATATCTCGAGGCAGTCCATAAACACTGAGTAACTTGATGCCTGTTTCTTTTTCCTGTTTGACAGATGGGAAAATACAGCACAAACTGCTAAGGTGGCTGCCTAAGCTCTCACTGAAGCAATTGACAGAAGGATAGTAACCCGTGTGAAAGTCTTTCTCTCTTTTCCTCCCCTTAACCAAGTGCCCCAGCACTGCTTTTGTGGAAATTCAGACTTCACAGCTTTTGGACTGGTGACTCTTAGGCTGGGATACTTGAAAAAAATCTTTTGATACTCACCTCAACAAAAATTTACTTTTTCAAATATATTTTCTATTCAATGTATTTTCAAACTTAAGTCCCTGGCCTTTCATGGAGCTTGACTGCAGGGACTGCTCTTGCTCGGCCTTCAGGAGCCTGATGAGGTGCATCTGCCACCATGACTGACTCCCAAATCTCAGTTGCTGCAAGTGCACACAAGTGCATTCCAAATCAAGTATGTTGATAGACCTGTTCCTTCAGGAAGGAGCTCTGGGGAATCCTGTAATCCAGTCAATCTGAAACCACGTAACAGAACAAAAAGCAATAGCAGCTCTGCTATTTCTGCCATGTCTGCTCAGTCTGGTTGGAGCCAGCTGGCCAGTTACACGTGCCTACTGGCAGGGGCTCTGTGAGTCCAGACTGGCCATGGAGCTTCCTGCCTTCTTGTGTGCCCCTCCATAAAACAAGGAAAAGCATGGGAGCCTGAAATTACCAAGTCAGGGATGTATATGCAGGCAAATGGTAAATAGCAGCAATGAGGCTGAGGAGCAGTGTCCTGGACAGGCACGAGTATTGCTGAAGGGCTTGTTGTGTGCAAGACCTTGACTAATGGCTGGGGAAACAACAAATAGCCCATTAGTTCACTGATGCTGCTAATGTGGAAAGTGTTGTTGAATACCACACAAGTACAAAGGCAACGAAAATGTTGAAATCTGGACAGAAGTCAACACAACAGCATTCAAACAGGAGAGATCACATGAAACATGGCTTAACTAAAAGAATAAACCTGTACAAAAAGAGGTTGAGTGGTCAGCTTGACATCCTTAGGAGCCAAGTGCCAGTTGGAGTTGTTGGGCTTGGGTATGCACAGTGGCCTCTTCCCAGGAATTGAGGTGCCAATAAGATGTGTTATCTTATGAAATTGGAGCTGTCATCCAAGTGACATTCCATGACAAAACTCCCATTAAAAAAACTGCTCTCTGAATGAGTAGAGAGAGTTTCAAATACAGAATCCAGTGAAATATTTCAAATGTGGTGATGTGGTCTTATGGACAGAGTTCAGAAAGGAGCCAGAGATACTGTAGAACTGTGAGGATCAGTTTGGGAATGCTGAAAAGAACAAAGTAGGTCATTCCTAGACTGTACACAAATAATGATAATAAAATAAAAGAGCAGTTTGATAGTAGCTTGTAACCAAAAGAAGAGGAAAAATTGTAAAGACAGAAACTGTCTAGGGAGAAATGTTCCCAGAAGAGTAGTGGGGATTAATGGGAGGAAAATGTGCACAGAAGCCATCCCTATTTGTTGTTTTGTTTTGGATAAAGGATTTTTAGGAGAAGGCCTAAGGCATCTTCCTCTACAGATGTCAAAGTTCTAGAAATTCTCTGATCAGCTTGAGACTAGGAGTAAACTTGAAGATGCAGTTTCCTTGTGTGGCATGTACTTGGAGGCATTCTTTGATTCTTCTTGAGAATAAAAAGCTTTAAAGAGCAGTGACTCCTCTTGGATCTTTCCTGTTTGCACTTGGGTTTTGTTTGTTTTCATTCGTTTCTGGCTGGAACAATACCTCCCCTTCAGTGTATATTTTGATGGGGTGTTCAGGTACAAATGTATTTTCCCAGAAAACCTCAGGCATGTCAAGCTGCAGCAAAGGGACATGTTGTGGTACCAGATTGTGTGGCATTGCGAATCCTCTCTGGACTGAAGTGCACAGTTCATGCTGATTTGCCTGAGTGGTTCCTGGAGGCAGTCCATTCATTTCAGAGGCTGTGCTGGTAAGTAACACCACTTCATCTCTTCAAAGGATCATGGACATATTTGTTCTCTTAACAAGTTGTTTTCTCTGACTAGGAAGGGCAATGCTTTCTTTCCTTTCAAATGTCCCTGAGCTTTTGTAGATTTTTTGGCCATCTGTTTTTCCAGAGGTGGTCTTACAGCACTTGGCCTCTCCCAAGTTTCTCTGTTCTCTGTAGCCTCCTTTGTGGAGCGCTAGGATGGAGGGATTGTATCCTTGTGCCCCAAACACTATTCCACCTAATTGGTGCAGTTGCTTTTGTTTGATGGAATAATTGCAAACTCACTTACTATGCCTAGGGGAGGGGCAGGAAGAAATCCATCTTTTATGTCATTAAAAGTACAGACAAAAAAAACCAATCCAAACCAGAATCCCTTGAGGGTATCTGTGGCTTTTAATGTCATTTACATGTAGCTTGATTTTTGCTAATGAACAAGCTGTTTGTTTGGGGCTCTTAAATGAACCTTCAGCATCAAGGGCTGCTGCTGAAAAAAGGGATGGGGGAAAGGAAAAGGGCAGAAGAAGAATGTGTAATGCCAAGAGGATGCTCACGTGAAGTGGTTTGTTTTTTTTTTTTCAGCTAGAGGAGCTGCTCTACTTTGTAATCCTCAAGCAGCTCCTCTGTCATTTGCAAGGTCAGGATTTTCTGGCTCACTTGGAGAGGATGCTCTCTGACCAATGAGGCATGAAATAGCAGTTGGAGAAGGGCTTGATAAATATTGATTCAGAAATTGCCATGGCTGCTGACTTTGCGATTGGCCTGTTTACCCAGCAAATGGAAGAGGAATGGAAAGAAGTTGTCCATTTCTCAGTGATGGTGGCACATGCATTTTTCAACACTGCCTTGGATATTTGTGGGGAAAGGATTTGAAAGCTCAGCCCAGCGAGTTTTTTCAGGACAGCATTAATCCGTTACAGCAGATTAGACTTTGGAATCTTTCCGCCGGCCAGGGGCCTTCCCTTCTTAGTTTCATTAGACTCTGTGTAGATGGTTACACTGTCCCTCCAGGAGGAGGAAAGTTTTCCAATGCAAGCAGGATAGGTATTTTGCTACTTTGGGGAATATCTGTACAGTGTTCAGACTAAAATGGGTACACACTATCTGTGCTCTAAGCTGAATGAGTTATGTTGCTCTTAGCCAGATCTGAGCCTGAATCTGTGGTTCCCCTTCGAGTGGTTTATGTCTCTTACCCTGCTGGGTCTCAGCACTATAAAATGTGAACCAGCAGAGTGATACCACACCACTTCTGTATTTTGCATTATACTGTTGTGCCACTGCTAACCTTCTATGAGGAAGCCAAAATTCAGGTTTCCTGTATTGCCAACCAAAACCTGAATTAAAAGCCCGAATTACGGTAATTAATTCAAGCTCAGTGCTATGCTAATGCAGTCACCGGAATGTTGGAATGTCTCAGAGTACAGGTGAAAATGAGCTCAACCTCTGACAGCTGTACTCAGTGGAGGCATCCCCTGGGTGAGCTGTTTCCAAATGCCACCTGAGCTTATGGCAGCCCTGGCCAGTGTTGCAGGGTAGTCCCTTTCCTGCACACTTGCAAGGAATCCTAGGCTTATGCAGTGATTCTTACCCATACTTTTCTGGTTAAATATTAAATTTACACACAAATTGTAAGAGGTTGTCACTGAGCCTTCTGCCACAGGAATTTTAACACCCTCTCATCATTCTTGTCTGTATTTTCAGTGTGTTCAAACCTCTGCAAGATGTATGGGTATGATTTCCTTTCCATATAATTTCTGCTGCTTGATAAACATACTTCAATTAGAGAGGTGGCTGGGGACTTTTGTCAGAATCAGGAGTTCTCCAGATTAAGTGTGTTGAATGCACGTAGTACTACAGAGAAGGCTGGGAAAAAAACCTTTTGTTCTGAAGTTTTTGTGGTGTAGGCAAACAAAAAAGAAAAGAAATGGGAGAAACCAAGCCCTGAGTTCAGCTGTGTGGAATCTTTTTGTGAATAATGGGTCAATTGAAAAAAAAAAAAAAGGCAATTTTCGTAATATCTTCATTAGTCAGTTTGAATTTTCTGACGTGTTTTGACTAGATTTGTTGTTTGAAAGTCCTAAATTCACAAATAAGTTACAGTGATGAGACTGAGAGCTTGTTCCTCAGCACTCCCCTGTCTGATAGCTCAGCTGTCCTATGACAGCAGTAAGTTCTGTTCCCCAGATCTTTCTGTTTGTGCTCCCAATACCAGAGCTCAGGACCCAGAGGAAAGGCTTATCACCACAGTCTGTGTGTAGCCTGTCCTATGACAGCCCCCAGGCCCAGAATCACCTTCCTTTGACACACCAACCCACCAGCCTCCTCCTAAGCCAGCCCAGCCCTTTCACAGCTGGAACCCCAGCCCCACAGGGACAGAACTGAGGTTAGTTCCTTTCACCACAAGGTATCACTGTGGTTTGTGGTCTGTTTGCAGAGCTCACTTTGCTTAGCCCCTCTCACCTGGCACACAGGTGTTCCCTACTGCTCCTGTACCCTTGATGTTGTCAGCAAGTGCTGTCAGCCTTTCTGGCCATGCACCTTGCCTTTTGCTGCCTCTGGGGAATTAGCCCTTTTGAACCCTGCTGCTGTGTGCTGGGAGACACCCCTCCAAAGCCAGTGGGTAACTTCATCCTGACCCTCTGGGGAAGAGAGGGAATTGAGGAACAAAATATAGAAAAGCTGGTACAGGCTGCATAGTGACAGGGCTCTGCTGAGGCACCTCCTCATGCACCAGCTCCTCATGATTGCTCTTCTTGGAGTAATCACCTTCACAGGTCACTGTGCAGTAATACCTAATTCCTGATAACCTACTTCAACCTGCTTGGGTAATGAGTTGCTTCTAGGGAGGGACACCTTTTTATTAACGTCCAACTATAAAGAAATATTGCTATGGGTTGAGTCAGGGCTGAGAGGGAGCAGGGGCAATGGCGTATGGTGAAAACAGATTCAGGAGGCTTATGGATGTATCATTCAAAGAAGCACAGGGCATAAAAAACTACCACTGGAATAAATGACACTGATACATTCTGGGAAACCCAGGCTGTTAAAATATAGATAAAGTGACACTGCCTTTTAAAAGATTTGGTTTAAGAAAAAAAAATTCTATTTCATGTTGCCTGGAGGTCAGAACATGAAGATTTTCAAACTGAGTTATCGGTTTTGTTTCAGCTTCATATTTAACTTGGCATGATTCTAGCAAACGTATGTTGTACTCAGCTGTGAGAAAAGTTCATACGGTATTTTCCTCTAAGACCACTAGTCAGTGCATGCTGAGTTTTCAGATGGTTTATGATGCATTTTGTGTTTTAAAAAAAGGTCTTATGTAAAAACAAAACAAAACTTTGCTTTCCATGAAGCAGCAATAATGTAGCTTTGTATTGCTTTTGAAATTGCATAGCTACTATTTTTTTTTTATAGCTGAACTAATGCAGATTTTCCAGAGCTGGTGGGTTTTGTAGACCAGCCTGTTACTACAGGAGAGACATCTCATTACTAGATGTTTCTGCAAACCTGCTTGGTAGTGTTTTACAGCTTTCTAGCATTGCTTAGCAGATACTGTAATAGTAAGAAACCACTTCTTATCCAATAATGAATCTTCTGAAATTGAAAAGAAGTGTTTGTGAGCCTGGCTGATACGATGTTATGAGAGTGGTAGGAATGGATTAGTCGATTTAAGACTTTCTGTTGCAAGGCTGTGAAACTACAGACTAAACAGTAAAAGCTGAAGAAATGGCCTCTGTCAAAAAGAGGGTGCAGGTGAGATGTTAATCCCCAGATTGTAAGATAAACACGATAATACAAGAAGTCAGAGAACCCTTCTAATATTTTAAAACAGGGGTCTAGGTGGTCCTTGTCTTCATAGCTGGAACATTATCAGATATGTTCTCAGAATCTTCATTTTTTTTCCCAAGAAGTCCCTCTCCTTTATGCTAAAGATTGACTGGAGTTAACAAGTCCTGGCCATTGCTTTCCTAGATTTTCACGCCAGAAATGCCACTTGATCCAGCAGGCCTTGTTGCAATGGATAGTGTTTCTACAGATCAGGTTTTTTGGGGGTCATTTGGTTATTGTGATCGAGCTGTTACATTAAAAGGAGACTCTTATTAGTATAGCTCCAAGTTCTAGATGCTGTTCACATCAAGGATCTCATATCTCTAACCTTTCTGACGCAGGTGTGACGGGTGCCTGTGCAGTGGTTCTGTCTCTGCTGTGAGAGACTAAGAAACCGAGGCAGGGAATAACAAAACGACTTCCAGAAGTCAGGTTTGGAGGAAGTAGCAAGTCAGTGGATTTGTTTGGAATGGTTTGCAGGTGTAACACAATGATGTGCTTCTTCAAGCCCTGCAGGCACACTCGTCTCTATCCACCAGAGAACTAAAAATTGGCAGATGGTGATGGAGAACATGTGCTCCCAGGCTGTGGTGGTGTTTCCCAATCATTCTTAACACACAGTGAGGAGGAAATGGTGAAAGGACAATGGGAACAAAGGCAAAAGACCCTGAACTGTGTGTGTATCAGAATAACCTGCTCCACATATCCAGTGGAATGCTGACTGCTTGTCACTGTACTTTGGACAAGATGGGGTGGGGGTTCCTAGTGCTCATCAATAGTGTTCAGCAGCTGGTTCAATTTGGATCTTTGATTGCTTGTAGCCCTGGAGCCCTTGAAGCGTGTGTATGTTTGCATGCAGCCTAATTAGCCCCATTATCATTGTCATTAATGGCTTTTAATGAAGAACAGATGGTTCTGTCAAGGTTTCAAGCTGTGAAGTTCACTGACCCATTTGTGCTAAAAGGAGGGGAAAGAAAACAAAACAAAAAAACCTGGTTCCAAACTGATGGTGGTAGAGGAGGGAGAAAATGAAGATGGTGAAAATGAAGATCATAAACATATGAAACATAAACCTTATGTTTTCTTATACAGCATGATCTGAAGGCATATGCAGATGCTGACCAAAGCCCTGCTTTCTCTGGGGAAAACAGGATTTCCTGGCACTTATCTCCTTGAGGTTCTGACACATCAGTTATCTTTGTCATGTTTGAACTTCCCCATAAAAAACACGGAGGAAGGAAGGGATTAAAATGATATACCTAGGCCTTGGAAAGGGTCATGAGGATAAGTCAGTACTATGGAATTAAGGAAAGGCAGAAAGGGAACATAAATTTGGAATGATTCTCATTAGCATCCAAGTAACCCAAGTGAAGAAACGGAAAGAATTTTAACTTTACCTTCTTATTATGTTTCATTTTTTCTCCAGGCTTGATTGTCACTCACACATGGTTGTGAATGACACTTCTCTTCAGGGCAACAGCTCCAACTTTTTATTCCAGAAGATGGAATGCTCTCGTTCCTCATTAGGAATTCAGATGATCAGCAGTAAACATGGCATCTTGGTGGAGAAAAATTGGAAAAAATGAATCCCAAGCATAGATAGTTTTCTAGGATATAGTTGTCTATCCTGGTAGCAGCTTTTCTTGTCTTCTAATTTGCTCAATAATTATTGAGCAAAAGGGGGTGTGTAAATTATAAGCTCATGTCGATCAGTGCAAGGCCTGCCTTAATGAAAAGAATCTCCTTTTCTCTTTTAATTGTGAGGGAAGCTTTAATCTGCTTCTGATTTAGGATTAGCTATCTACTTTTGGCCTGGTGTTCTCCATCTGAATGAACAGTGTACAGATAATATGGAGTGAGCTCTTCGTGTTCACTTCTATCTTCTGTTATTGAATCCACCCCATTTATATGGATCATTCAAGAGTATCTGCACAGCACAGGAAGGGCCTGATCAAAAATCTTATCATTATCCTGGTCATGTTCAAAAGGTTTCCTATCAGAATTCCAGTTAGAATTGCCAGTGTAATGAATGCAAGTTGTGTTAGTACTTTGTAGTGGAGTGTCACATAGGACCATGTGTCTGTCACTTCAGATCCATGTAGGTCCTACTCCTCAGTGTGGACAGATGAGATATGGGGCTTGAAATAGTTGTTGGCTCAATTGCAATGTCCTCAAGTTGAACTTGTAACGTGCCCATTTCCTTAAACTTTTAGAAGCATTTAAAGACGTTGCTGAAAAGTATTGTAAGTAAGAATGATAAATAATTTTATCCTGGTGTTGGAGGAATACCCAACAGGAGTAAATAGTAACTGTAAATGCATCTTCTCCCTTGCCAGCTCTCTCTTCTTCCCCTTCCCCTGGCTTCTTGTTTTTACTTCATATTTTCATTTGGAAGAGGGAAGAAATTAAATTCATTAGCACTGATCCAGTGCCATATTTAATTAGCTGCAGTATGAGGCACTTCTGTAATCTTGTATCATAAGCAGAGTGAGTTAAGAGGTTTTGTTTAGTTTGGTTTTTTTCTCTTTCTCCTGCACTAGCATCTATTAAGGATTAAGTAGTGATATATCTGATTAATTTACATTGCCTTTATCAGGCTGCGGAAATAATTATCTCTTACTGGCAGAGTTTTCAAACAAACACAGTCATGTCCGTGAAGTAATTTCCCAAGGAGCCTCTCTGGAGATGCAAAAGGAGACTTGGAGCATTAGCAAGCAAAAACTCTACTGCTCTTCCCTGGGTCCATCCCAGCTGTTTTACAAAGCTTCACTTGCCTTCCTGCCTGGTCCGTGCCTACCAGGAAGAGGTAAGGCTCGTAGAAATGAAGACTCCTTATTTCACAAGATGTGTCAGTGACTTGCCACAATCCCTTAAGTGGGCTGTGTTTTAGATGTGTGCTTTGGAGTAATGCAGCCTTTATTATACTCTGTCCTGTGGAAGTTGAGAAGGAGGGGTTGCGAAGGCATATGGAAGCAGCTCTGGCAGAGCATCTGTATGCAATGGCTTTAGGTGTTTAAGCTTTCCTACGTAACATGCACAGGAAACATGACCGGTTGTCTCATTAGCTCCCATACCAAGCAGCAGCTAAAGATCAAGGGTGAAGAGGGAGCATGGCAAGCTTCATTTGGCTGAGTGGAAACATTTTCATACGGGTTTGTGGAGAGTGAGAATGTCACACTGGGTTTGCAATCAGTAGAAAGTTTAAAAGCTGCAAATGTCTCTCCTCATTCCATCTCAAGCTGGGCTGGAGGATCCTTTCTTTTCACTCCTTCCCCTTAGTTAATAAACACTGTTACTTACATATACAGCAAAGCTCTTTAAGGCTTCTTTTTAGTATTTCCTATATCTGCCCATTAATTTTGGTTTTCCTGGCTTTTGAGGTGGCCAGGTGTGTGTGTGTGTATGTGATTTTTTTTTCATGAAGTGTAACCCATATGGGAAAGTGAAATGTTTTCCAGTTAGGAGCCTGCAGGAGAGACAGGGATGAGGAGAGCTTGACTGGCTGCTGCAACAGCCAGCTGTTGAAAACAACACTGACAGCCAGTGGCAGGTAGGAGCTTGACAGAAGGAAGGGTTTGGGTGCAAAGGGAAGGTCTTGTCTATGCAGATTGGAAAATACTCAGGAGGCTAGTGAGAGAGGAGGTAGAGAAACACTCAGATATGAGCCAGTTTTGAGAATCATCTACTTGAATGGATTGAAAAGTTCAAAAAGGTAAAAAGATGGAGGAATCTCTGGGTAAGACAGCCAAAGATGTGGAGGCTTTCTAGGAGGGTGGCTTAGAAAGCACAAGAGTGAGAGAGAGAGAGATGAGTGAAAAGGTGTTTAAGGAAAGAAGTTTGGGAAGAGTCAGGACAGGGAAGGCTCTTGCATGGGGCAGTCTAGTGCTTGGAGAGCAAGGTGGTTCCTGAACAGCTTTGGATGGGTCAGGGTAGGAGTCTAAACACTTTTTTTTTAGAAATAGGGTAGTTCTATTCACTGGCATCAATGTGCTTCTTTATTTCAGTCTTGGATGCTTTTTCTAGGCCTTTCAATGTACTGATAATTTTCTTTTGAAAGGCTTTCTCACCCCTGACTAATACCTGTATATAAAAAGCATAAACTTAGTACACTCAGATTGGGTCACAAATGTGATTTTCAAGTTTAATGTTAATTAGTGCATCAACACCAGTTGCAATCTTAATTGGTTTCTATCTGTCCTTTAGTATCTAAACATTTAGACAAGGGTGTAAATACAGGATCTTCACAACTTGCTCTTCTAAGAATTAGTCGCTTTACAGTGCTGGCAAATCACTTTTCTAAAGTATATCCTGAGGCAACAATAGTCAGTTAAGATCTAGCTAAGTTAAACTGTTTATTTTTTTATATTTTTGATTTCTTTCAAAACTATGCCATCACTACTGTTCTCAACACTTAAGGTTAAAAATACATTCAAATACATAATGGCCTGAAGGAAATCTCTCCTTTGTATTTTTCTCCTGTTTTGAGATGCACCACACCATTAATTTTAGAGGAAAAAAATTTTTTTTGATGCAAAATTTGTGTCTTTATAGCAGTTTCCACAGGAACCAAGTATGAGATACAAAGGCCATGTGGCTCACCCACCAGCTCTGCTCAGGGAACCTGAGCAGGTGACAATGAACAGATGACAATGAACAGGTGATGCCATGTGACTGTCCTTGCATCATGATTTAAGCTATAACTGGTCACATGCAGTATTTGTAGAGAAATTTGAACCCAGAACCAGTTCAGCTGGCTTTGTATTCTGTTACAATTCAAATTACCAGTTTAAACTTGCCAGTACAAAAATGTCAGGTTACAGCCATATTTGCAGAATTGCAATAGGAAATAGCATGAATAGAGCAGATACTGAGGGTGTGTAACTTCAGATATTGCTTGATATGTTTAAAGCACTTGACATTTTTTTAAGCCATCTGTAAAGTGCATCTGAATGTTCACTTAAATTTCATCCATCTCTGGAGAGTCCTAGACCCAGTTTTCAATGCTGTCCTATTTTAGGCTGTTGTACCATAATTTACATGCAAATAGTATCCACATACTATTTTGAAGCAAAACCCAGGGAGAATCTGGCAGAGGTCAGAAAGGTTGAGCATATGGCTTGTACTTAGAAATCACTAAAATTTCATTTAGCTGTACTTGGTGCCTCATATAACTGTGAAGTGGGTAAATACAATTGTATATGTAAAAGTGACACCTAAGGTTATGATTTTAAGGTTATTCCACAGTGAAGTACAAGGTGTACAATGAAAGGATTTTCCCTTTTTTTTCCTTTCAAGTGGGAATATATGTTTGTGGAGACTCTTGCTTGTTATCCCCCTACACATCTTTGGTTTCAGCTGCTCCTCTTTGTGAAGTGCCATGAGTATTTGTTGAAATTACACCTGCAAGGCAGATGGTATTCTGTGACACTACAGCATCTGTACGAGCCTGGGAATCCACCTGGGTCTGTTTAATTCTGCTTTGTGTTGGGTTCTTTTTGTGGTGTACATGTTAACTATCCAACTCAGTTTGAATGTTGTGTTTCTTTGCCTTCTCTTTCTTTCTTCTTTCTGTGTTGGACTATGCCTCCAAGACAGTAGTGGCAATGTACAACAGAAGTTGTGAATTTTGGCACTCTCCCACAGAAACTGGACCACCCAATAGAGCCTAGGCTCGCTCCACCTACGGCAAATTACTGTATCAGAGGAAGGGCCACAAGGTTGCGTGGCAGGGTCTGTGGTTGCCTGGGTTGGGAGCTGTTCTGCTTTTCCCTTAGCTTTTGCTATGAAAGTGGCTGAGGGCTCCTTAGCAGGAGCCTGATAAGTGAAGGTTCTTCTGCTTTTCTGGATGCAGAAACTTTCCAGCAAGGTGAACTGCTGTGTAATTGCTAATATTCACTCACTCCATTATCTTTCCTTGGTCACTTAAGCAAATGGAAACCGAGTTAGAAAACTTCTATTTTAACTAATCTTTTTGCTTTTGATGTTCTATATCCCTAAAGAATTAAAAGATGGGAGAGTTTACACTTTCTGTTAATGTAGGAGTCACTGTGACAACCTTAAAGGGAGATGAAACTTAAGAGTTTGAGTCATAGCATCTTTCAGTCCCTATATTAAGGTGCAAGAGATATTCCATGCTGAAGGTTATCCTCAAAGTCCCAAAGCTACAGACAGTGCCTGGTTGTGATGTGTTACTGTGGATCACTGGGAAAAGAGTGAGCTGGTGTGCTGGGGACATGAGTTTTGGCATGGTTTGGAGTAGGAATGTGCTGCGTAGGACAGCACAAGGAACAGAGCCAGAACAGGAAAGAGATACTTGGCCATGAGCTTGAGGGATAAGCTTATTGTTGGAAGAGCAACAACAGGGAGAAGCCAGGGAAAAAGAATAGTCATAGCAGTAAGGAACTAAACCACATCTTTGGAGGTGTAGGAATAGCAACAGACTTGCACAACAGGTTGGTGAGGGTAAGTCAGAAGACACAAAAAACGAAATAGAATTCCTTTGAGAAAAAGAAATCCACACAAATAAAAAAATTCCTTCCTAATTCTGAGAGCTAAACAAGCTTAGTGGGCACCTAACTCCAAATTCCCATGTTTCAAAGTATAGCTTTTGCCCATTACTATCAAATTGAAGTATGTGGGATGCAACGCAGAGGTTTCCCCAACAACTAGTGAGTGTCCAGCGTAGGGAGGAGGCAAACATGTCTGAGGCAGGATTCCTCCCTGCCGGGCACAGGCTGAAATTCTGGCAGAAATTTTGCAGTGCATCATGCTGAGCAGCTGAACCCATGTGTACCTGTGTGATTGACCATTTCTGAACAATTTGATATTCAAACTGATTTCTGTTATGACTTAATTAGTACCAAAACTTGAACCAGCAGTGTTCATGCTGTCAGCCTAAAGGACAAGTAGACGTGGCAGCTGTGATGTGTCTTGCTTTTAAGTATGGCTTGGCACAGTGCTGCGTGGCACTCTTGTACACAAACTTGGGAAGCAAAACCCACACAAGATTGGCACAACCAGTGGAAAAACTAGACTGAATAATCTATCAATAGTTCCTTGTCAAGATGAGAGAGAACATTCAAGTGTGGTCATCAGAAATCTGTCCTGGGTCCAGAACTATTCAATATTTTAATTTGTTATTTTGACAATGGGAGGACAAGCGTGCTTATGGGATTTGCAGGTAATACCAAGCCAAAAAGGATTGTCAGCCTTTTGGAGGACAGAATTAAAATTCATAATGATCTTTGCAGACTGAAGAAATTATGTAAAATTTAATGAGATGAAATTCAGTGAAGACAAGTGGTTAGGAAAAGGAAAAATCAAATATACAAATACAGAACTATCCAGTTTTGGCACCATTCTTAGAGAGTGATAGACAAATGTGAGAGAGATCAGAGTTCTAGAAAATACAGCCTGTGTAGAAAGATGAAAGAAACTGTGTGAAAAGACTATGATAAATATAAAAATATATTTAAAATATTAATATATTTAATATAATAAACAACACATCATAACATAATATAAAATGTAAAATAATATAATAATTGTTAGAATTAATAAATATATATGAATATGATTGTTGATATATGCCAGGTCATTGCAATGAAGACTAGATATTCTCAGTATCTAACAAGGTAAGAATATGATGAGTTTTATTTGCAAGGAGAGTTTAGGATTAGATTTTAATGGAAAACTGCTTGTACTTTTAGGAAGACAGCATTATAAGAAGAGCTACTTTGAGAGTTTATGAAGTCTGAAGTTTTTGAGTATCAGTGACATGAACATCTCTTTATGGTGATTTCTGCATACCAATCCTACCTTGTGTGAGGGGATGTATTAGGTGGTAGTTCTTCAATGAATCTCTGCTCAACAAGGATATAAAGGGGGATAGTGTGTAGGAATGAATGTGTGAAAATTTGAAGTATCTGTCTTTTTTGTTCTGTAGTAAAACTTCACCTTTGCATTCTCATTGCTCGTCATGGGAGCAAGCTGTCTTGTGTCTGTGGTCTTCAAATAATATGGGCAAGGCCCTGTGCAATCTTATTTAGCTTCAGAGTTATTTCTGCTTTGAGAAGACTGGAGGAGTTGACTCCAGAGTTGTCTTTCAGCCTCAGTTAATCTGTGAATCTGTTTTATATGGCCTAAGATCTATCAGAGCTCTTGCTGCAAAAATACTAAGGAGAAAGGTTTGACAATTTCTACTGCCATATAGGTAGGAACTTCTGAAAATGTTGTTCTTGCTTGGAGTTGATAGAATAACAAAAGACAGATAAATAGATGCTGAGTGTTTATCTCCTTTGTACTGTATGCTAAACTGATATATTTTAAAACACGTAACAACTCCATTAGGAAATTATAACAAGAATTCTCTAAATATCATGAGCCAGAAGATGTATGCAATATTTGCATAAAAATGGGCAGGTTCAAATTAATTCAAAGTTGTTTAAATGTTTGGTAACTTTGCCAGTATGGAGAGGGCATGGCAGTGGAAACTATGAAGGAAGCAGGTCTACTTGCAGGTATAAGAAATGTGATGGCATTCACTTGCTCGTATCTGCAGCAGGTCAGGCAACTATGATGACTCTATGATAATCATTGTACTTTGAAGAAACTTTTTCCATTTAATTACTTGAAGCTGATCCCAGAACAAGAGGATGTATATTGCTGTGTTGGTGGACAGCTAAGTGTCTCCCATTCAAATGTAAACACGAAGATTAAATTTATAGCAGGATATGGCACAGTAGACTGTGTCATGAGTCAGAGTGAGACAATGTATGAATAGCTTCAAGGTCAAGAGACAAAATGTGTGATGGGCTGATCTTCGTGTTTAGTTTATAGATAGAGAAGCTTGAAACATTTGTGAAAATGGCTTTTGGTTCTAAAAAGCTGTTTCACAGAGCTGGTGGAAACAGTACTACCGTATCTTTGCTTGTTGCTTCAAAAAGAGAATCAGGTGGCCTGTGTGTCATGCATTCTCACACTGGTCTCCTGGCCTGTCTCTGGGTGGCAACTGGCTGATTTCCTGGACAGCCCATGACTTCTGTGATGCTCTGGTTCCTTCTTACTAATGTACAACCACTGGAAGTTTGCTAGCATGTTGATCCAGCTTCTTAGGATGTTGAAGTTCTGAACAATGACCAGCTGAGTGATTCTCTTGAAGTACAGAATGGCTGCCTTCTCATGCCCACCATTGCAGCATCCATTGGGGAAGCTCCACTTTATTTTCCTGAGGAAGTTCAGATATTGGGTAACAATATGATCCTCATGAAGACCAGAACGAACACATCAGTTAGTGGATGACACACCGAGGTGCACAGTCTGGGCAAAGGAGACACTTCATGAATTCTGTTGTCTCCCAGCAAGGGAGTCACAGCATTTGCACACTGGTAGACAGCACAGCTGAAAGAACAGTGTAGTTGGGAATGCAAGGCAGACTGTGAGGTACAGAGAACATGGCCCACAGGAACACTGGAAAGCTATGTTTGCCTTATCATATGCAACCACACACTAGTTTCCTCTCTCCACCCCCATCTTGTTTCCTTCAAGGCAAATTATAGATCCTTGAAGACCTTTTGAAGCAGGATATGACTGAATTTCAAATCTTTTCTTTATTGTGCTTTGTGAGAAGGGAAACTGATGGTAACCTCCCTACATGACTTTTGTTCAAGCAATACTTTTCTCCGGCTGGCTGCAGGTTTGTCTGCCTCTGTGTGATATTTCCTGCTCCAGTTCTCTATGTGAGCTCTAACTGAGCTGTAGCAGGTGTGAGAGTGCATGGGTCCTTTGTTTTCTTGAACAAATGGCTGGCCTCTAAGACAGTCTTCACTGTCCTTTAGCTGTGCTGCTCTAAATGTCTGTTAAATGTGGACTGTGGAAGAAGCATGTACAATCTACATTGAACTTAAACATTTATTAAAAAGGTGAGAGGACTGTGTATTTATTTAGTCTGCTGGTCCACTTTCAAAAACTTGAAGAGCTTCCTTCATCCTGACGCACTCATGCATCTCACATGAGCATTAGCGCTGCTAATCAATCCAGACTCTGACTTTTCGAAATTACAGACAGCCTCTCTGCATTGTTTTTGAGGGCAGCGACAAGCATCTCTTTATTGATTTCACAAACACTATGTATAGTATCCAGCATAAAGACAAGAATAAATCAAGGTGGGATTTGCCCCAGCTTAAAGGCTCAAAGTTACGGGAAGGACATTGCCTTCACAGTCTGGCCCACCCATGCTGCAGTCTGCTGCCTGCCCATAAGTTTGTCACAACTCTGTGTCCCTGTTACCGTTGCTACTGCTTGCCTGTGAGAAGATGGTGATTTTAGTGGCTGACCTGTGAAATGCAGTAATTAGAATCATAGAAAGGTAGAATGGCCTGGATGAAAAGAGACCTTATATAGATCATCTAGTTTGAACCCCTCTACCCTGGGCAGGGACACCTTTCATTAGATCAGATTGCTCAGAGCCCCATCCAGCTTGGCCTTGAACACCTCCAGGGCTGGGGCATCCACAACTTCTCTGGGCAACCTGTTCCAGTGCCTCACCACCCTCACAGTAAAAAATTCCATTCTAATATCCAATCTAAATATACGCTTCAGTTTAAAGCCATTCCCCCTCATCCTGTCACTACATGCTCTTGAAGTCTCTCACCACCTTTCTTGTAGACTCCTTTCAGGTACTGGAAAGCTGCAATATGGACAGCTTGAAGCCTTCTCCAGGATGAACAATCCCATTTCTCTCAGCCTTTTCTTGCAGGAGAGGTGCTCCATCCCTCTAAACACCTTAGTGACTCTCCTTTGCACTCACTTCAACAGATCCTTCCTGTGCTGAGGACTCCTGAGCTGGATGAAGCACTGCAGGTGGGGTCTCATGAGAGAGGAATAGAGAGGTAGAGTCCCCTCCCTTGCCCTGCTGGCCACACTGCCTTTGATGCAGCCCAGGATATGCCTGGCTTTCTGGGCTGCAAGTGTAAATTGCCAGGTCACTGCAAGGTAAATGGTTCAGCTCCTCATTCACCAGCACCCCCAAGTATTTCTCGATAGGGTTGCCCTTGATTTGCTCAGGATTGAGAACAAAGGGGTACACTAAACCTTTTGTGGAATCTCCTGTGGGAAAGGTAATCATGGGCAGGGGGTGTGGTAGTAACCCAGGAACTGCTGTCATTATACCCACAAGAGATCTCTAGATCAGTGAAGGTTTGTGAACCAAAGCCCTGTGCTACCCTAAAGCCAATGCAATTTTCTAGTGTAGCAGAATCCATGGGATTGCTCACTTAAAGGCACATTCATGACGGTTTTAAGTGGAAGGCGTTCATTGCAGGAAACTGAATCCACGCTTGGATTTGCTAATTCAGTGCAATTTATACCCATAAACCTAAGCCAGTCAGTTAGAACAGCCTCAGTCTTTTTACTATACAACCTCAAGCCTATGGGAAACATCAGCTTATGACCTGTCTGTCCACTCTATAAAGAACACATTATGCCACAGCTTCTAGTTGTAACGCGGATTGCATTCACTTGTTTGCACTGCTGTAATAAGAAAATATTACTTGTCTCGCCAAGACTAGGTAGACATGCATTGTTAACTCTGGAACTCAGCTAAAATGGGTTTGGTGGGTTGGTTTCTTTTTCTTTTCATGCCTACTGAAGGTGAGATGTTGTAACAATTCCCCTGTGTAACAGAATGAACTTGAGAGCACAGGTTCCCAATACGGTTTCTCTTGCATTTGCTATTTCAGGTTTGAAACCCAGTTTCTGTGGGAAAGGGAAGAAGTGCTGAATGGTGAGATGGTACGCTGTCAGAATGCTGGGACTGCTGCAGACAGGCAAGTTCCCAGGCTTGCTGCTGCCTGTGCAGTCTCTGACATGTCATGCCAACTCTGTGTCTGCTTTGTAAAGCTGTGCAACAAAGCTACCGTTTCCATGCCCCCCACTGTGTGCTTGTTCCGTTTGTTTAGCTGTTGCCTTTTAAGCTGATTCTAATACAGTTCAGCTTACTGTGTTCTTTCTGGCTTTGCATCTCACTGCTGTTGATTACTCATCTGCTTTCCTCCTCTGCATGTCAATATGTACATAGTACCGAGAGATGATGGCTGCTCAAGCAAATAGCAACTATTTTTGAAAATATACATCTAGGTAACAATTTTTTTTTTTGTGTGCATCTCTGCTTCTATTTCGCTTCACAAAACAAACATGCAAACTATTCCACAGCTGAATTTGTTGGTCTCTTTCTGCTACAACTTTCAGGCATGGGTATGAAGAAGAGGCATGACAAAGGGAAAAGATAAAGAAAGTAAGAAACACGCAAGACCAAAACAAACCTCAAAATGCCTAGGCTGAGGTGTATCTTCAGTCTGCTTCTGGCCCTGTGGTTATCACTTCTACAACATAAAGCCAAACTCTGCAGAACCTGTCTACAGCCTTGGCCTGAGTTTTGTGTGATGTTTCATTATGGGTCTTGTTTTACCCCAAGCTAGTGTACCTCTATTTTTCAAGTCCTAAAGCAGTTCTAAATCAGTCTCTCCTTTTGCAAGCTTAGATGGCGTACAAACATTCTCATATCTTGACTTGTTCTGGTGTGTTTTTTGGCATGGAGGAGAGTTACTCATGCAAGAGTTACTTTTGCATCAGGTGCCAGCAGTGCCTCTGTGGGTTTGTTTGCCCTCTACTGTCACCCTGATCATAGCTCCATCTGGGCCTTTTAAAACAGTGCCCAGCTCACTTGTGGTCTCACTTCTTTGCTGCCTCTGTCCCATGGCTGTACCAGCAGTTACCAAAAACGAAGTTTGCAAAACTGCTCTTCACCTGCCAGGTTCAACCTTACTTCCCTGTGTTAGCTGGTGTCCATCTGAACACGAGGCAGGTCTGGCTGCCTGGCTTACTCTGAGTGCAGTAGTAATCACTCTGCCTGTTCCTCAGAGCCCTCTCTCCAGCCAGCACCTATTTGCTTAATGAGCTGGCCAGCTGGGCATTTGCATATCTATATCTGAGGGCCAGTGTCTTAATTTTGCTGCTGGCCTGGTCCAATTTCCTACATTTATTTCCAGTGGTGGTAATGGGAGGGGAGGGCAGACAAATGATAGAAGTAAATGAATCTGGGTGATGCCTCCTTTTGGCTGCTAGCAGTGTCTTGTTTGCAAGGACAAAAGTCTTCATAAGCCGTGAAAGTCTCCACTTATAAGAGAAAGATGTATGTGGTGGCAGAGGGTATGAACAGAGGGAGAA
Organism: Machaerirhynchus nigripectus; assembly: GCA_013397975.1. Classification (NCBI taxonomy): domain Eukaryota; kingdom Metazoa; phylum Chordata; class Aves; order Passeriformes; family Dicruridae; genus Machaerirhynchus; species Machaerirhynchus nigripectus. The sequence goes on along the minus strand of VZRQ01007600.1, from coordinate 1,234,901 downwards.
ATCTCATTCGGGGGTTTCTTTTGATGTTGTTTTTCTTTTTGTGTCTGTTGGGAGGTCTGTACCACTGTATACTCAACTGGTGTTTAACCTGGTGATGCTCTGAGCTGTTTCTGCAGATGTTAAGTGTTATGCAGAAACAACAGTCTGAGAGAAGCTGTCAGACTGACTGTACTGAATTGAATGAAAATGTCCATGCAGTTACTCTGGTATTTTCCCCTGATGGTGGAAAGAAGATTTTTTTTTTTCATCCTTCTGACAGCAAACCCTGCAATTTGTCAAATACTGTATCATGGATAGACAAGTTGGGTGCTCAGCTTCCACAAGGAAGAAACTAGTTTAGAAGAGGTTGACAGTTGTTGCCAGAGACATTCCCCTCAGTGATTCCTCACAGTTGAATAAAGGTACTTGGTCCTTTGAAGCACAAAGGTACGCTTTACAAGTAAGAAAACAAAGGGACAAAGAGAGTTTTCTTTGAAAGATCTCCTGATGATCATGAAATGAAATCAGAAACCTGGAAGCATGGAAGCAAGTAAAACTCCCAAATTCTCAAACGTTTTCACTGTCATTAACTTTAAACTAATTTTTTTTTTCAGGTCTGAGGGTATTTTAAGACTTAAAAGCTAAGACCTGGGGTCAGGAGGTGGGAGTTCTGCTCCTGCTTTGATCATCATTGAAAAAAGGGTTTATATGCAACTGTGTCTAGAATTTGCTTTAGAAACATTACTTGCATTCTGTATTTGGAGAAAAGCATTGCCACTCATCTCAGGCCCTGGTTCCATGAAGAAGCCTTGCATGTAACTACGTATTTCTGTGGTTCTTCAGCATTGCTTTGTGATTTTCTTTGGGAAGTATTGTGGCATCACTGAAAGGAGAGAGACACTGAAGGGAGAAAGATGCAAAGTAATGCATTTTGTCTTTCACAAGGGCTGGTTTATGATTTATCATTGTCCGGGGATGGCTGGACAGAACACCTGTTGGGTTTAGTTAATAACAATCCAGCTGAATCAATAGTGTGATGTTTCAGCATCTTTCCTTCCTCTGTCTCCAGAACCTGGATGTGCTACTTCATTCAGTAGACCTATGCTTTTACAGGCAGGGGAATGGGACAGACCCAGGAGAAAAACATCGTTGGACGGAGGTTACAAAAGTTATTTTGAACAACTCTTAGTGATGTATCTTGGTTATAGGGGAAAACAGATTCCACATCATCTTTGCTTGCTATTCAAGTGAGCAGAAGTGAACCTTTTATCTAGGTTAGTTCAATATGCAATTATGAATGGGCTATCTCATTAGAAGTGAGTGACTTAGGAATGATATTCTGCAAATTAGGAAGAAGGATGATGGATCACAGAAGCTAGAGGCCAAGGCTGCTAAGAAGTGAGGGAGCATGACTGGTGTGGAAAAGGGCAGGCTGTCAGCATCCTGGTGTCTGGCTTAGTACCTTGCCGATGGATCACAGAAGCTAGAGGCCAAGGCTGCTAAGAAGTGAGGGAGCATGACTGGTGTGGAAAAGGGCAGGCTGTCAGCATCCTGGTGTCTGTCTTAGTACCTTGCCTAACAGTGATTTCTGGCAGGCTGTCAGGTTTCAGTGAAAATGAACATCAAATTGGTGATTCATAGCCAGTGCCTTTAAAACAGCCTGCATGCTTCCAGATGGAGTACGAGGAGATCCGTGGTTCCTCCATGCTTCCCTACCTTGCTTGCAGTCAGGTGCTTCTTAACTTCTCACTGCTGGTGCCCACTGACAGGGCAGTACTTCAGTCCCAGCTCTTTAAGTCATTTACTGCCCGCTCTCCTCCTCTGTTGCTTCCTTAGCCAACTCCCAAACTGCGGGCAGTGCTTCCTGTAAAGATCTTGCTATTTCAGTCCTGTGGCATCTCCAGGGTTCAGGTTCTTTTTAACTTTGTTGTGGAGAGGGGCTCTGCAACTGACCACACTGATCTTTCCTTCCTGCTCAGTTGGGGTGGAGAGGTGTTTTCTGGTAATGGACCAACAGATTACTTAGAAACGTTATCCATCACACAGACAGAGAGAAAACCTGCAGATTTTCTTACAGGGCTAAAGATTTCAAAGGATGTTGAATGCGTCAATGCTAATCCTGCACTGGGCAAAATGCCAGAGGCTGCCTAATGCCTTTGCTGGTCTGACATTCAAGCCTCCATCCTAATGGATGCCAAAGCGGATCCCTCCACCTCACAAAGCCATTAATTAGAGCTTAATAACTTTCTGAGAGAAAGGCCTCGGAAATGAGATTCAGAGAATTTCCTACTGATAATGTTTGGCGTAAGTACCAGGTTGGCCTGCTTTGGTCAGGCTCTGAGGTCTCTTAAGTAAAATGGTCTGTGCTTCTGTTTAGAGTATCTACCTTTTTTTCTGTCACTGTCACATAAAACACAAAGTCTACTCTGGGTAGAATGACAGCTTCTCTTACTTCTGAAGCCATTTTAGGTCTTCTCAGGGCTTTAAATGAGGTTTAAACTCTGCTGATACTGGCATGGCTCTGGGAATGACGATTCTGTGTACACCCAAAACTCTTTTCAGTCCCAGGTTCCTGCAATTGTGGTTTATATGAATTTTTACTTTATCTAAAGTTGGGTCTGATTGTACAAGGATCCCATTTTTGATTTTTGTTTATTTTTCTTTTTTTTTTTTTAGATAATGTCACCTCTTTTTTTTCCCCTTGACATTGAATTCAGTGTTCATTTTCCAGCAGTTTAACTTTGAAACTCCCATTTTCTTAACAGAACTAAGACGTGGGCTCTCCAACAGGCATTGAGAGTAGTTTTTCCTTCTTAAATATTAATGTATCAGGGGTTTTTATGTATATTCTATAAGATTCCTAGGCTTTAACCTCTGGCTATGAACTGTATTTGTGTGTTGATGGCAGAGTATGAATATGGGGTATCTGTTTTTTGAGAAGTCAGGTCATGATTATGAGGGTTGGATGCGTCAATATTTTCTATCACTGTCTTTGTAAGGTGATTGGAAGTTCTGAGAAGTTCAGTTCATACTGGTAGCAATCAAACATATTTTCCCAGTAATTTTCTTAAAAGTAGCTGTGTTGTCATCTACATAATGCTTTTGTCAGATATTAATTTGGTGTTGCTACAGTGGGATTAGTATTGGCTTGCACAAGAGTTGGAGGAAAAAAGCTCCCTGAATTTTGACTTGAAGGCACAATCCTGTAGTTTTGCCAGTGTCGCCTGCAGTTACACCAACTTCAAGGTGTCTTTCTAAGAATTTGGATTCAGTTAATGCAATCAAGTTTTAATAGAGACTTGGTTCTCAAACCAAGCCTCTTCCATTTTGTTTTGCTCTGTTGGACACATGTATCTAAGAGCTGGGTACAGTAGTCTCCCTTCTAGAAGGCTATTTAGGATATATTACATGTCAGCTGCTGTACCTGTAAGGCTTTTTTATTTTTTATACTTTAGTGCTTCTACCTGTGTTATTTTTGCCAAGCCAGGATCTTCAATTTCATTATAAAGTGAACCAAAGCTGAAGAAAATTTGAATGAGTATGGCTTTTCATTTCTTCATCATGGGATTTTTAATGTGTAAATTAACTTTTTTTCAGATTTTCAAACTTATACTGAGAGTAAAAAGGTATCTTGAGCTACATTTAAAATCCTAGTACGATCTTAGAGTTGAAAAGATGTGTAGGAAAAGAGGAAAACCAGAAAATATTGCCCTTCCACTGTACACTTTACAGGTTGGTGCTGTTCTTCAACTCACAGAAGAGAGCAAAGCTGTGTAGGAGCCATGGGGTGCACATGTGTGTACCTGTGCAAGTACGAGGCAGGGGGCTGATTTAACTAGAAGCAGGATGGGAGATTTTAACGATGGGTGGGAGAAGAGAGGCATTCTGGGATGTTTCTGAGGAGATCTGCACATTCCAAATCCTCAAGGAAGAACATGGGAATTGTGCCTTCTGTAGCTGAATGGTTCACAGTGTGGAGTGCCAGGAGCACCCTTCTGTCCCTGCACTGTTTCATGACCACAAGGCTCAGTTTTACTGTTGTCTTTGTTCTCTCACCCACTTATTTCCTCTTTTTTGCATGAATTAATCTCTCTTTTTTGAGCTTAGGTTGCTACAAATTTACCAATGTGACTCACAGAATTAATGTCCCTTTGAGTGCTCTAAGGAAAAGAGACCGGAACCCCCTAGCTCCAGGGCAAAAGTACAGTCGGACACGACTTCATGGTGTGACAGGACATTGTGAGCAACCCATTCTGGTGATGGCCCAGCATATGACTGACTGGGGAGGGGGCTGTTCAGAGAGGCCTTTGGCTCAGGCTTGGGAGGGAACATGGGATGTCCAGGCTGTTGCTGTGCCACGTGTGTGTTCATTGGCTACATTAACCATTTTGTTGGCTGCCACACTTGGTGGCCAGGTACACTCACTCTGTCTTTGGGTTAGGATAACTTGGTGCTGGAACAAGAAGAGAATTTGTTTTTTGGAATTTGAACTGATTTCTAGGATGGGAAACTGTAAATTGGAATTTGAAGTGTGTATTTAATGCGGACAGGGGCCTGATTATTTGAGAAGAATGGTAGATTGCCTCTTACTGTGGTACATACAGACCTTTCTGATATGTAAGCATAACACACGTAACAGCCTGAGCTGATCTCATTAGAATCCAAGAAATCACTGGGCTCACTTTTACCATCTTGATACTGTGTCTGTCCAAAATGCACTTGTAAGCTGTGTCTGACCTGTGGACTCTGAATTTCTCACCCACACAATGCGAACACCCACACAATGTGAAAACAGGGAAAAGTTCAAATTTCATATTTGAGGGCCCAGATCTATTTTGCTTCAGTGATAGCAGTAGTGGCTGTTGCTGTGCAACATTTTGTTTGGAGAGCCAGGAGTCAAAATCTTTAAATTATATCTTCCGGCAGAGGGGAGCGAAGAAGGAAAAACAGATTGTTTAAATGTATGATTTTAATCATGTAGGAAAGTGGCAGGAGAGGATGTAGCTTTCATGTGTCTTCATTTAAAGGTTGTAGATTTGACCAGATTTCTCTTTCTTCCTTTTCTCTTATGTTCAGAAAATAAAAAAAAAGAAGCCTCCTTTTCATAGCTAATTTTATAATTATTTTCCAGCAAGCTTTGAAAAATGTTCCAGTTTTGTTTTAAAATAGTTGCCTAATATATTCACTTTGCTGCACGATCATGAAACTACAAACAAAGACCTAAGTCATATCACTTGCAAGGATTGATGTCAGACTGGAATTCTCTAGTACTTTGGATATAGCTGGGAACCTCCGTCTGGTCTCAAGGCTGGTGCCCTGTAGAACAGTGGCTGCAGTACAAAGGCTTTCTTTGGGTAACATTAAATAATTAGAACATGAATGAAATATATGAAGCACATATGTGTTTCTTTGGTGTGGGGTGGGAATGATGGGAACAGTTAACTGCATACATGCAAGGCCCTAATTCTTGGCCTTTCAAATCCCTTAAGCCTGAGGAAGCTGGAGTAGATGTAATTTTGGAGCAGGTTATAGGGAAGGAAACCATGGATGACTTGGATAAAAAATTCAAAGGAAACAGGTTTCTGGTTCCCCTTTGAACAGGAGGGGGTGGGGATAGGGAGAAAAGTTGAGAGAGTAGAGAATGGCATGAGAATAAGGTGAAAGAGGGCAATTCAGCAGTCAGCACTTTCCCATCTCCGGAGGCTTGCATTTAAGCACATCCATCCAGTGCAGCTGCAGATTCATTTTAGGAATCAGGAAATAAGCTGAGTGGCAAAGAAAGATAGGAACTGACAGCTCTCACTGTTCAGGCTCTCCCCTTCGCACTGGGAGAGCAAGTAGAGAAGAGCTTTTCTCCTGCGGAAGCATGTACCATTCACCAGCGGGATCATTGCTCAGTGGAGAAAAATGGGATAGAGAGAGAAGGACTTGGGAAGTGTATGGTCCCAGCTGCCTGGGTGAATTAAGCACGGTGCCTGTGTGAGTTTCGCTGACTCTGTGCCTCCACGGGATCGGGGCTGGGGAGACATGGGATGGGAGAGCAAATGACAGGTGTGAATCTGCTGACATTTTGTTTCCAGTGGCTTCGCCATTAACAGCTAAGCTCATGCTCTCTGCTTTAACAAAACCCTTTTAGAGCCCCATTAGTGCTGCCTTTGTTTTTTCTAGCCTGTTAAATGTATGATTGTATCTTGTTTATGGAAAATCCTGAGGTGAAGTGGAAGCAATTTCTCTTCATTCCAGGTGGCAGCAGAGTGGAAGCCAAATCCTGCTGATGCCAAAGACCAGTGTGTTCCTGAGCCTTCGTGCTTCTTCCTTTTCCCCTCCCATTATATTTTTGTCAGGACCAAAAAACCCACCAACTTGGTGGGTGGTTTCTCTCGGAATTACTGAAGATGGCCTATGGGCTCTTTTACACCATTTTGAATTGCACTGCCTTTTGTGGAGCCTGGGGTGAGAGGGGACACCTGTATGCAGGCAGATCGTGTCCTTGACTGTGCCACAGCAGGGTGCTTCCATCACGTCTCTGCTCTTATGACAGTGATTTTGGCAACTGAACATACCTGTGACAGAGAGTCTCTCCTAGCATCTTCTGGTCTTTCATGACTACCTGTCAGAGTTTTTTAAAAATTGTAGTGCTTCTACTATCACAAACCAAGACTGATTACAAATTATGTCCCCAGTGGGTAGCAAGTAGAAGTTAGCAGTCAATGGTATCTGCTTCTTGGATTCTTAGAGTGCATGTGTGGTGGGTAGCACTAACTACCCATCCAGCCCATAAATAAGAGACATGTGTGGGGCACTGAATGAGGCACTGAATATGCAAGCTGACTGAAGTGCACCCCTGCCCTAATAATGTTTAGTTACAGCAGTAGCAGAAGAAATGCTGGATTGAATGTGTTTTTTCCCCGTGTTATTTCTGGTCACTTAGTTGGCTTCTTTGGGGGTGCCTGTGTAACTTGTGAGTTACAAGGATCACAAGAACCAAAGTAGTGTAGCCTGCTCATAATTTCTGTAGTACAGTGGGCTGTATACGATGCTTCAATGATAAACCTACGTAATCCTGTAGTTTCTAAGAAGGAGTGTATAGAAATTGGCCTATTGGCTTATACTTCTTCCAAATTCTAAGTCTCATTAGGCAAAACACTGGATTGAAGTAACTTTTATTTTTGATTCTCCCCCTCCCCACAAACAAGAACTAGAAATATTTTAATTTTACTTCAGTTTAATGTTTCATTTAGAACAAAGAATTTTCATTTCCAGATAATTACAGTAAAAGCCAGTGAAAAGTAAACTTAATATGTTAAAGAATTGCCTGATATCCAGTTATTTCATATTTGGTATCTGAATTGTCCAGGTATTTTCTCAGAATGTGAGAAAAAGAGAGAAGTTCAGCTTGCTCTTCTGGATCAAGACCTGGACTCTAAATTACATTCTCTGTCTCTGTGACCAGTACTGTGTTTTTAAGTTTAAATTACTATTGCTGTACTTAACTTTGTTTGTGAGTCTCATCTTCATTCAAATGTGACCTGTGCTGTGGAGAGGCTTGCTGAGCCCATCCTAATGGCTGGTTAAAGCCACAGTATTCTGCCTTGCTTGTGTGCTGCTGTTCCTCTTTCTTATAGATTAGTCAATCAGGAACATTTTCCCTAGTGACTTCAGTGAAGGTAAAATCAGAGGAATGATAATGTAAAGTGATTGAGGAAGAGTGATGGAATATGCTGCAGTTGTTAGTCTACTTTAAAAAACAAAAAGTCCTCCTGAACAGCCTCACTGCAGCTACACCAACATCTACTTGTCACCATTGCTCTGTAGTTCCTTGCTTTGGTCCTGTTTGCTTCATATTCTCTTGGACTTTAGGAGCACCTAAAGTCAAAGAAAATGTCCTGGAAGAAGTTGTGCCTTCTTTTTTTTGCTTCCTTTATTCATACCTTGCCAGCTCCTGTTGCTGCCTGACTTAATACCCTCCCAGTAGATCTTGTCAGGGGGCAGCTTACCCTCAGAGGTGGCCTGATACCAAATACCAAGTTGTTAAAACTAACTGAATGAGAACCAAGGAACCTTTCCTGGCCTCAGGAGAGCTCTGCAAGTGCTTCACAGCATTGACAGAATAACAATTTCCAGAGAGAAACAACTGTGCATGGAATTAAACACGTAGAAAAATCATGGAGGCTGCTATGCATAGAAAATTGTGTATAGGATGCAAAACTATATGTAAGTATATGTAATTGCAGAGTATTTGAATGAGAGAAGACATCACTTCCTCAGGCCAGGTGAAGTGCTGGTGTATGGGAAAGAGCACATTACCATGTTCCTCGCCAGAGACAGCAGCAGAAGAAAGCTGTCACATAATGATTTTAAATTTCTTTGTGTGGGCAAGCTGTCTGAATTATTGATGTTTTGCCTTGTCACCAGCAGCTCGTGTTATGGAGATGTAATAACAGCTTCTCCTGTAGGTCACAGAGATCAACTAACTTCATCCTCAAGAGATGACTTTACTTGTTCTGTCTTTTCCAGGTTATGTATTGATTGTTCAATTCATGTGGATGTCTGTTGTGTCCCTGGGATTTTGTGTCTGATTTTGAGGACTATCTTTACCTTAAAAAACCAATTTTTTTTGTGAGGCACATACAAGAGCATGTGAATGAGAGCTGTGGCTTTGCAATTATGGATTTTTTTGAGTTGGTTTTCTAGTGCATATATGTATCACTTTGTATAGTTTACAACCACACTGCTGTTTGGCTAGAGATGTGTTCTTTTAAATTTCTTATACTGACCTTTTCTTCAGTTTTACCTTTTTCATGTAACTTCTGCAGTAGTCCTTCCCTTGACCTCTCATCCCACTTTGTATTCTTCCATGCCTATGCCTGCTTTGCATAGTCTCCCATCAGTTTCATCTCCCATCACAGGTTCCCCCACTCTTGAAAGATATACTTTTTGCTCACCTGTTTGCTCTTGTCCACTGATTTTAACTTAAAATGACTCTTCCCCCTCTCCTGATAATATTGTCCTAATTTTTTGATTAGTGTTTTTTATTACTTTACTTTGGATTTATGTTGTGTTTGCTTGGAGTGTTTATTTTCAGTCTGTAATTGTATTCAAGGCAAAAAATATGTCTGCATTTAAACCCACTGTGTAAATCCATGGTGTAATATATATCTGATTTTAAGAGTTACACAAAATAATCCATAAATTCAGTAAAGGAAGGCAGCACAACCAGTGGGGCAAAGGTTGCAAAAGAAGCATTCTGCTTCCAAAACATATGGGCCTAGGAAAGGGACAAAACTCAGTACCTCTGTGCTTCTTTCTAACTTCGATTTATGTTCCTCAGAAGTTGTTCAGATGCATGCTACAGCTGGGCAAGGGAAGGATTCAGATTATATGAATATTAATATTGTTGGTAGAAAAACAAAAGGTCTCTCTCAGAGGCTTCTTTTGCTGTCTGCTTACCTTTACTAATTCATCATGTAGCATCCTGTAGATACCAGCTACGACCCTATACATCCACCCTGTGCGTTGGATAAACCTAGAGAGAGATCTGTGCTTTGTTAGCAAGCAGAACTTCCTTCCTATCAGAGTTTGAGAGTACAGAGGACAGCTTGTGTAAGGGACAAATCAGGCACCATCATGGGACCAGAGCACTTGATCTTAGTTGATGACTGATACTCCTTCAATTGTAGCCCCCAGACTCCCTAAGAATCCCCTACAGTTGATGTATACAGCTCATGACACAAGTGTTCATAGCTAAAAGTTTGGAGCATGAACAGGCTTATTTAGGATTTAGATTCTACTGTAGTTCCCATTTAAAATGTCTTTTTTGTGTTGTGGCTTTTTGTGCTTTGGGTAACCCATCAGTGCTGCTCCCCCAAGGCCAGATAGAAAGGGCTTTTGATTGTCATTAACCTATCCTGGATGTCAACTCAAAATGAAAAGTGAAAGCCTGATAGCCTGTTAATGGTCCCCCAGGATGTCCATTTATTCCATGTGTCATCTTCTAGTCCTTAAACACTTGGAGTACCACAGAACAAGTCTTGAATGTGTCACTGGCACCACTCAGAGAGGATGCAGCGAGAGATGATTCTGACAAGCACTGTGGCATTTGCAGCCCTGCTATTGTGACCTAATCCTGTGATAGCATGAATCATTTTAATGGAGATGTCATCTGCAGTTTGGGCCCTCATCATCCAGTCTGACCCATCATTACATCCACCAAATACAGAAACACAATTCTATGATGCTGTTCAATTTATACCAACAGAAAATGCAAGGCATTCATCCTGCAAAATACACAGTTACAGCCAGAAGGGTTTAATTAAGAACTGTTATTAAATAGTTGAAAATTATTTAATACATCTTGTTGTGGTCATCTTGGAATGAATTACAACTTCTGTCCTAGCGTGCACCTTTTCTGGTTTATATTCCTCCTCACAAATAAATCTCCAGTTCTCTTAGATGGGTGGTCAGGGATGTCAGGAAAATATTTTCATGGCATTAAAGTGAAAAAAGAAAGCTTTCTCTAAAGCCTGCTTTCCTTCAGGGCATGCATTCGTAAAGTCTTAAACAGCTATTTTGTTTTTACCATTAGCTGCTTTTTCTATATGTTGAGCATAGGACAGCCTAAAAGTTGTCTGTTCAAAGGCAAAGCATGTGGCTTTTTGTTGAGGTATTTTGGCTATACTAGTTTTTGTTAACGGAACTCATATTTTGGAATTCATATTTCTTCCCATTATCTTGGAACAAAATTCTCTCATTAATTCCAATAACCTAAAAGAGCATACAAGGACTGCATGGATGTTGTGGACTGGCACTGGTATTGAGTCAAACATGGTTTTAGGCTAAGCTGGAGCTGGTGTAGGTCTCTCAGGTATTATTTTGGCCATCTAACTTGTATCTAAACTGTAGGAGAAACTGCTCTGTATCCTAAAGCAGAATCCTCTTCAGGATTCTGAGAGAGGCCTCAGAAAATTAGACCTCTGAAATTTAGACACATTCTTTTCTTTAAATCAGGTTATCGTTATTTTGTGTCCTCAACCACTAGTGAACTAAGGTGTGGAAAACCTTGAATCCAAGAGATACTTGTGAAATGGGGTAACTTTACCTTAATTGCTTCTAGATTCTTCTCCAACAGCTTGAAGGTGATTATAATTTAGAGGGTATATTAGAGGACTTTCAAATGTTTTTTACATTTTCCTTCTATTTGATGCATTGTCGAAAGACAGGAAAGTCATAGAATTTGTTAATGTAAGTGTTAAATGATTAGGAAATGTCCTCCAATTTTCAGGAGTTAACTGTGCTCAGGTTGTTTCATTTCTGTCAATGGGATTATTTAAATCAGTAATAGTTTCAGATTTAGATAAAGGTTTTGAATGATAAAAAGAAGAGGTTAGGAATAGAGGAGAGTGTTTTCAACCTGTGATTAGCAGTGAATGGGCCAATCATCCTGAAACATGTATATAAAAGATCTGTTTCTTAGAATGCAGAAGAGAGGGTTTTAACACTCAGGCGTGCACACACGGAAGAAAGAATGATAAATAGAGTGGAAACAGCAGAAAACTGAGACAGAAAGTGAGAAAGCCATGCTGGCTGTTCTGTAAACTCCTTATTGCTCCTCTTCTTTGTGGATAAGTGAGAGAGAATGAAACAACTGGTGTAGCTGAAGACTTGTGGGAACTGCCTGACCACTGCAATGTGTAGCGCTTTGTAGGATTTACCTCCCCTTGTTTTGGTATCCTTATCTGCTCATGCAGGACACTATTTTGAGCTGTGGAGTCTTTTGGAGCAGTAGTGTGTTGAAAATGTCCCAATGGCTAAATGTCATCTCTAAATTCTAGAGGGAAAGACGATTGATTTAACCCAATCTCCTTTACCGTTATTGCGTTATTTGTTAGTGATCCTCTTAATGGCAATGTTAAGGATAAATAAGGATCTTGAAATATGCTATTCAATTTTTAGGTGACCTCTCTTTTTATGGCCCCTCTCTGTGGTGTATGAGGATGAGAAGTCATAAAGTGTTCATCAGTCTTGGTTTCTTTCTGTGATAAGAGGATAAAGTTCTGATGAGAACAGGGATAGAAACCTTTAACTGACAATGAGGTTTCTATTTACCTATAGTCTTCCTCAGCTTCTTAATTTAGCCTGAAGGCTAAATGCTTGGCATGTCTACTCCTGAGTGCAGGAAAATGTGCAGCCATGATTGCAGATCTCACTGGAAAATGGCAGATCAGTTTTAGCATCATAAAATTAAGGAGAAAAAAAAAGATAACAACACGTCTTTAGCTGTACCACTATCGTCGTCCAGAAGGTGGCAAAAAGGTAATTCAGTTCAGCCCCTGCAGGGATCTGGCACCTGTATTTAAGCATTTCTACACTTCTGTCTCTTGGTACACAGCTAGGCCTTGAGCTGCTTGTGTACATACAGCATAATAAATTCAGCTCTACCACTGCTGGTGTACACTAATTGAGACCATGAGCCAGCTACTGCTGTCCTTGAGGTGGCTGTGTGGATGGGTAGGATTTCAGGATGTTGGGTAAATTGCATGCCTGAGCATTTCTGTATTTCCTGGACACAGGAAGGACCCTCCAGGTTATCAGAGTCCATCAATTCACTGTCTTTTTGGTCCTGTCTAGGCCATACTGCTATGGTGATGAATTCAGGACGAGCACATAGGCTGCCGTGTGGATATTTCTGCACAAAAAGTCCAGCAATAAACCAGGTCTAACTTCCATTGATGCTAATAACAAAAGCTGATCAGGCAAGGTTAGAGTCACTGGAATTACATAAGAGGCAGTGTGTGCCATCCATCTCAGTTTAGGCTGAGAAGCTCTCTTTCATGAGATTCAACGACTGGCACTATTGATCCTGATATCTTGTTTTAAAAACATTTATTATGAGGAACCTTTCTCACAGATGTTTTCGCTTGCATGGTAGGGAAAACAAGACAAAACAGGATGGTATTCTGCAAAAAAGAAAACGTTGGAAAAGTAGCTCCCTATTAGCTTTGCTGATTTATATGCTCATCAACATCCAGTTTGGGCTGATTTCTCAAACCAAGATAGTGAGAAATGACATAGCATGTGGAAGGCACAGCTCTGCACATCAGCTGCTGGCTCCAGCTTCTCTGTCAGCTCATGTTACAGCTTGGATTAGGTGCTAAAGGTTTACCTTGACAGCCTGTCTGTTCTTTTCATTCACTGAGCCTCTTGCTCTAGAGAATAAGCAGCAAGTGATGCTTGTGGGTGCTTGTGTGATTCAAGGACAGCTAAAGAATTGCTCTTTACAAGATATGATTCCAACAACACAGGAAATGCAGAAGTAGTGGAAGGGAGAGTAGAAACCATTCTCTTTTATATTTTCTGGATACGGTAATCTCCGGGAAAGGAATCAAGAGAATAGCTGTTTCTACATCTGTATAGAAAATGGTCCACTGATTGCAGTGCTGTGCTTTCAGCTGTCTGCTTCCTGCCTTGGACCTCTTGTGTCAGTGGGGTTGTCATGTACTTCACTGCGTTCCCTCTTCAGCTTGCAGGCGGGAGAAGAATCTGCCTCTGCTGGCACTGAGGCCATGTTTGGGCAGAGAGAGGAATTTGTGCCTCCCATTCCAGAAGCATGGTCTGTCTTGTCTAATACACTGCTGCTTAAAAGTTCTTGCCACTGGCTGTTGTGCTTAACTTTGTAACTGGTGGCATTGGATGAATATTTGGAAAGCATTCCTACCTTAATTACTTTGATTGCATGCAATTGGACAATTGCATCAAACTCTAATCTTCTTAAAATAATGTATATGCTAAAAGCTAAAATCTATAAGTGATACAAACATTGACTTTGGAATCGACATCTCTGTAATGTGATCATCAGAAATATTCCACGATAAAAAAAATCTCTAAGTTTCATAGAGGTCACATCAACTTTAATTTTTGTTTAATGTGATTTTCTGAAGGTCATTAGATGCTGTGATTTCCTTCTAATTCACTGAGCTCAACTGTGATTCTCTTTGTGATTTCAAGACTGATTTTAGTTCAATAGCTTTTTGCAGAAGGTATCTGTATGGACAGAAAGAGGCTCCGTATGTTGTGTGAGCTGAGGCTTGCTTAAGTTTTTAAATTTTCAACATTTCAGTTTCATTATATTTTTCAGTTGCTAAGAAAATAAAGGAAACCAGTCTGTGTCCGAATGAAAAAAAAAATTTAGTAATTTATGTGTGGTCTGGGCTCTTATTTAATGGGTTAAAGATCTCCATGAAGGACTTAATAATTAATATACAGCCAGTGTTAAATAAACCCCATGTTAGAAGAAAGCTCCATTACTTATAATTGAATAAAACCACTGAGAAATGTCACTGCTCACTCCCATTTGTCATGAAGATGCCTCTAGGGATTTAGACAAATAGCAGAAAAGTCTTCTAAAGGGTGAAGTCATACACATGCCAATGAGAATGTGCCTCTCTGAAGACAATTTTAACTGCAGTGTGTAGTAACTGGTTAATTTTAAACCTTGCTAAAGATTAACTTTTAAATGAGTATATAAAATAAATAATATTTTTACATTTGCTAGAAAGAGCTGACATTTCAAACCCACAGGAGACAGTCTTTTATGATTAAGAGCTAAAATAACAGCATGCATAGCCTTTCAGGTAACAGGTTAATAGAGCACAGCATTAGATTAGATACACTTTTTTAGGGAGAACCTTAAAAGGGAGAACTCTTTTTTTAGGGAGAACTTTTTGAGGGAGGACTTTTTTAGGGAGTCTTTCATAATAGCTTTTGTCTTTTTTTATGTGTGCAGCTCCACTGTCAAACCAGGCATGATACTTAGTGTACAAGATTGTATATTGGTTTTAGCCTGTAATGCAGCAGAAACACATAGAGCTTACTGTTTTAGTCTCAAAATGATAAACAAGTCAGAGATAGAAAAATTCTTCTTCACTGAATGTAGGGGTGGGAGAATTTTCCTTCCTAGAAGCACATTTGAGATATGCGCTTGTCATGGCAAATCTCTGCTATATATAACGAGTACTTTTGTCAGAGTTTTTCTTTACCCCAAAGGTCCACAGAACTACCCTGTATTTAAACTGTGCAAAAGATGTAGAAGTCAGCATGAGAAGAAGCTTAAAAAGGAGCTGTCTGGAAAATCTGTGCTTTAGATGAGCAGGTGAGCATCCCATGATTGATTGTTTGATTATGGGCAACCAAGGGTAAATATCAACAGGTTAGACTGTGCAGCAGCTTGGAAGATGGAAGGCTTAATTTATTTGTGTTCTGGACACCAGTTTGCCATGGGCCTTTGGGATAAATGTCAAGCTGTGGTGTCTGAACGTGCCCATTGCTCTGAGTTGAACTTCACTTTGTACTGACTAAAGCATTTCCAATTCCAAACTGATATTACTGAGCACAGGGGAAATACCAGAGTTTAAGAGTAACTTTCTGCAGGCGGCCTTCCATTGCTGGAACACCCTTAAGAGGTTTGGGTTTTTTGAGGACTGGTTATTGTATTTGTTCAATTTGTGTGGTGTGCTTTATTTGATGTCTGCAAGCTATTGAGCTGTCTGGTGTTTCAGCCTCTCCTACAGACACACTTGCTGCTGGAAAATAATTTAGTGGAACTCTCTCTTCTGTTGTATGTATTTTGAACTATGACTGGTTTCTGGTATTGGTGTATCAGCGCTGTGCTCACCACTCTGTAGTGTACCAGAGAATGGTTTTTTCATAACTGCTACGACTGTAGTTGACATTGGAGGTTGGTAGCTTGTGGAAAGCCTTAGATTCTGTATATTATATGTCAATATTTCTTTGTTTGTTTGTTTCACTTGAGTGGTAGGAACTTTGTTTTTTGATGCATCTTTTAAAAAATATTGATACAAACATAATGTTAAAAATTAATTAGACCTGGTCACAATTGTTTAATAAGAAAATAGAAACAATGCTACAATTTCAAAATTGGATGGCCATTTTTCTGTGAAGAAAGAAGGTTTGTTTGTATCTCACTTTGATTAATTGTGGTTAACTGGATTTTTAAATGTTAGCAGTAAGGTTCTATTGATTTTCGAGTTTCACCAAGTGAACATGTTGGCCAGTATTAAGAGTTGTCCTGAAGATAACAATAGATTTTAAATTAAAGAGATTTTAAGTCCTAATTCCCTATAGCTGTTCCAATGCAAGCATCTGATTTTATTAGGACTGCTTTTGTCAACAGGGATTTACAATCGTGTCTAATATACCTGTGGCTGAAAAAATTGTCCTCAGGTATAAACATTGTTTTCAGCTCACAAACTTAGTTTGCAATTTAGTTTGGTGTTGAACACCCATGGCCTCTAAATCCTCCGAAAAACTGTCTGCATGTCTCTGGAGCACAGACTTTCTACACAGTATTCCCCTGAGAGATTTGTTGTGCAAATGTGTTAATAACTTAAATGATTCATGGATGAAGTTTTTTGAACTATCACTTAATGCGAACTGATATTAGGGTGAAAAAGGAGAATTTATTTGCTTGAGAAACCATGTCAGTATGTTGTTAAAGCTCCGTTAAGTTTTTTTTTCAGAGCAAGGAGATAACTGAATCAGCATAATTTCTGCTTTAGGGACAAACTCAAAGTAAAAAGAGGATCTGGAGGATAACAATAACAAAAATCACACAAATTCTTTGCAGTTAGGAGACTTTAAAAAAACTGTAAAGTTCAAGGAAGAAAATCATTCTATAATACTGTTGGACAATCTGGACATACCTTGTATGAGGACATGTATTTTTGAGAGCTACATTTTCATGCAGTTGTCACAAAGTTGAGTAGGTGATTTCATTTGTCTTTTCTGAGCTCATAATTGCACACTCCACATGTAAATACTACCCTACAGCTGAAGTCATTGGAAAAGGTATGCATTAAATGAAAAAGGTGAGAGGGTTACTTAGAATCATCGATCAAATTTTCTGCCTAGCTCCTGCCTATTGTGAATGATAATGCTTGTCCTATGCTTTTCACCTGCAGGTGTCCTCACCCCTGTAAAGCACATTTAAAGGAAAGAGATACCTAAAGTTGCAGGCACAATGAAGTCAAATCTTCAAACCTGAATCACAAAGGTTGATTCAAGTGCCTGAGCTTTATAGTTCTCTTGTAAACATGCCCTTGATATGGATTTTGAAGTCAGTGAGGGCTCTGGTGGCTACTTGTCTCAGAACAGAGGTATTTTATCTTATTTTTTTTCCCTCAAACGTGGCACTGACTCTACACCTGCATTTGGCACAGGGAGGTCTGTCTGGAGGTGAATGAGGTACCTGGAAACTCCACCTCTTCTCAGAGGCTTACACAGCCTCTTGTATGCAGTCAACAGCATAATCTTACAGCCTTTTGACTCCAGCAGTCTTCTCTCCTGCCATCCCTAGAACTCTGCCACTTAGGTCTGCTGCTGCAGTGTTTGCCGGCCTGCCAGCAGCACACACAGTGTCCATGCCTGTGATTTTTGTCTCTCAGGGGTGATAAATGTAGTCCCACTATCACCTCAACCTCCTTTCTTGGGTGGTTGATGCCAGCAGTGTTTGTGTGGAGCCTGTACTACTCTGCTGGGTTTCACGACAGGCTGCTAGGGGACCTGGGCTTTTAGTGGCCACAAATCAACAAGGTCTGACTTGAGAAACTCTGCAGCCTCCAGTGCATGTGACCCATGAATATTTACATGCTGTAGGTTTCTGGGCCCCTTCCCCTGGATTCAGGATCTTCCTTTTTGGACATGCATATGTGAGCCCAAACTCAAAGCCTTCAGGGATTCTGCTCTAACTTCAGGTCTTGGGGACATAACTGAGGTCTTGGCTTCAAATGTGATTTGAAATTAAGAAAAAAGTTAGGAAAATGGCTGTAGGGGTGGTAATGTTTTTCACACCTATAAAATAATGCATTTTAAGTCCACAAAGATGGAAAAATGTTTTGTGTTTCTAGTATATTTTTCAGTGCCTATTGATGCTGAAGTAATCTGTTAAATTCTTCCTCACCTTTACTAACCACAGTCTCCTTTTTCAGATTTGTCTTAGTGTTAGATGGTTCTAGCAGCTCACCCTGTGTTTGCCCCAGAACTTTATTAAAAGAAATGTTCCTAAACTTAATTCTGTGTTCTAGGGTTTGCACTCTCGGTGTCAGAAAAGGTTACAGGCTCCAGTGCCTGTGTGTCATGGAGTTAAAGCTGTCAGTGTAGTTGTCTTTGCAAACAGGTGTGTTTACAAATCTGAGACCTGAGAAAACAAACTAGTTAAGGCTCTCCAGTGAGATTTCTCCAGTCCTTTCCATTATGCTACTATGTTTCTTGATGCCTATTTTGAGTGCAATTAAAAGTGAAAAAAGTTTTTTTGTGAAACTGAGGCACAAGAACACTTCTCTGTGCCCTGAACTTTCTAGAGGGGGAATCTAGAGGGCAGAAGGGAGATGTTGTCAAGGGACCCTTCCCAGCCATATTGGTTGGCTCTAACGCCAACCCTTTCACAGTGTCCTTACCCTCCTTGAGAAGAACATTATATGCCCGATGTGAAGAATTTAAGAGCTTTTTTTTTTTAATTTCTTGGGAGTATCTGCACTATCATGTTTTACTTTTTCTGTGGACTAACAAAAGCATACAGAACTGGGCACTGGAATGTGAACTACTTTTTAATTACACTGATTAATAATGTACTGAATGATGAAAGCTTTCCATCTCAGGCCTGTTTCCCACTCTCCCATTCTTTTTAAATTGGCTATAGTTCATTTCCTTGCTTTTCATTAGCTAGAGTGATGTTATATTTTAGCAAGTATTTTATTCACAGGGAATATGTCTTAGGTTTCCATAAATAGCAGCTTAGCTCCCTAATTATATTCAGTCTATAAAGAGAGACTAAAAAACAAAGGTTGGACAAGTCATAAAAATAAAAAAATTGAGTCAGGTAGTCTGGGGGAAGAAACAGGTGCTGAAGGTGGTAGCATTGCCTCTCCCATTTGAGACACTGGAGACCCAAGTTCAAATCCTGTATTTGCTTTTGAAAGTGTGACTCTGTTTCCCACAGTATTATTGTGACAACCAGACTACATAATATTTGGCTTTGTTTCTCTCATTGTTTCTCTGATACTGCTATAATGGGGACAGAAGCTGTTGCCTTCTCAGAGGTTCTGTGGTTATTACAGAAGATAACACAAAGCATACACAGACTTAAGAGAGGCCTAAAATCAGAGCAAAATGCTTTTGGAGCTAGTTGTACAAAATGTTTTATTCTTCATAAAACAAAAATGCTTAAGTTCACTGCTCTCCAGCGCCGATGTTTTCTTTGATGGTGAGAAGTGGAGAGATATTCTTTCAAACAAAGGTTATTCAATATGGCCCACCCTTAGAAACACCATCCTGGGTATTTCTATATTGCACCCCACTAACTTTTGGGACTATGTTGGTGCTCTGGTTTGTCCCTCAGTGATGTCTGAAGAAGCTTGGCACTAGACTGGAACCTCGGAGCTGTAGTCCTTCCCTCGGGATCACTAGCCCTGGGCACCAAACCCAGATATTTCTGCAGTCTGGGAAAATGCAGATAGCCGCATCTGAATGCTGCAGCAATGAAAAGAGCCCTGGTATGCCAGAAAGAGTGCATTTGTGGACTTGTTACACCTGAGAATACAGTTGCAAGAGAAACAATATTTGCCAAAAAAGTTATCTCACGTGCTGCTGGTCTGTTAGTACCCAGTGGTATTGGAAACAAATCTGTCACAGGTGAATCTCTTCAGTGTAAAGCTGACTGACCTGATCATAAGACCAGGTTTTCCAGGGAGATAGCCACTACTTCTTGGTGCAG
This sequence comes from Machaerirhynchus nigripectus, assembly GCA_013397975.1. Taxonomy (NCBI): domain Eukaryota; kingdom Metazoa; phylum Chordata; class Aves; order Passeriformes; family Dicruridae; genus Machaerirhynchus; species Machaerirhynchus nigripectus. The sequence continues at coordinate 1,215,136 of VZRQ01007600.1, read as the reverse complement.
GAAAAATAAGTAGGACATTTCTGACAGAGTTTTGGCATTTTTTTCCTCTTAATGCAAAAGTATGTAGAAATAAAATAAGCTGATTTGCAGAGATTAATGGAACTCATCAGAACTGTTGCAAATGGTTTATCTAGGATAAATGTGAATAAACAGCCTCAATTCCTACTACTCCTAAGCATTTCTTAAACAGTGAGCTTAATGATTCGGGGAAGTTATTGTATTTTTCTTGTTCAACAATGAGAAATTAGGAGAAAGCTGGAGACAATGGAGAAGTAAAAAACCCAACCAGTGTTTTTTTTCATTAGTTACTGGGTAATACTTAGTTGGGTCCAGCTAAAGTAGAACCATCTGTCAAATGCTACATATTCAGAACATGTGGTTATAATTTTGAGTATTAGGGGGAAAAAGACCAAGAAATAAATGACCAGATCACCTTTCTCACTTAAAAACAATGCTTACAAACTTCGCATTCGTAATAAAAAACTTCAACCCCCAAAATATTTTCTTAAGCAGAAGTTTTTATTCCCTGTTGGAAAATTATGACAGAGTGAAAATATGACAGGAGCTTTCCTGTCACTTTGGTACCTACACAGTATCCAAACCACTGCCATCTGCACACAACAGTCATCAAGAAGCTACAGGGTTTGAGGGTGTGGCCTTTTGGATTGGAGTGGTGAAGAAGATACAATCGCAAGTGTTTAGGGAAACACTTAACCCAGGGTATTATAGCACTCAGAGCAAATATCATTTAAACAGATAAATAGAGTTTGTGAAGACATTTTGCCACCAGTTGTTTTTCCTAGCATTTGAAGATGTAGAAGACAGTACTGTGCTTGCTTATTAACGCACGTGCTTCCTCACCTGGCTACCTATACCAGATAGTATTTTGAGGCAAAGCTTTGTTTGTGGTTCCTCTGCATGAAAGATGGTCTGTTGCTTCCTGCTAATCAGATGGTCGCCTTTAACAAGTATTATTAGTGCACACCTAAATTCAGTGTAACCACACTTGCAATACACACCCCTGTAATCACTGTGAGTATGCAGAAACTTGCTTTTTAAAAGTTGGAGTTGGAGCAGGCTTTGCTTTGTGAGAGAATTCCAAGGAGGCAGTGGGGTGGTGGTTTATGGTCCTCAAAAGAGAACACACAGTAACCCTATTATAAAATCAGGGTTATGCAAATTTGAAAAATAATTTTTGTTTACTATAGCCAGAATCTGTGCCAAAGAATTTCTTATGCAAGGCATCTTGCTTTTTGAGGAGAAAGACCTGTTGAGTATTTGACGCTTGGCCAAACGATTTCTTGCTTTATATTCACAGCTTTTGGGAAAGACTCTGGCTGATTATTCTGTGCAAAGTACAACCAGCCTTAGCACTCATTTTCTACAATATATCTGAAAATGAAATTGAATAGAAAACCATGAAAAAACAGACGTTATAACAGAAGTTGGCCTTATGGCCAGCTACATTTTCTTTTTGACACTTAAGTCTTTTCCTGGTGTGATAGAAAATTCTGGAATTTATTTAATGAGCTTGAGAATCTCTTTTTGGTAAAATAAGCATGTAAAATACAAATGTATGTCATTATGTTCACCAAGCTTTTGAAATCTAAGAGTAATTACTGGTGTCTCTTGTAACTCAGTAGAGATGACAGGTTGCTGTAATGAATTACCTTAAGAATATGGTACAATAATCTACACTAATAGCTCATTTTCCATGCACTTCCTGGTTTCTCCTCTGGTTTAGGAGAGATATGTTATTATCTCTGAAAGATAGAGGCCTACAATGGAGGGCAACAGGGTCAGTGTTTGCAGCCCACTTAAAGGATGGTGGTAATTAGCTTCTGACAAATTGGAAAGTTGCTGCAGAACAGAGTAATCATGGAGAAGAAGGTAGGTCCTTGAAACTTACCACTGTATGATTTGTGAGTATAAATAGTGACAACTGTCAACTGTCAGTTGTTTATATTGCATTTTAATATCTGGTTTTGTTTTCAAGAATGTCTGTATTGTGCTATGCACACTTGAACTCAAGAATTGGAATCCACAGGGAATGTATGCTCACATAGGATCATTTCTTCCCATCAGAGTAACAGGGTCATGAGGAGATATCTAACACAGCACGAAGCTTTGAGAGAGCTTTGACAGCACTGAAGTAAGGATCAACTGAGAAAGGATGTAGAACTTCAGTCTTGAAATAGAGTATCTTGCTCTTTCTTGACAGCATATTTAGCATGGAGTCATGTGATACAGCCTGTAGTTTACTAGCTATGTATATAGAGAGTACTGCGGTAAAGTTGCTCCTCATCGAAGGGAAAAGCAGTGTTCTCAGTAGCCATGAAAACATCTGTTGTACATCACACTGAATTTCTGCATGGTTCAGTGTAATGTTAATGAAACATTGACAGCTCTGTTAACAACCAACCAGCAGAATTCCAGTGCAACTTAGTGTAGTGGAGACATAAATGACTATCTGTGGTGTAACCTTCAGGCCTTCATTTATGTAGTCTAGGTTTTTTTCCCCTTTCTCCCCTCTCCTTCCACCATCCTGATTTATCACAGCATTGCTTGGTGATGGCTTTGCCACTTGTACCTCTATAAACCAAAATGTTTCAGCCTACCTGTGTATGGCATAGGTAACATACAGATGGAATGATGGGAGCTATTATTGCTTTTGGATGCCTTCCTTAGCTTGAATTTATCATGCTGCTCTATATAATTTTATTCCGTGGAAAGTTTCTTTAATCTGTTTCTCTATATGCTCTTCTATGCTGCTATAGCACAGTATTCAAAAGAGGGGCTTGTCTCTGTGTCATGTTTCTTTCTGCAGTTCTTAAAAGACTTCACTCTTTTAACCAAATATGTTCTGTCTAGTTTGCTTTTTGAATCCGATTCAGGGTTGCAGGTGCCACTGTATTGGAATGGGATCATCAAAGGCTGTGTGTAAGACATTATGATTGCATTCACAATGATCATGGTGCTTGTGTTCGTGCTACTTGGATTAACCTTGCTCAGTGATATTTTGAGATTTAAGGTCTCTATCAGGAACACTAAAACCTTCCAGGACTGCAAATGCATTTTAGTAGTTGTTGTTTACCTGCCCCTATAGCCTACATACTTAACTGGGCCCAAGGAGGTCTTGTGAAGCCAAGACCACAGGCAGCAAGATCCAAGATCATTTCGGCAGGGGATTCATTCTCAGTGTAAATGAGAGCATTTTCCTGACCATACCAAGCTGGGACATTCACTAGGAACCTCTACAGCCCTTCTAAGCCCCTGTGTGGTTGTTGTAGTTAAAGCAGATGCTTTAGGAACCAGAAAGTGACTCAGTGCTACTAGAGGGAATTGCGTGAACAGTAAAAATCAGTTGTTTTAAAGGTGACATTGCCAGAATCAATTGTAAAGCTGCACTCACAGGCTGCAAAAATAGCCCTGTGTGTAGAATACTTTCTTATGGAAATTCTGGAAGAGATGAGAGGTATTCTCTGTAGTTCTACATCCCTCAGAGGTAACGCAAACAACTTGAAGGATTAGCATAGAAGATGGCTTTGAACTGACTTGAGGACTGACTGAAATCTACTGACATCTGATGTCTGTGCAGTGCAAATAGATGCACATTTTTCTATCCTTTACCCTGACCCAGAAGATGAACTGGACATGTCATGTAATGTCATGGCTGGGTAGGAGTTTATTCCTCACCCCTCACTGTGCATATTTCCCTATATTTAATTTCAGGTTGCAGAGCTGTGCCTTACATTTAGGACGGAAAGTATAAAACATATCTATGGCTGATTAAAAAACACAGTAACAACTCAATATGATACAAAAGACAACAGATTTACAGAATAGGCAGAGAGGTAGGCCAGTGGTTGGTCAGCCAGAGACTGCCGGTCACTCTTAACAGTTGTGCCTTACTGTCACAAATGTCACAAAAAACTGTAAGATGCTAGTGCTGTTCAAGTATGTCTGGGAAGGTAAATCCTTTTTCAGGACTTCCAGAGCTACTCTCTCTCAGGCTATCAATCTAACACCCTTCAGTTCAAGATCTGGCAGAAGCTGGAAGAAATGTAGGTGTCCTTCCACTAGCTGACAGTAGCAACATCTGAAGGGACCATTTTCATTGCTTGCCTATTCTAAGGCCTAAATCCTGTTGATACTAATGGGACAAGTTGTGTATCTGTCTGCCTAGGTATCTAAATCCTTTTAAGACTTGCTTGTTCATATCTTTGTGCTTCAAGTTTCTATTTCTTCTCGGAAAGAACAATAAGCACTTTCCCACCCCTTATATAAACACCAAAGTTCTTGAGGGCTATGAATATTTCTTCTCATTGGTGGAATGAGGAGAAAAAGAAACAAACGAGAAAAGAAAAGATTTTGAAGGAATCTGCATAGATCATAAATCTCTGCCTAGGCAGAGACTAGGTTTATGATATCAATAGGAGGTGACTAATGAGCAGTCTGAGTAGAAACTGTTGTTATGATGGATGCTTAATATAATAATAGATGCATTAACAGCCTCTAGAGGAAAAAACCTGTAAAGGCTGAGAGATTTTTGTGTATATTACCAAAGCTGCTGAAGGAACTTGTTTGAGGCAGGGTGCTCTAGAGATCTCCAGGAGTCACCTGAATGGCACCCTTGAAAGTCTCAGTAGTAACAGGCAGGCATCACTGTTAGACATGCTGCTCTAGCTCAAGAGGTGGGAGTGACAAGGAGCAGGCAAGGGCACAACTAATCCTTGTCCTCACTGCTTTCTGCTGGGCTTTGTGTTGATCCTCAGCAAAACAAACTGTGAATACTGATCATCTGCCACATCTGTCTCTTGGCACAACCATGCACACGATGATGATGACGCAGCAGATTTAGTGCTAATGACTCAACTACAAACATTGAGCCACACACCTAAGAATGAAGCAGCTAGTTGCCTCTGTATAGGCCAGAAATGAAACACCAGAAGAATTCCTGGAAGAATTCAGACATGACAGAAATTCATAGTGATTCTTCAAGAAAATTTTGGTCTTGATTCCTTAGAATAGTACACAATTACACACCACTTAGCTACATGATCAGTTCAGAACAGCAAGTTTATAAAATCCTTTCTCTCTTCCTGCCCTTTTTCCTACCATCATATGAAAGTTCCTTTCTGTCTTTTGATCCCCAGTCATCAGATGCAAATGAGAAGAGCTTTTCCTTGGACTCCAATGTGTAAATGTCAGTCACACTCATAGCTGTATTTTTCAACCAGGAGAGGCAGACAGACAGGCAGACTCATAATCAAAAGGGGGAGAGAGCAAAGACTTTTTCTGCCTCCAAACTAAGCTTGTACATATCAGTCTTCCATGGCATTCTGAATTCAGGCACAGCTACTGTATGTCTGCATTACTTCTGATACTTTGCTATTAATGTTCTCACTGAGAAAGTCTGAACTGATGAAGATTGGTTTGATCAACTGCTTGGACTTCTTCAGTGCTATCCACTTGTAATGGAGAATTTTGTGGGCTTTTCAGTGTAGAAGCTGAATCTTGTATGTGTTGTTAGGAATGTAGCGAAATTAGACCCACGGGATTTAATAAGACATTAAATGGGTCTGGCAGGACACACATGGAATACTCTGCTCAGTTTTGGTCCCTGCCATGCAAAAAAGATGTGGACAGGCTGGAGAGGGTTCAGAGAAGGTCCAGAAAGATTATCAAGGGACTGAGAAGCCTGCTGTGTGAGGAAAGGCTAAGAAAGATGGGTTTGTTCAGCCTTGAAAAAAGAAGGCTTAGGGGAGTCCTTATCACCATGTTCCAGTATTTAAAGGATGGCTAAAAGAAGACTCTCCTTTTACAAGACAGGCTCTCTTTTTACATGGCATCATGTGGAGATGATGAGGGGTATTTGGTACAAGTTACTCCAGGGGAGAGTCTTATTAGGCACTAGAGGAAATTCTTTTACAGGAACAATCAGCCATTGGAATAATCTCCCCAGGAAAGTGGTGTATTCCCCAACACTGGACACTTTTTAGATTTGTCTGGACAGGGTGTTGGGCCTTCTTGTCTAGATGGTGCATTTGCCAATAAAGTTTTGACCAGGTGATCCTTGAGGGCCCTTCCAGTATTCTATGATTCCATTACCTGCATAAGTAGTAACATATGGAATCAATTCAAGAGTATCCAAAGCTGGAACAATAAATAAGCATGCTGGAATGTTGGAAAGATGCATGAAACACTAATAAATTATTAACTTAGGAGGGTGATGGCACCACATCATCTGAAACTGTCAAAAATTTATTACTTGAACAGTAATATGACTGGTTATAGAAATGACTGACTTGGAATTTGAATAAAATTTTGTGACTATATTTTAGAGAATAAAAATGCAACATACATTCTGTTTGAACTCATTTAACCTGTCTAATCCACACCATCAATCAACAAGACCACTCGACTAATGTTGCTATTAAAATGCCAGTGTTGTTTATAGTCATGGCACAGTCACTATCTTCTTATTTAAGTGTTTTTACAGCACATCTTGATAGTTTCTTTAAAAAAAACCAAGGCAGATAGTGAAAACACCAGGTCAAGTGGTGTCCTGGTTTAAGACAAGGTTGCATATTTATTCCCATGCCATTCTTTGAATTCCCTTAGAGATCAGTGAAGAGTTGCTCTGTGGCTGGTCTGTGGTACTTTACTGAGATACAGCTATCCCTCATACCTGGTTTCTCTACTAGATAACATGAGGCCCTTATAGGAAACACTAAGTGCCTTCTCGTGATGTTGCTGCGAGAGCAGATGATCTAGCCATCACTGTGGGGGATGACTTGTGGTTTAAACTCAGGATCTTAGTATGAAGTTGTGAGTCATTCAGGTGTCTCTAAGCTTGGGGTGCTAGGGAAAGAAGGCTTTTGAATCCATAGGCTACTAAGTTCTGGTCATATATGTTGCTGGATAGCATCAGTAATCCTAAATGTATGCAGCAAGCTCTCCAGAAAACACAATTTCCTGGGAATGTCGCACAGCAACTGACTCATGGGGTGGCCTTCCTTGTGTGACGTACTCGTGCAACTTTTGAACTGTCTTGGCATCCATTCTGTTGTTTTGCCTGTTTTGCTTTCACAGGTGTGAGTTTTCTGTCTTGGGCAAATGGCATGGGCTCCAGGTACTCCAAGTCATTTTTGGATTGCTGTTTTTCCTCATCTGTCTCCTTAGATAGCTATAAGTCCCCAAGGGCTCTTGACATCCATTCCTAGTGGCACAGGCACTCTTGTTTTCAATTTTCCATTGAATGAAATGTCAGCAAATGACAAGCCCTGCTTTGCTAGTGCCATGCTCTGATTTAACAGGGCTGAATATAGCCTCTATCATTTTTCATTAGTAGGTGCTTTATTATTTTGACACTCCTTTCTACTGACCTGTTGTACTGGAAATAATGGGGACTTGTAGTGACATGCCTCGTACGTACTTCGCTGCAAACTGCTAAATCTCATGTTCATTAAAAGTGTCTTGTTGTCAGACATTACTAGCACAGGTACTCTAAAATGCAGCAAGGGTAGTGCTGTCATGGACAAAAGACTTCTTAGATTTTCTCCTACATAGGAATGAGTTTGACAGTCAAGGACACAAATAAGTTTGTTTTCTCCCAGCAGCAGTGAAAAAGATATGCTGCCTTTGCTCTAGGGCATCATGATTTTTTTGCCTCCTTCCACCACCTACATCTTACCTCTCCTTCTGTCCTGCACAACAAGCATAACAACAATTTCCTCAAACTTGCTGTTTATCTGAGGCTGGTGTAAAATATAATTGGTCCTATTTTTAGATTTTAAATCTGTAAATGGTTCTGTGCATGTCCTTTTTAACACTCTTTTTGCCTGATGTCTGAGGATTTAATTTGCATAGAAACAAAGTCACAATTAATTAAATTTAACCCTTTTTAACCTATTATAATTTTAAGGGGCAAAGCCTGACTTTTAGCTATTATGCACCACTTGGAGCAACTGGTGTTAACTGTGGCATTGGCCCAAATCACTTTTTGTAGGGGTGTGCCCTCAGCAATGTCTGTAGCAATCAAAGTTCACATTTTGTCTGAGACCAGATAGATATTTTTTCCTAAAGAGCTTGTGCATGCAGCAGACATAAAATCTGGTTCTGGATATATTTTCTTCATAGTTCCTTTGTAAAGTACTCCAGAGACCATGTGTCTAACCATCATCAGATCTTGCTTAGTTTTTATGGAACACTGAAGTCATATATTTGAAACCAAAATACTTTTGTAGATTTTTTACTTATGGGAAAGGTAATGCTGAGAATTTCCAGGTCCCTTAGGCTGTAAAGAGTTTTATGATCAGTTTTAGCTCACATAGTTCTTCCATGCATGAAGATGTGAATCTTTAATGGCTATGGAGTAAAGCAGAATCTTCTTTCTTTATTTATGTACACTAACACCCCGTTTGTTTTATGGATAAGTGACTGGTCTCAAAGTCTGACTATATAACTTTAAAAAAATTATCAATATTGTCAGTAGAAGAATCCAAGGACAAGTTAGTTTTGTGCTTAGATACTGTCTCTGTCACTGAGATATCTTTGGTTAATGTCTTCAGGTTTCCAGACGTTTTTGTATTAGTCAAATCCTATGTCTATTAAAGACTTTTGTAGACCAGTATTCAGGATGCTCAGGCAGGCTGGCTGAGCACAAGTTTCTTTACATGCTTCATGTTTGTTTCAAATGAGTCTGTACTCCTTCAGCTTAGTGTGCCCAGTCTGTACCACCTCACCCCATTCACCTTGCTCTGCTGGATATTACTCCCATCATAAGGAATTTTTGTTTAGCTTTTGCCCTACAGCTTGTTTCTCATGCAAGGTTTATGAAATCTCCGACTGCATTTTTCTCATATTTTTCTTGGATTAAAATGTCGTGATACAGACTTTTGTACTGGATATGCTATCAAAAATGTGCTGTATATTTCTATGTACTGTGCAGCCCAAGACGGAACAGTATCTCTCAAAGGTGGTGTTGGAGCTACGTGAACATTTGCCTTGCTTTGCGTCCCATGTAGAAACGCATTTGGGATCAATCACCACTCTAATGCTTTTTTGTTTTATGTGGGAAATATTTCTCACTGTTTATAATTTTTGTCCCCTGAGTATACATGTAAGTGAAAACTCCTTTTTTCTGGCACTGACTAGACCTTCATTGCTGAAGCTCTGCTTGCTTAGCAGCTAAGTGCCTCAGCTCCCTTCAGTTCTGAGGCATTTTCTTGGTAGCATGGTGGGAACTTGCCTTGTAACCCTGTTCCAAACACTTTTGAGATGGGTTAGATTTTTGTGTCATGTTTGCAATAGTGGATGCCCTCAGACGAATGTAAGAATAGCACAAGCGCATCTGCGTCCCTCTCCTGGGCTCCAGTAGGTTGTTCCTGTGTTGCTGAGCCAAAGAAGGTATCATTTTTTAAGACCAGTGGGTTTTTTCAGTTGCTAGTGTTCAGATTCTGGCAGTGCTCTGGTGCATAAGTGCCCAATTTAAAAGCTTGTAATTGTCCGAGTTGCTTCCAGACTGGCAGTTCAGCTCTCTGATGATGCAGCATTGTCCATTGCTCCTAATTACTTCTACAGAGGTTTCCTCTGCATTAGTGGTGTTGCTGCCATTCTCTTCTTGTTGTTGGGCTTTTTCTCTTTCTATGCATGCTCTTGTATAACTTGCACACTCTTGGTGAGTGGCACTTACTTGTAATTCCTGTCCCTCTTCCAAATTCTGGACATTGTTCTGACTTCTATTGTTTTCATACTCTGTATATCTTCTTGTGTTTTTCATTGTGAAACGTTTGCTTTTCTGTGTTCTGTCCTTTATTTTTAAAACCTTTGATTCCCTAAAATAACAGTTTTTGTCTGGTCTGGGTGAATCCTTTGCTTGACACATGTGGATTATCTTGTTGAGGATTAATTATGGACCTTCCTATAGACCAAGGTCTATTTTGTTTAGCCACAACTCAACCTCTCAAAAGTGTCTAATGAGGCAATGGGTCAGAGATTTGTCACCTTATCTTGTGCTTTTACCCTCTGCTTAAAAGCATCACATGTATGTATCTCTTTTACAGAGTGCCTCACATTTCTGTAATGAGCCTTGGAATTCATCTGTCTTTGCCAAACTAAATGAAAAACAGTTGCATAACCATGGAAAATACAAATTTCTTTAAAACTGAGTATTGACAGAAACAGTGTCTGGTGCTGCTACCAGTTCCTTGCAGATACAGATTATTTTCATTTCTATTCATGGGACGGTTTAGATAAGTATGGAAATTTCCTGAGGTGCCTCTACTTTTTACCAGTTGGGAGAAAAAAATTACCTGCTTTGCAATCCCAGAGCCTCAGCCAAGGAATTTATTTATGAAGAGATGGAAAGCTGGCAGCTTTTTTTTCTATTTTTTTATTTCTGGTCTTGGACAGTTATTTTTTGCTTGGGAGACAGTTATTATAAATTTAACTAGTAAGAAACTAATAATGTCTGTCTTTATTGCTACCATACTTTTGTAATTGATGTGGCCATAGAGGAAAGACTCAGAATGATGTTTATTTCCAAATCATCCAGGTTGTGCTCAAAAATATGCCTCTGTAAATGTGCTGAAAGTAGAAGTGTGTTGCAGAACAAAAAACAAGTTTGTAGATCCAAATACATGATTAAGATACAAAAATAAACTCTACCCTTGAGAGCTGCATAGATATTGGTGGAAGACTCGAGAAAGGTTAAGTAAATTAATTAAATTTTTAGTCTAATCTATGAGCCACAATTAAACATGGAATGCAGGCTTCTGCCTTGAAAGTGCCAGACCCACCAGACCTATAAGGGCTTTAATTCACACCAGCTCCAAATCTCTCCAGTTCCTACATTTTGAATGGTATTGTTCTCAAGACTCAGGTACTACCTGTTAAATTCACAACAGCCAAAATAAATTATGCTAATTTGGACTAAAGCACCCCTAATCCAGAGTAAGAGTATCCACATGGAGAATTAATCATAAAGAATGCACTCTGATTATAAAAAGAATATCCATTTTAGAATAAACTTCCCATGAAGGAAAGATGCACCTGCAAAGAAACTGAAGGTGGAGTTGAACTAGTGTAATTGAAATGCTGATGGTCCAGAAGAAAAAGGAGTTTAAAGCATTTAAACAGCGAGTGCCCAAGCTCACAGGTGGAGTACCTACACTGCTGTGCTACCGGTCCTCACTGCATGTCTCCAACAGAGTCTGTCTTGCTCAGGAGTTAAGTGGCTATAAGTGAAATTAAGGGAAGAAAGGTGGGTATCTAGGTTGTGTAAATAGGTCCAATTTCTCTTTCAGGGCAGTCGGTGAACACACTTCCAGGCCATGGGGATCATCTTAAACATGAGCTGAGTTTGGCCCAGCATGGGTCTCGTGTGTGTCATTGAGCCAGCTGCAAGGGAAGACTGAGAGAGGGGAACAACCCAGTAAGATTATGAATTCATTTTGTCCTAGTGAATACTAATGCCTGAAAATCTATAGAAGAATGTGTTCATGTCTGAAGCAACTGCCTTTTGGATTTGCTGATCGTGCAGGAGCGGTATGCAAAACGGGAGGAGGAGGAGACAAGGAAGGGAGGGTGGCTCTAGGACCCATACGAGCCTTCCCGAGCAGGAGGTGGGAATTTTCCTCCAAGGCAGCAGGAGCCCGAGCCCGGTCTCAGAGCTCCAGCGGAGCCCGCAGGAAGAGCCTGGCACGTCCCCTCCATAGCTGCGCACCCGGGTGGGACCAGCCCGCACCGCGCAGAGCCATGAGCCGGCTACCACAGCTGGTCCTGTGGGTCACCATAGTGGGTAAGGAACTTATTTTTCTTTTCCCTCATCTTCTTATTTTGCAAAGTCCCTCTTCTACCCAGAGACTCAGACTTACTTCATTGCCTCTTCCCTCTTACCTTTAAAACCAGAAAAGCATTCTTTTCAGAACAGTAGGGGAAAAGGGGGGATGGGGAGTGTAAGTGCTGGCACGAAACATATATAAAGTGGGTGACATGCGGGAAGATAAATCTTGATCATTATTGACTGTAAGTAAATTTTGTTCACTGAAATGAATAGGCAATCTGTAGTTTTAGAAAAGCTGCTGCTGTCGAGGCTCTGAGACTGGATGCAGGCAGTCGCTGTACAAGGGTTCAGCATGAAACTGACATCTATACCCTAGGACCATTTTGCTTCCCTGGCTACTGGATTGTTTTCTTTGGGGCTGTTTTGGAGAGGTGGGTGAAAGTAATGCTCCAGGAGTAGAGAAGGTTGCTTACAGGAAAGGATGTAGTTTGGAGAGGATGCTTTGTCTAAGCAGAGAGATGAGGGACACAGATAAAGAGAGAAGAAGCTATTGGGACTATGAAAGATGGGCTTATGAGCTCCCACCTAGAAAGTAATTCTCAGGCAAAGTTTTGAAAGGAGTCTTTGTGCTCCTCTGTTTGTCACTGTGAGCTTTGGTTCTGAAGTACAGCAAAAGAAAAGAAGCGACAGTAGGACAGAAGAAGAGTGATGTTAGGAGGGAAGCTGCAGGAATACGAGAGAAGTTGGGAGGTGGCAGCATGCATGCAACCAATGATGGGAGAAGAAGGTAGGAGTGGGACACATTTACTATATGTGCAGAGTGGCAAGAAAATTTGTTATGAATATCAGGAAAGAAAAGCCTGTATCAGGACATGCTGAACTTCTCAGAGAGCTGCAGTTACAGTAGTACCCCCAGTGTAGATACAGTGACTACAACTTGACCCTTAGACAAGGATCAGGAGACACTTTGTATTTCTCAGTGTAACAGATCATGTAACTTCCAGGCAGGAAAGGAGGAAAGGCAAACAGGTTGTTGGCCGCTACAGCTAGTTCTTGCTAGCGCAGTGCACGTCTCTCTCTGGCTAAATGATGAACTTGTATAGATTTACTTTTATATGAAGACACACTGGGACATTAGTTTCTAAGCAGGTTTCATGATTTAGTTCTATTTATAATTGTATGCCAAGGCATAGCACTGTGTCTTTGATTTCAGGCTTTTTCTGGCCTTTTATTTCTGTTGGGAGGGAGGAGGTTTTTTACTATCGAAGGGTCCCAGGACAAGTGTGCCTCATGCAAGCAGAGCCATATGTCCCTAAAGCCTCAGCTTTCATGGCATGTGTTCTCATCAAGACCTGATAAATATCTTTCCAGTGTTTTTGGTGGAGTGGCTTTCAACAGGCAAGTAAGGAATAATAATTATATTTGCTGTATATCCAAGTCTATGATACGAATCATGTCTTTATTAGGAAAAAGATAAAAAAAAAGGGTGTGTTACAGAGAGAGTAAATAAAGAGCTGAATGAAAATAAATGTACATTTTACAATCCCTGTCCAAACTTCTGCCAAAAATAATCTCAATCACCTGGGGGAGACTTCAATGCATAAGTATTTAACTGTGTAGCTGCTGTCACAGCCTTCACATGGGGGTTCCTTGCCTCACTCTGGGGGCTATTATGGTCAGCTCTCAGGCTCTATAGTCAATTAGTTTAAAAAACACTTTTATTTCCACTGCAGAATTTTTACTGGAGCATATTCTTGGAGTGGCTTTACATTTCCTTCTTTATTTGGAAAGCCCAAGGTCTAAGTGATGAGGGAACTTTCAGGTACTCTTTTCTCTCTTTTATTTTCCTGGCTGGCATATGGATTTCTAATGCGCTCTATCATAAAAGGATGTTTTCAGAGTTCCCATCCACTGACAGTTTTTGGCACATTGAAACACCGGAGAATGTTGCAACTCCTATCGGTGTAAAAGTTAAGACACTATGAGAAAACTCAGAAAGTTGTAGAGAACGACAGTAGGAAAAAACCCTCAGAAAAAGAACCACCAAACCAAAGGTAACAAAACCAGGAAAGGACTCAGTGCACAGGTATGCATTGTGCAGTGTCAAAGCAACTTCACAGTCGTTTGGAAGCTGAGGTTGCACACTAACCTCAGGTCTCAGGAGGTGGTTAGGAATAAGGTGAAAAAAATTACCAGATGAATGTCTGGAAGAATTTCCATTTTATTTTAAGCACCAGCATTACTTTGAGCCTTCATATTGGATTATTTTCTTTTGATTACTTGAGCTTGGTGAGGGCTGGGTAGGTCAGTCCTTTTCTCTTCTGTAAGAAACCAGGCTGTGCTTGGCCACATGTCGTGCTCTTGCCTTTGAATGTGGAGAGCCAGCTATCTGCAAAATTACAGCACAGCATACTTCTTGAGCAAACCTCAAACACCTTTCCAAATGTGTGGTCATGTTTATGTCATTGCTCAGAGTTTAGCTATTTAGTATAACCACAGTCCGTGAGATAATATTCGTAGAGGCATTTTGTCAGGGTATCTTTACAGTCCCTTCCAGCGCTTGTAGTGCAGCTGTCACAGAATAGGGTAACATACATTTAATCTCAGCCTGGTGAATAGCTATGGTTTGGGGTTTTGTTGAATCCTTTCTAAGGCAAAGAAGCATAGGAAGCTTGATGGCAGATTTAGGGGTAAGGCGGCCAGCTTTTTGTTTGTGGAACGGTATAGCAGCATGGCAACGATGAACGCCCCATTCCTGAATGCTTGCATTTGTCTAACAAACAGTTTGCAGAAGCCCCAAACATTTTGTTTCTCTCCCTGGGTTTGTCTGCCTCTCAGAACTGAGTTGGCCTGTTTTGTAGAAGGAGTATAAACTGGCTTAAATTTAGCCAGTCCACATGAGCATGAAGATATGAGAATACCTTATTTTGTTGTAAGCCAATTTAAAATAAACCAGTGCATCTATTTCACTTAGACAAACCTTTAGTGCTTTGTTTATCCCTTTGTTGGAGGAGAGCATGTCAAACGTGGAAGGGATGGGACCCTGTGTTCTCTTTTTTCTCTTTATTGAAGAACTTCTCTCTCTGATATTCTTTTTCTTGTGCCTATCTCAGCTCAGTTAAAGTAGCACACAGGTACAGTAGTGGTTTCACTTAAATGGTTCCAACCAGAACAGCATCGAATGATCCTTGAAATTTGTCTTAGGAGTTGTATCCACAGTGCTTTACGGTGCGAATGACAGCATGTCTCCGTATACTGTGCCCAGTTTGAATATCCAATTCAAGGCACTATAGCTGTCACTGAAAGTCAAATGTTGGGTGGATGCCTTGAAATGAAAACAAGACAGTTCTTTTTAAGTCATAGACATCACAAAGTCGAGGACTCTTTGAAATACAGTGGAAAAGGATATGATAAATCTGTGGGAACCCCACAGTAAGGGAGCACATGCAGACAAACACCATGGATTTCTAAACTGCATCAGGAGGGAGGACTAAGTTGGAGGAGGTAGAAATCAGGTAGTGAGCCGTGTGTACTGTTAGTTTAGAGCTGAAGTCAATGTATTATGAGCAGCCATAGAAAAAATCCGTCTTTCTGTCCGTGTCATGTAGCTGCACAACTTCTAATTAGTCCATAAGACCAAAGTTTGGAGAAGAGGATGCCTCACTCCAGTGGAGTTTCAAAAGCATTCCTCTCCCAGTCCCTGGTGTCCTGAACAGATACAGGAGGGTTCCTGTCTTCATCCCGCTTGTATACATGAAGCAGTGCAAGCTGGCTGTGCTGGTGTGTAGAAGTGCATCTGTGATGTCGGTGACAGGAGTGGAGAGAAATTTTCATCTTGAACTAATTTTAGTGAAAACTGCTGATGTGTGACACCAAAATGCTTCATAAAGAGGTCTAGGTTATGAGCTGTTACATTTGCTTTGTGTATGCACCAGTTAGTTCACACTGAGACATTCAAATACATCTACATGTTTTAATTATTTTTTTTTTCATTTCAAACTTTTGTTCCGAAAAGCCTTGCATTCAGAAATCTGAAATATTTATTTAAAAAGCACAAAACATGATTAGATATTAAATGTTTAGTTTTGACTAGTTTTGTTCTAGTCCAGCACTCCCTGAAATGTGTTGGTCTGTGCAATTTTATAAAACTTCTGATCAGGAAGATTTTTAGGTTGACCTGTGTCAGGGGTTTTTTTTGTTTATTTTTTAAAAATTTCTTTGGGCTTGCAATAACTTGAAAAATCCTGAATTAAAACTGTCCAGTTACTTTATAATACCACATTCCACTCTGTACTTACATTTGTGCATGCAGGTGGTTGTCCTTAGGCTGATGTTCATTACTCTACATGCAGACAGTGACTGTACTGTTTGTAGCTTGGTATTGGATCAAATTCCTCAGAAATAAAAGAAACAAAAATAACTTTTTGCAAACCTTTAGGAAAAGCAGAAGCACAAAGTGGCTGCTGAAAGGAGAGGCAGGCAGGCTCTGTCCAGAAATATATGGAGAGGAAGGAACCCAGAGGGTTCATGGTTAACATAAATTGATGGATGTCTACAGGAATACAGTTACAACCGTGCAACATCTTGCCTTCTGTATCTGGAGACTTTTATCTGAGACTCTTACGAGTAAGCATGATTCCTGTATTGAATCCTTAAATCAGAGGAGGAAAATAATGACATTAATTATGTTAATTAATTGGATCAGGCTTATAGTCTTTTCCTGCCTCTCAGCATCAGTCCTTCCTCTTACAATTCCTCTTCCTCCCATTCCATTATAATTGCTTCTCTGCTTCTCTCCCCTACTGGCATGTAACAAACCCAGTGCTTTGATGTGGCCCGCTAACAGCATGTACAAAAATGAAACCCATGGCAGGTAGGAGAGAAGGCTGACTTGGAAAAGGGGTGAATCGTAGTGTTTGATGAGAGGTGACTCGTAGCTGACAGATGTGCTCTGAGTGTGTAGGGAGAGCCGCTCCCTTGTGAGAGTGGTAAGAGAACACAGTGGTGTGTTATGTGTTGCAGGAGGAACACGGAGAGCCTTTGTTTCAGATTGTGACTCGTTCAGCACCACTAGGCAGGTTATGGAGGGTCTGTGCCTGGCGAATGTTGGCTTCCTGCCTTTTTGCGCTGGATGCGCAAGAGGGAAGACAAGGTGTAGAACCTTTACAATTAAGCAGATGTGGTGTCAGGACCTCGCTGGGACTCTGCAGTGCTTAAAGGATTACAGCTTCCAGGCAAGTGGCAGGGTGTCACTGAAGCATTTTGCTTCCCTAACATGTGCTGTTCCTAAGAGCTTTCCTCAAGGTGGTGCACCTCCATGTTGTGGCTTCTCCCAGTTGTATTGTACCAGCACAACTGGACCTATGAGGGAAAATGGAAACAGAGGGAAATGACATAAAAGGAAACAGAGGTGACATTCCAGTCTTTCTCACCTAGAAAAAGCAACTCTGCCATATGAACTGAGTAAACAAAGAGCTCAGAATTTCAGTGAGATGTTCATCCACGGGCAAAATGTTACCTTTTTAGGAGAATTTCAGGTGGATTTTCTATATGTGCTCCCTAACACAGAGCTGGCTGTAAAATCATGAAGCTTTACATAATTCTCCGCTTGTTAGTGAAAAACTTTTAAGATTTCCAGCTGGCTTTATATTTATTTTAGGCATTTGGATGACATGATTGTTGTAGGTCCCTTCCAACTGAACTATTCTATTCCCTGTGAAGGTATAAACCTCCCTGACATTGGCACTGATTGAGTTTAAAAAACTATTGTACAGCAGCCTCATCAGAGTTAGTCAAGAATGAGAGTGAAATATAGAATTATAATATAGAATTAAAAGCTGAAGTCTTTTCAAAAAGCACAGATTTATCCTTGCAACTCAGATGAACTTTTGCCCTGTCTAATGGGAGAACCGTGTCTTTTAATAAGACATCACAGATTTTCAGCTAATTGGTATCTGAAATCCCATAAGCTTTGGCTTATCAACCAAGAATGATGCATTTATTCATGTATTTCAGTTGCTCAGTTAGGTTTTTTTTTCCCAGTTTGTAGCACAGCATGTGCTTGAGGACATAAACAGCCAAACTTCCTGGAGTTAGAGCATTCACACCTCTCCTCTGTGTCTGTGTTTATGGTGATACGTATCTACATATTAAAAATACAGGAGTGATAAAGTAACTGAGAGTGACAGTAGTAAGTGACATGGAAGGATGTGATGGTGTTCTGTGGCACAGAATTAAGCACAGGAGGTGAGAAGTATCTATTCCTACATTGTTCTGGTGAAGAGTTCTTGTGCTATTCAGGAGCCAACAGAAACCCAAACTGGAAGTTTTTTCCTGCCTTGAAGCAGAGCTGAGGGTCATATTGGAACTTCAATGAGAACTGAACCAGGTAACTTATTGGTTCAGAGTCACAGTTGGCTGGAATCACAATTTTCACATCAGAGGTGCTGTTGGAAGCACCTGCTTCCATGCAGTGATGCAGGGCTGGTTTGAGTGGCTCTGCAGCTGTGACCAAGACCTTTTTCTATAATGATGAGGGTGAACTCTTCTCATGCACTTTCCCTTGTAGCTCTGCCTTACAATATCTGCTCTGCTTTCCTGGCCTTAGGGAGGCAGGAGGAAACTGTGGGGATACACAGAGAGAAGAGGAGGTGGCCAGGGTTGGGCGGCAGAGCAGGATGGAGGAACTCTTTTCCAATGGAGACGAGGAGCCCAGCCAGCATGGTTTTGGATTACCAAAAGAAGGGCTAGCAGCTGTCAGCCTGAACTTAAGCAACCTCAGGCAAAGCTGAATTCACTCTGAAACAGAACTGAACAATGGCCTTGCTTCACTGGATAATTAATTTGGTGGTTTTGCAGACCCACGTGCCTTGACTAATATTTTAGACAATGTAGGGACCATGGATGATTATGCTCTACACACTTTTAATATCTTAGATGTCTTGATTTTTTAAAAAATTTGTTTCTGTTGTTATATTTAATTGCAGTTTAAATTTTCCAAATATTGGCTCTTTATATTTTTTTCCTACTGAGCTCTGAGTGATTAAAGACCTATTTATTACTTTGACTTCAGCAAATAGAATCACAGAAAAGCATGACTGGTTTTTAGCATGTTTTTAGAGTTTTCTCTGTGGCATTTTATGTGTACGGTGCTGGAGTTCAGATCTCTTTACATGAGTAACACTTTTAAAGTATGTAGTTCACAACAGGAGCATTTTCTGTGTTTATAGTCACTGCAGGAACTCAAATAGTATTTAAAACCTCTGAAGGAAGCTTTCTTTAACCCCATGCAGGCAAACAGTTCAGCCTAGAGCTTAGTGAGACACTGGAATTTATGAATCTTATAAGCCCTGATAACATAGTCATTGCCATCACTAATTTTCTTCAACTTTCCTGAAGTCCCGCATGCTTCCTGGCCCTTCAAGAGCTATCTGGTTCTTAGAAGAGTCCAAACTTTCCCAGATTTTGACATTGTGTTTATCAGTCTGTTGCAGTCCAAGAGAAAAAAGTCAGTAAAATTTACAAAAAATAGACTTGTGAACTAATTATAGGCAAAACAAGGTGAGTAAACCAAGTTGGGTTTTATTGAGCTGTGTTAAGAGGGCTTGTGTTCTACCTATTCAGATGGATAGAAAACTGGGAGATGTATGCAGATCTAGCTCTTGTCACCTCATCTAGGGCTGTGGTAGATTGGTCTGACGAGACACAAGCATTTGGCTTCCCTTCCAAAAGCTATTTTCATTTTTTATTTGCTAAATTTTGGACAGGGCATAGGTTTTTTATTTCTTACCTTTGTATTTTGATTCCCACACAATTTTTTCCTCTCTTTGAGCCTTCCTGTACACACATTTGTGTGCGTGAAAATTAATGAAAGGAAAAAATATGTTTTTGGTTTTTTTTTTACAGATACTTTTAAAACTTATTTTAGAACCTGAAAACATGTGGAAAATACCTTTGCTCTAAACAGATTGTCTTCCGTCAGTGGATGCAGTTATCCAAAACTGTACAATACTCGGGGGTTGCTTATGATTTTGTGTGATAATATTTTAATTACCCATTTTATATAGAGGTTACCATTTTTCAGGGGTTTGTGCAGCATGTGAGTGTGCAGGTTATCAGCTAAATCTAGCCAATAGTTATTTTTCAATTAAGTTTCAGAAGAAATTACAATCGCTTCTGTACTAAGGTATATGCAGAGCAAGCTGGAGAAGCTATTTTATTACCGGTAGGAATTGCTTTGTGGCTGCAAGAAGGATTGATGAGAAGCAACAGCCCAGTTAATACTGTCACTGATATTCTTCCACTGAGAAAGGTGAGGGGTAAATTGTATCAACTTCTTGTGGTTTAATCCCAGCCAGCAACGAAGCCCCATGCAGCCATTCACTCACTCCCCCACCAGTTTGAGTGGGGGGACAATCAGGAGGGTGAAAGTCAGAAAACTCATGGGTTGGGATAAAGACAGTTTGACAGGGAAAACAAAAGCTGTGCACATTAGCAAAACAAAACAAGGAATTCACACACTGCTTTCCATAGGCAAACAGGTGCTCACCCACCTCCAGGAGAGCAGGGCCCCATCACATGTAATGGTGACTTGGGAAAACAAACACCATCACTCTGAACATCCCCCTCTTACTTCTTCTTCTTCCTCTCACTTTATATGCTGAGCATGATTATATGGTCTGGAATATCCCTTTGGTCAGTTGGGGTCACCTGTCCTGGCTGTGTCTCCTCCCAGTTTCCCATGCACCCCCAGTCCCCTCACTGCTGTGGCAGTATGAAAAGCAGAAAAGACCTCAGCTCTGTGTAAGCCCTGCTCAGCAAAAACCAAAAACACCTCTATATTATCAACCCTGTGTTCAACACCAATCCAGAATACAGTCCCATACAAGCTGCTGCAAACAAAATTAACTCTGCCCCAGCCAAAACCAGCACACAAGTCAATGCAGAATTTCAGAGATAAAAGTGCTGATTCTTCTGCTGGTTTTTTCAGGCTCTTGAGACTGAGTGAACATGGAGGTCAACATTTGGGTGATGTTTATCTTGTCTCTCCAGTTTGCATGCTTATCTCAACCTCTCTAGGCAACCCCCAAGTGGTAGCATGGTCTCATCTCAGCTGTGTCAGTCATACCGCAGGGATGCTTTGAAATGGTCTAGTTTAAAAGCTTTCTTGTTTTGTACACAATTTGAATGTTTCAGTTACGATGTGACCCTTTACAGCTTGTATTAGGTACAGCTGAGGGTTGGTGATTGCTGCACAAGGACAAGAAGGGGATCAGTCTCTCAGCGGGGCCAAAAGGAAGGCAGGCTGGGGCAGAGGGAATTGTTCTGGGAAACTCTGCTGGGGTTTTTTTCTGAATCTCTCCCAACAGTCATTGAAATAAGTATCTTGTGAAACCAGCCTGTAGACACCTGAATTCAGACTATGTGAATGCACCCTGATCTAACTTAGGGATGCCTGCTTTCCAGTCTCTGCACGGGAGCAAGTGCTCATTGTCAGCCTTGTCAGCTCGGTGTCAGTGAGCTGGCAACTGCCTTATGAATTTGTACCACTGTGAAAACACCTACAATCCTGTTTTACTAACTAGAAAAATAATTGGTTTTGCTATGATTTAGTTCTGGATTTGATGGTTTCTTATTTTCGGAACATGTTAGTTTTTTTGCATCCAGTTAACAAAACTTGTAGCAGTTTTAGAGGACAAATTTGGGCTGATAGTCTGAATCCTGCCATTGATGCTACGGCACTGAAGAATAAGAGGTACACCATGATGTTGTGTGGTGTTCATGTCTCTCCTTTAGCCCTGCGGACAAAGCAGTCTGTTTTCAACTTTGACCCATACCACGTACAGAGTGTTGTTAAGAGGAGGTGCTCTTAAACATTTACGGATAGGACTGAATCTGAAGGTGGAGAGTGGGGGTTTAAGTTTATCATCTTAAAGGAAGACAGTAAAAAAGTTTTGAGCCCAGGCTTAAATTTTACGCACAAGATGTTTCATACTCTCTAGCATACACAGAAGTGCTCCCATGAGCTTTTAAAGAAACATCAGCTACATACAAGAATATTCTTCAGCATGTCCTTTCATTCTTTGTGACAAAAATACATGAAGGGGTAAGAAATAAAGCTTGTCAAAGTACCTTTGCATAGTCTTTCTGAGATTGCCAAAGGAAAAACATAGCAAGCTCTGTTTTCCTGTTTTTTAAATTCTCCAAGCTCAGGTTTCACAGATAGAGTTAAAAATCATCAAATTAAACATATTTATGAGCCATCTGGTTTCTGAGTCTTTCCAGTTTGTGTTTGCTATCCTGGGTAACTATTAAGTCATTTTTGTTGCTGTAATATTCATGTCATTACATGGCTCCAGAAACTGCATGTTTAAGAAAAACACTGTAGAGAACTGAGTTCAGAGTAGAATTATAAGCACTGGCAGCACTGGAGACATTTGTCATTCTTTCAATCAACCTAACATACTACTAAAAGTAAATGTACAAAATAAATCAATTTTTTCTTTTAGCGTGTATTTAAGTTAGGCAGTGCAACCATCCAGCTCTCTTTGCCTACCTTTCTTACAATATGGTAAGGAGAGTCAGATTTCCTAGGTCTGGTCTTCAGCCACAAGTTTTCCCTGTGATTTGGGGAAGACTCCTTAGCCTTAGTGCCTTAATCCTTGTCCTATTTTACCTATTTTATCTCCCTTATTCAGATGTGGTGACATGTCAGACAGTGTATGATCTAGTTCCTTCAAATAGATCCAGTGCACAGAATTACAGAATTTTTTTCCCTTTCCTTTTTAAAATAAAATATAATTAAGGAGAATCTATAACTCCATTTCAGTGGAAATTTGCTTTGAAAAAAAATCATTCTTTCACATTGAATGTAGGGTTACCAATTAAGTTTTCTAACAGCATTGGCTTTTCCACTGGTAAAGGGCACAAAAGTGTTTTCCTTAAAGGGGTACATTTGTATTACTTTTCCATGAAGTATCCTTATCTGCTCCTGAGAAGGCACAGCACTGATGAATAGATGTAAAATTCCCTCTTTTTTGTCTGGTGACCTGACTGGTATTCTTCATGCCAGCTTGATCATTTGTGACACCCAGTCAGTTTTCAGGTATGGTTTCATCTTAGGAAGAAAGAGAGGAGAGAAGATGGCTGTAATTGCTGGTGTTTGTTTTCTAGGTGCAACCAAATGCTTGTGCTATTTAAAGGAGATGCATTTTGTGAATGCTACTAAAATACACTAATCAGCTTCTCTTTCTCACTCTGCCTTAATTTGACAGAGCTGCGTTCTGAATATTATTTCCGAAGTCAAATTCAGTTTTATGGGTTTTGGAACATTTCTGGCTATTTTGTGTGCTGTGCAAAGCCATTCCCAATTCCCTGCACTTTGTCAGCCCTGCTGCCTGCCTTGCTCTTTTGCATGTGGCTGGGTAACTCTTACACACAGTGTATAGGAGTACCTGGCATGGCCAGCTCAGGGAAGGCCGCACTGGCGTCTTTACATCTTGTAAGAAGTACACAGCTTGTTTCTCTGCTTTTCTTACTCACACCTGGCATGAGCTTTAAAAGAATGTAAAACAATCACCTCACGCCTCTATGCCTTTGCTTTCAAAGCCCAGATTCCCAGATGCATAAAGAGGAAGGAATAAGTATATGCAAAGAATAAAGCACACATTACTCTGGCTATGTGTGCTTTGGAGGCAGGCATTACTTACAGGAGCAGAAGATTCTAGCCATGATGCAAGGAAAACATTTGAAATCTTGGCTGACAAACTGTTTAATACACTGCTTAAACTTGTGCTCAGTCTCACATTCTACCTCCTTAGCCTCCTCCAAGTGTTTGTTTGACTGCTTTCCTCTTCTGGAGTCCAGCTGGCATTGAGAGACTCAGCTGTTAGGAAGCGCATTTGGGAGTCTCACCTGGCACTGGCAGACTCCACATGCTGCTGGAGTACTTGTTGGCAAAACTGTGGTCCCTACCTTGGAAGCTGGCAGCAATTTCTAGTTGAGGCTGTGAGGAAGATGTTTAAAAGGTGTTTGACTCTAGAGCTGCAAGGCTGTGCTGGGGAGATAATAGGACGGGTAGGTGTTTGTCCACCTTCACTGGCACAGTAACCGCACTTTCTTCGGACACACAAGTCTGGGCGCTGCACTGTGTGCCCTCAACATGTTGGTGTGCAGATACAGCCGTGTTCATGACTGTCTTCAAAGCCAAGTGCAGGCCTCCCTGTGCCCTGCATGCTGCAGCCTGCTCCTTCACAAGGTTGTACCAATGAAACCTGCCTTAGTAGCATCCTGGGAATGATGCTGGATCCTCATCGTCCCTGAGAGTAACTTCAAAATCTAGTCTTCTCTGAGGAGGCTTTGAGCGTAGAAGACAGTGAAGTAGATATTCAGCGTCCCAAGAGCAACGCTTCTACCCAGCCATAGAAAAATATTAAGATATAAGAGGACACAGTAAGAGAGTCTAGCTTGGATACTTCCGATATGGCTATGACATTATGGCAGGGTACATGGCACTGTTTTTTTTAATGCAAGATGAAATTACTTCCTGTGTGGAGGAATACACATAGATATAGATGTATACATTTCTTTGTCTTTGTGCACGTGTGTGACTTGATTACGTACGAATGTTGTTAATGTAAATCTATAATTAAGTCACTGTTATAGTAAATCCTATTGGATGGATTGCTTTATAATTGTTAAATCAGTTAATGATGAAGTGCTGCTAAACTCTTCTGCATCCTTTTGTGCTTATGTCCTTTGATTCTGATTTGATTTTCCTTTTTATGTTTCATTCATTTGGTAAGTAATAGAGTGAAATTTGCCACTAAACTCTGTTAAAGTTACAAATTCATATGAAAACCCGCTTTTAGCCAAAACATTTCGCTCAGATTCTTTAAACAGCACAAACCACTGATTTGCAACAGAGGGCAATGTAAATAGAATAATAGAACTATTTAGGTTGGAAAAGTCCTTTAAGATTGAGTCCAGCTGTTGATCCAGCACTGCTCAGTCCACCACTAAACCATGTCCCCAAGTGTCACAGATACACATCTTTTGAACACTTTCAGGGAATGGTGATTCCACCACTTTCCTGGGCAGCCTGTTCCAGTGCCTGAACATCCTTTCAGTGAAGAAACTTTTCCTAATGTCCAGACTAAACTTCCCCTGGCACAACTTGAGGACATTTTTTCCTGTCCTGTCACTTGTTATCTGGCAGAAGAGGCCAAAGCCCACCTGACTAGAATCTCCTTTCAGATAGTTGTGGACAGACATAAGGTCTTCCCTCAGCCTTCTCCAGGCTAAACACCAGCTCCCTCAGCCTCTTCTTATAAGACTTGTGTTCCAGACCCTTCACCAGCTCCACTGTCCTTCTCTGGACATGCTCCAGCACCTCAATGTCCTTCTTGTAGTGAGATGCTTCAAAATGTGCTTCCAAAAGGATATACTGTCTACTATTGACTGTGCAGTTCCCTCAGAGTGCATGTGTTGTGCTCCCTCACACCTTCTCATTACTGTAAAGTGATGTTCATACCCTGCTTGCAAATAAGCAGTTGCTTTTATTGAACAGGTACCTGGCTGTTGTGGCAATAGGGATTTTTGGAAGTTCTTGGGACACTTCTGGTATTTGCACGTCATCTGCAACTTCCTGATGCAGAGATGTTGAGGGTTTTCAGGGGGAGCTGGTACAGAAAGGGTGTTTTGAGATGTGTGATTCTGTGAGAGCTCTGGAATAAGTTCTGTTGAACACTCTCCTCCACTGGGCTGATACCTAGTGGAGGACCACGTGGGCAATGAGAAATCTTGGCAATCATATATAGAAAAAAACAGTACTACTCAAATATGTATTTGTTCTTTTCATGTGGATGATAATCTGCTACAATTTCAGGCTGTTTAGAACGGAAAAAGTAAAATGATACGCTGGATGAGTAGTCCACATGGTCTAAATGTACAGAAACTGACAGGTGTGTTGCATTTGGTGGGCATGACAAGTCAAGAAACCCATCCTTGGTCTGGTAGAGCCTTTCTGGATATCAGAAGAGTGTGCACTGGAAATGTAGGAATTGTGTGGGATTAAAGAGCCTTTCAGGCAATGTCTGTGTAACTGTTATAAACTGTGTAACTGTTATAAACTACATGTCACTGTGAGTGAAGGACTAAGTCTTTTAGAAAGGACTCAATGTTGATATACTGCACTGGGGGCACATTTGTTTTAGGACTTGTGATTCAGGCTTTTAATGAGGATGAACAGAGAAGAAAACTGCACAAACTCTTGGCCTCATGTTGTTTGTTTTCCTCATTGTGCTGGCTGGTGTCCTGGGAGCAAAGAACTAAGGCTGTCTGCTGTTCTTAGGTTGTTCATTTGAGGACTGAGGAATAGAAAGCTCATTTTTTCTCCCTTGTGTGGACAGGTCTGGACCGACCCTTTGCCAGTGAAGAAACTGTAGCCCCAGGCCAACAGTAGTCAGACACTGATCTTTAGGGACACTCTACTGGAATACGAACTATCCTTTATAATTCTCTGATAAAGGTCTTGATAAAGCTGAAAGGAGGTGATGATCTCCTACCATTTCCCCTCCTATCACCTCCAGAGACTGAGTGCTCTTCTTGTGATTCCAAAAGAACTTAGCACATCAGAAGGTAAGTGGTGGTAAAACAGGTCTGACCTCCAGCGCCCACAGTGTTTCGTGAATTCACTCTCATAGAAGGCGGTTTTATTTTCTCTTGCAAAAACATAAGAACTCTTGCACAAACATAAGAATGAGATATCCAGAGAATTCAATATTTATGTGTTCTGTTTGTATCCAGTGGTTTTTTATGTGCTTCTTTCTCATGCAAATAAGCACTTTCCAGATATATCCTGAAATGCATCCAATTATGTTTCCTTACTGCCTGTAAATTAAATAGCTCAGGACTGTCCCCAATCATTTTCTTTCAGGCACTACTTTTTTCATTAGTGTTTAATCAAATTACCCATGGTCTGAAAGGAAGTCAGAAATTTTTCCAAGAATCTTTGTTTCTTTGCAAATACCCATTCTGGTTTCTCTTGTTTTGATATTCTTGCACTGATTTCTCACCAGGGTGGTGTTTTTTTGTGACATTCTCATCTCCATCATGAAGCTTAAGATAGACTGACATACCTTTGAAAGGAATGAATGAGAGAGGCCCCCTTGTCTTAAAATGGATCAGATCAGTGCTGGTGTGGTCTGTGACTTACCAGTCATTTGGATTTTCTACTATTCATTCCTTTTCATGAAGCCATCTGAATGTAAGAACTGGAGAATATTTTCAAAGCAGTTCATGGGTGTTAAAAGTGTCAGAATAGCCATAGTATTGTTGGCTGTGCCAGCCTCCTGAGTAATTCATAAAGTGGTCAAACCCTCAAGCTCACCCTTGCAATAATGAGGGACAGTAATCTGAGGCGTTCTCCTTGGCAGGACAGACATTGCTAACTTCACCTTTTCCACTTTGGCACTGATTCTGAAGGGGTCCTTTAAAGGAAAGGAAGAGCTCATTATATTTAAGGACTTTGTGTCAGAAGTAAAATAAAAGCCTTTATAGGAAATATTCCCCCTTAGCTTTTTTCCAGTTGGGAAGTGTAGTATTGTAACACAAAGATCTCATCTCTAAACGACACTTCACACTCTAAACCACACCTTACTCTCTTGGAAGCAAAAAAAAAAAAAAAAAAAAAAAAAGAAAAAAAAAGAAAAAAGAAAAAAAATGTAAAGATATGCAAGGTTCTAGCCATTCTTTTCAACACAACTGTCTTCTGGTTTTTGTGTTCTGAGAGCAGTGGGAGCATCTGAGTTATCATCCCCACTGCCTTCTACATTTCTTTACTAGTGGGGAAAACAAATGGTAAAACTGAAATGCAGGTGATTGCTCTTCTGTTTGCAAAGTCAGTTTCCTACCAAAACCAGAGTAGTACAATTCATGCATCTTGGTTATGTTGTTTTAGGCCATAAGCAAAAACTGTGTCATATTTTTTCAACACAAGGGTGATTTTTTTGGATCAAAAAATAAAGTTCAGGTCTTGGCACAAACGACAGAAGTGTCTTTGAAGATAAAGGAACAGTTTGCCAAAAAGCCATAAGGTAGTCTAAGTCACCCCTGACTTTTAGTCCTTCCAGGAAGTTCTGAATTCCAGGGCTGTCCCACCCACTTGAATTCTGTTACACAAAGTTCATTGCTCACAACACTAATTCCAATTGCAGTTTGAAGAAAAATTCTGCACCTCTTTATTGTACTGGCTGTGAGTGAAGGTATTCATGCTAGAGAGTCATCTTTCAGATGGTAAATGCTTTGAATGGTGTGAATGAACTTAGTCCTAATCCTTTCCATAAGAGAAATGTACAGTTCTAGGGAGACTGCCCAGACTCACCTTCCTCAGAAGGCTTGGCTCTCATGCTGCTCTGAAGCAGTGGACAATGAAACCACCACTCTTTTTAACGTTCAGCATACCATCAGACTCTATGCTTATTGAACTGTCTCACTGTTAAGAAGACTGTTGGTATTGGTGCTGAGATTCAAGTTAGCATCCCAGCCCTGTCTGCACAGATTGATTTCCTGATGGTTACTCCAATTCTTACGTTTTTTCGTCAAGGTCCTTGCTAGTTCACAGCTTTTCTTTCCAAGAGAGGTTTCACCACTAGAAAGTGGCTTTCTAGCCATGCCACTGTGCCTCTCACTGACAAAGGGCATCTAAACCAGTTCTGTGCTTCTTGTCCTGTTGCTGTTGAGGAGGGACCTTCTTGGTCTCTGATGTACTTCCTTGACATATTCTTCCCTCTGTCTGAGACCTTCCGTTTACGTTCTTAGTTTTTGACCTCCTTAGACTGGAGCTGGTGCCTGCCTGCCCCAGCACTGTCATTGTCCTCAGCTTTACCTGCACTGCTGAGTCTGAAGTTACCTTGTAACTTGGTGCTCTTGCAGTTGCTGCTCTTGCCACTGCTTTCGGCAGCTGTGCATGGACCTGCTCCTCTGCATTCAGTGCACTTGTGTCCAAGGCCATGGCAGCGTGGCCTCGGGCAGCTTGTGTACCCTGGCACCTACCTTTTTTACACTCTGCTCAGCTCATCTTTTTCCCCTCTGGGCTGTAGCACACCATGACCATGTGGAGCTGTCTAAATACTTCGGGTGCAGTGATTTCTGCTCTCTACTTCTGGAAGCGTATATTGTGATGATACAAAACTACCAACTAGTAGTTCATCCTCATCCACGTATCTCTTTTTGCCTTATAGTCATTGCTTTCTGGTGGTTTTAGTTATTTGTTGCCTTTCAAGTATCTTTTTCTAATTCTCCCTTGCAGTTAGATCTGTAGCATTTAAGACTAATGTGACATGGTCTGTAATTTATCTATGGTGCTTTTTTTGTCAGTTGTGCTAGACTGTGTAAAATATTCCTCCAATTTCTTAACTATAATTCATGTAAAGGTGTCCACTTCTGGAGAGCAGCTGAAGTAGCAGGCCATGATGTTAAAATAATTTCTGTCATTAAAAGTAAAAAATATCCATTCTTACTTTGCCAAGTGTTGGGCTGGGATTTAAATATTGTAAACTGTCCTCTTGTTTGACAGGTATATTTATTGCATGTCTTACATTGTTTCATCTGCATCTCTAATTAAATACATGCTTTTATGTACAAATAAAATTGGAAAATTAGTAATTCTTATTAAACTTCAAACAGCTCCTCTGTCTCTTCTTTCATCATATCTTTACATCCCTCTTCTCAATTCATATATTTTTGTTTAGTCATAATCTACCCTGCAGTGTTCCTTCAGAAATCAATAGATGTCAGATGTAGGGAGTCTCTATTCTGACTCTCTTCTGATTTTCAGCTTATGCACACATGCTTAACATTTGCTTCTTTATGTCTCTTTGTTAATTGTCATGACTGGGTTTCATGATACTGGTTTGTCTCCTCCTTGACATGATTTCTGTCCACTTATCTCCATTCAATAAGCAGGAATGTCCTAGGCATTAGGTGGTTAGGGGTCAGTGCAGATTAAGTGGAAACACTTTTCACTGCAGTTAGCCTAGTCACAGTTGAGTGGACATTATGTGAGCTCTTTTTCTTCCACATTTGCTCATTCCTTTGCTGGGGACTGTGCTAGTGCTGATAAAACTCTGTATTCCCCTGGGCTGCATGTAGAAATCTTTTTTTAATTTCAAATTACTCCCTAGAGATCCATTTCCTTGTAAACCATTCTTTTTATGCCATGTGACTGCTGGACAGGGTCTGGTCCTTCATCTGTATCTTTTATCTTTAGGATTGTTCTTCAAAGTTACTAGTTGATGCCAAAGTTCTTCACAGCATAGTATAAACATCCTCTCCCTTTTCAACGTCCTGACTTTTTGTGAGGGAGGAGAATACAAGGAGTAAAAGAATAGGATGTGACCCTGAAGAACTTACAGGAGACATCGAAGGATGAGCAGGATTAAAAATTCTTCTGCCCTCTTCTTATAGATGGTACTCTGGGCACTAGCAGAAGAAACCCCAGGTAACACAGAGTGTTGGTAATGTGCTAGGGAATTTAATCCAAGGTCTTAATCATGAAGAATGCAAGGGATATTGACAAAAGATTCCGTTTTTAGTCTTGTACTTCCCTGCAACCTAGTTTAGCCCCTGAGGGGCTGTTTCAGACATCAGTCTTTTACTGTCATGTCAGAGGTCTTAACACATGTTCAGAGGTACACAGTGAACGTGTGACAAATCGATTCATTGCATGGCACTGACAATAGAGCTCCTTTGGGCCAGCTTGAGCCATTCAGAAGTGACTAGTTTAAGCTAGTCTTCTCTGTTAATTAGCTTAGAGTGAGCACCCAAGTACTAGGTGCTGGAAGTCATAAATCTCACTCATATACTTGCTGGATAATTTATGGAAAGACATCGTTTAATTTCTTACCAGTATTCTTGTGCATCCTACCTTTTAACAACTTATGCCTATGAAAACTAAATTTTGGCATGGAACAATTGGAATCTCTCCTTCTGGAAAGGAATTTGGCAAATACTGAGAGGAGGCTTGTGGCAGTGCTTCCATATTTTCCTGGCAGTATTGCAGAGAAATAATAGAGGATGGAATCTTCCGTGCTGCTCCATATAGCTGCTGCCAGGGTACTGGTGGTAGGCATGCTGCTAGATGAAGGTTAGCAAAAAAATCCTGTATTCACAGTCTTGTGTAAAAATATAATTTGAGAAATATGGTGCTTTCTGACAAAAGAAGACCTCAAGACTACAAGCTCTTGTACAGCTGCATAAATCTGATATGTTAACTGGAAAGTTAGCTAAAAGTTGAAATACTTGTGTTGTGAGGGAAAAGTAGGATGAAGCAATTTACTGGGAAAAATACATTGGGCACTAGAAAGAAATTAGTTGTTTGTAAGGTTATATGAGCTGCATTTCCCTGGTATTAGAATCAATTGCCCACCTATTAGTAAATTGTGTCTGGCACAGAGTGTAAACAAGAGTACATAATGTCAGTGATCAGATCAAATTGTTTCAAATCTGATGACAAAGAATTCTCTTAAAAAATAGGAAACAGAAAATGTAAAGTTTGTATGCTTCTGGAACCCACTGTCCATTAACAGAGCTGGAAGATCCCTGTCAAAGGACATCAGTTTATTATTTGTTTCTATTACATGAAAAGCATCTGAACATCATTGTGGAAGGCAGGATCTTGTTGCCTTAACACTTCCTGGTCTATTCCGTGGAGACCTAGCATGTTCTTTAATATCTGTACCAGACAGCTGATCATAAAGAATGCAATACCATCAAGTGAACTACCAAATGCCATTAAAAAGAAAAATCATGAGTAAGCAAGAATGTGTTTTTATACAGATTTAGCCCAAAAGACCTCAGAAGTAAATTCTTTGCCGTGTTTTGGAAAGCTGGTGGAGTATGTCCCTGTCATTAGAAAATCACCAGCTGCAGGTGTGATTTTAAATTGGTGGGGTTGTTGCAACTTTAGGGTATAGGAAGACTGCAAAGTGCTTAGGATCTTTAGGAAATGTTCATGTGGACAGTGCCTTTGTAGTCTCCAAAGATTAGGATGGGTTTAAAACAAATTTTTATTCCATGAAGCAGTATGTTTTTATCTATATTTCTACTGTTAATTAGTCAAACATAATACAATATTCCCATTATTTTCTTCAAGATTGCAATCAAGATCCAGAATATCATTTGGGACCCCTTTTACCCTTTTATAAATGTCAAGCAAATGCTCCCTTTCTTTGCATACTGAGATACTTTCAGCATTTGGAGACTTTCTAAAATGAGTGTTATGGCTGAGGCACCACCAGCCAGTTTTTAAAGAACTTTTGAGTTCAAGCTCTGGATTTTTAAACTGTTTATGCCTGAGGAGGTAGTGCTCTTACATGCTTATATGGCATTTATGTACTGTGGGTTTTTTCCCCTCGTAAATGCAGAATCTTCTCTTAATGGAACAGTTTGCCTTTTCAGCATCATTATTGAGAATTTTATGATTTCTATTTAGTAAATATTCATGTCTTCACTTCCTCTTGTGCTCTGTGCTACCTAACACTAAACTAAGTGCATTCAAATCTCCCAGATCTGAGGCACCAGTGATGTTCTATAGCATGCCACTGATTCATCTCTTCTTTTTTCTAACAGAGCCTTTCCTTCCTATGCACGTTTATAACCTCACAGCAGCTTCCCTAATATCTCAAGGGTTCTGTAAAGGTGTGTACCCAGGAGCTAATTACAGAGATGGATACACCAGCTGCTGGTTCACTGGATATCTGTTAATAATTTGATACTTCTAACCTAGTGGAATGACCTCAGCTTCTCTTTCTCCTCTGTATTCGAGAACATGTATTCACTTCTTTTATTTCTACTGTGGTTATTTTATTGCTCATCTATATCCTTGTGGTTATCTGATATATATCACTGTCATATGAGAATAAAAGCATCAACCATGACTTCTTAAAATCAGTCAAGGTAGTTCTGTGCATACATCAGCAAAGAAAAGGGTGAGGGGTCAAAAAAAAAGTTGGATTTGTCAGATAACACAGCTGGTGTATATATGTGATCACCTAGATATTGCAATTGTGACAATCTCTAAGGTGCATCAAAACACCAGGTGTCTGATCACTACAAGCTGTGCAACACAGAAATGAATGTTAATTCTTAGCTGATGGGAAGAGGATGAACGTTGAATTCTGTGCTGCAACATGCCACCAAAAAAGCCTAAAAGTGACCAGGAATGGTTAGACAGCCTCTGCTATACTTTGAGACAGAAATATTGCAAAAATACACAGTTGACATGGAAGCAGGTGAAATAGCAGTAAGACCTTAAATGGAGAAGACAACAATTCAGAGCATGCTAACATGTAAACATATTCATTTTTAGGTTACCATAATCAAAATTATATTAAAAGAGGTTCTGATAGTACAACAGGGATTTGATGTGCCTGATGAAGGAATAAATTAAGCGAGGTTTTTAATTATTTTTCACAAAACCTGTGGAGTTGTGATAATTTTGAAATTAATGGAAAGCATTGAATAGAACATAAAGTATTAACTGCTGACTTCTTAATGAGGATAGATTATTTAAACATTGACAATAACAAAATAGAATTGTGACCAGACTGAGGAAAGAAGACTTTAGAGACTAAGTGATATGTGTTTGTTCATGGGTAGAAATTGCTAAACGCTCAAAACCTGTGTTACAGATACTGTAACAGCATCTACATTTCAGAAAACATACATAATGTTGCAAAAGTACTTGCTGAGAACAGAGATCATAGATTGTCTTTAGAAGCATGCCTGAAAACAGACCAGCTATTACATAATGGAAGGGTTAACATGACTTTGAAGTTTGGGTTTGATTAGGCTGATGTCTAGCTCCAGGAGCATCATGTAATGAAGAGTGCTCCATCCTGTCCTTCCCAACCCTTAGGCCTGCCTATCCCTCCCAAAATAAATTTGTGTCTGAATGATGGGAACAAATTTAAATAGAAGACTTGAAAAGAAGGCTATTTCCAGCAGTACCCATTTCTGGAGAAAATGGCAGCATAAGAAACACAAAATGATCTAATATAGGCATTTAAAAGAGTATTTTATGCAACTAGCCATACTTCCAAGCATAAAAATGCACTGTGCATAACAGTATAAAGTTACTGAATATTTAATGGCAGTATACAAATGACTATGTGAAAATGTAATGGAGCATGCAGTCAGAAAACTCTTATCTTACCTTCAGCACACAACTTATTACTGAGAAAAAGACAGAAACTTCTACATTTTGTCAGTGTCAGTTCTATTGATGTTACAAGTAAATATCAAGGTTAAGAAATATGTAGCCAATTCAGGAAGCTCCATTAAATTCCTAGCAGTGTTAGCCTGTGGTGGGTGTTAGTATTCCTGAAATAAACCGGAAAGATTTCCTTTTATTAGCTGTTATTCCAGTTTATTTGCAACTGAATTGGAATAATTCCTATCCAAATGCATGTGGGTAAACTTTAATTTACATAAATTAAATGACACGCTGAAAAACTTGAGAGCAAAATTTATTGTCTCTTAATTCAAATGAGGTTTTCTCTACTTCCCTCATTTTCTCAGGTGCAGTGATAGGATGGTGGTTAAGAGGTGTGTGAACATGCATATGAGGTTTTGGGAAGGTTGTTTTATTTCTTTTCAGAGCTGCTAGTAGACTGTATGAATTTGGGTGAGGAATGGGAAGCAGTGGTTCAGCTGTGAGTTACAGCTATGAACATTCTGGGATCCTTTTAAATCAAGTTCATACTGTCTGTACTGTCCAACTATTACTCCAAAGAAAGAAGAAAAGGAGCATCCTTGACATTGTTTTCTGTTTAACCCAGCTGAATAATGCTTTTGTCACATTCATGGCACTGTGAGCTCTTTTGACAGTGTCATTGGGGTTCTCTGTGGAGAGACAGGCCGAGCTTTGACAGGCAAGTGCCAAAGTACTGTGGTTTTGTTTGTTTTAGAACTGTTTTAAAACTCAGCCTAAGGTAGCCAAAAGCAGGCACCTTACAAGAGGATTAGATCATACCAGCTACTTCTAGGACGCAGAAGTCACTTAGCTGTCCCTGTATTTGATATAAAAAGGTTCCTAAATTCCTGAGCAAGTGGAAGTCCATCCCAATCCTGGTAATTTTTATTTATTTTTATTCTTCAAAGAAAAACTATGCTTATTAGGGAGAGGGGCTCTTTCTCATGATTCACCACTTGTATCAGCAGAAAAGTATCTCCAGTTCACTTTTGATGGCTAGGAAGTTAAGACACTTGTCCTTGGCTATATCAGTGTAATGGTTCAGTCCTGAAACACTGAGATTCATCCCATGTAGTCTGTCCAGAGAGGATTCACTTCTGTTACTAACCCACTGCTATGAATGCCAATATATGCAATTGCATTCATATGTGACATGCAATGAACTGCTTTTTAGAGGTACTGTTCTCTGGCCAGTGTGCCTACAGGGAGCATCTAGATGGACATGTCATTTGGACACTTTTCCATTTAGAGAAGGGTAATCTCATTTTACTTCTCGTTTTTATTTTCATCACAAGCTACTGCACTGTTTGGTACCAGTAACTACAGTCATCTGCATCAAAGCTTTCAAGATGGCAAGGAAAATCCCTCCAAACTGAAGTCACATTCTCTCTTTCTTTAACCTTGAGGGACAGAAACTTCCTTGTTCATTACCCGACAGAAATATGTGGAGTGTGAGGCATGGTTGAAGTGGTGGGAAACAATGCTGTTAATAGTTCCCTGCATGTAAATGAGAACTGGGTAGGATTTTGGGAACTAGTAAGGAGGTGAAGAATTGTTATTCAGGGCTAGTACTGAGCTAATGGCCTGTTTCAATAATGACTTTGATTAAACGTTCAGGGTTTTGTTTACAACATCAGAAGTGAGACTAGTGGAGTAAGAGTTTATGTACCAACAATGTGATACAAAAAAGAACCTTGCTGCTCTCTCTTAAAACTTGTTTAAAGGTTTAAATTCATCCTCGAAAGTCATGTTCCACAGCAGCTGCACCATGACCACTGTGCTAGATCAGAACCAAGGTGCAGCTTGTGATGAAAGGAAAACAGTCATCACTTTCAATCTCCTGGTAGAGGATTGATGAAAAGCAATTCTGTGTGTGTTAACTTTGTGATTTGATTTTATTTGATTAGCTGATGCATTTATTTGGTGATTTCAGAATTTGATTATTTAAGACACCACCATTAACCTATTTGATTTATTGATCCAAATTCTTTGTGACCTAGACCTGGCTATAGTTAGATTTTAATTTAGAGAATTTAAACTAGTTTTGGCCTAGTGATATCTTGGTTTATTCTTAATATTTCCTTACTAATTTTTAGAGAGAAAATCTCTGCAGAGTGCATAGGTCTATGTTTTGTGTATTATTTTTTCTTTAAAACCCAGAAGCCTTCAGGGAAAAAAATGTAATTTAGTTCTGATGTTTGAAAGATATGGCTCTCTTTAAATTAAATCCTTTGTTCCCACATATTGCACAATATTTCAAGCAGCAGGGAAGTAATACCCTGTAAGTTGCAGTTTGCTCATTATAAAATCCAAAATTAACTATTAGGTAATTACCCACAAACTGTCAGTCACTCATTTCAATAAATCTCTTAAATATGTCAGTTCATATGCATAAACCCCAAACCTTACTGTACTGTGAACTGAGTTAGCAGAAATATAATTAGCTAAAGAAAATAGCATCTAAAATCCCAGTATTTAGTTCCACTGAAGTATCATAATGATGCTCAAAATGAATCATCAAATTCACTTACTTGGAGACCTGGTTGGAGGTCAAAAGCTTTTATATTTAACAGGCTTCTTCAGTGAAAGTCAATTAATCCTGAAATGGTTGCGAGGGAATACAATATGCTAAGGAGCCAGAACAGAGAGAAAGCTACAAAAATGTCATCCGTGGGTGGGAACTGAGACAGGATTTCAGTAAAGAGGTGAAAGGCTCCTGGAGATGAGGGTCAGTTCTGCAGGAAGTGGGAGTATGTTATATATCTAGGAGGGCACTTTGACTATCTATTACTTGAGAGTATGCAGAACATTGGAAAGTGTCACTAATGCTGAAGCAGCCTTACAGCCTGATTTCTCCATGGCTCTTTGTCTGGTTGGGTGTTCACGCCAGGCTACATGGACTTATGTAATGGTGGTGCAGCCTGCCAAGGCAAGGAGTCCTCAAGTGTGTGACTTACTGACAGCAGATTTACTTGAGCAGCCAAGCCTGCTGCAAAATACCAGAGGACTACAGGACCCACTGAGTCCCTTGGGTTACTGAGTACAAAGTGCCACAGATCCAGGCTGCCCTGTCATGAGAATTTAGATGAGAAAGGACCACAAGACATTCAACCTATGCCAGGAGTGCTGGAGATGCAAAAAAAGGGCAGGAACTGGCTGAGACGCTAAACTCTCAGATCTGAGGCAATGGAGCAGAGCTGTGTGATGGGTTTTCTGACCCAGGCCAAGTGTCAGAGCCAAGGATTAAACCTGATTTCGTTTCCATGTGTCAGTTGCAGCATTCCACCTGAAAAAGATAGTTGCCTCATTAAATGGTGATTTGTTTTGATTGTGTCACAAAGACTGCTGTAGTATTGCAGGAGTGTCAGAATGGGTAACTGGAAATGTGCTCTGATTGTGGGAGTAACAAAAATAATAGTAATAGTATGAGTTCTTTTCACTGGCTTGATTTTTCTGAACATCTGAAATCAATTTTGGACAGCTTAAGTAAGAGTAACTCACAAGCTAAGATTCTTCCTGTTTAATGGAATATGCTGAAAGGAAATTACTTTGCTTAATTTCTAAAATGCTGGTTTAAAACTTTCCAAGCAAATTTTTCTATATACCAGTCCTACCAGCAAGGAAACAAAGTACTAACTGTGCAGACTGCCTGCTGCCCTGATTTTTAAGATAATAAAGAAATTAGGGTCATCCTTCTTTGCTCCTCTGTAACTCAGTTATTAGACTGATTTCTAAAGAAAGAGCAGGCTTAGGATCTAATACCAATAACAATATTTTCCGTGAGCATCTCTCCTAGTGGCATAATACAATGAAAAAGTAAGATACGCTTTTTTTTGCTGATCCCCACCCTATGATCTGCAAGTTCAATTGGATGTTCACTGATCTGCCTCTTTCCTTCCCAGTGTCAAATAGCCATATTACAGGAAATGGCAGAAGCAGCATGGGCAGAAGAACCTTTATTCAGTCTTGCTTTATGTGTTGAATGCAAAAACCATCAAGACAGGCCAGAGAAAATTGATCACATGAATAAAATTAGCCTCTGCCTAACTACGTATTTTCATTACTTTCTCTTTTGCAAAAAGCACAAGTGATAGCATCTCAGTCACTAGTATATGCAGACACACACATACGCGTATTTACATGTGTGCTCAGTGATACCTCTTGGTAAAGGCTATAGCAATGTGTGAACTGCAAGTAACAATACATACTCAGACACTGCCTTCTTGTGTGGAAACCCACCGTAATTACAGTGTGGTGTATTTTTCCCTTATCAGTGGGTTTAATAGAGAGTGGTGGGTGGGGCTTCGGAGCAAAATAATTCTGAGGAAGTCAGCATTGTATGGTAAAATGCAGATGCTGCTCTTCTGTACAAGGCAGAGGTCTTGTACTCCTTTACATGGTTCCCCAAGGTCTAGCAGCTACAGCCTTTAGCTGCCTGAAAATGAGAACCTAATGAGTGGCTGCTTGTGAATGAGAACGTAGCTTTGCTACCATATAGCAGTCAGTTTTATTAAGTATACTTTACCACTAACACTCCTGTTACATTCTGTAATTTCCAGCAGGTACCATATCTTCTCCTTGGTAAAACAGGGATTGATGGCACAGCTTGTAACAGCTGAAGACTTTGGGACTCCAGTGATGTATTTTTAAAACAATTGGCATTACCTGAGGTTGATAGCTTATTTCTCCAGGTTTTTAAAATCAAAACAAAATGACCCCAAACAAACAAACACAACAACAATAAGAAGTGAAAAACCCTAAAAGGCAAACAAAAAATTTTTGTATTTGAGCGTAATTCAGTTGCCTATGCCTCTTTTCTCATATGTGTTTATTCCTCTTCTCTCCATGCATCTTTATTTGCAGTGCTATTTCTCCATTGTCTCTTATCTGAGAATGTGAGGTGTGAGCTGGGAATTTGGCTTCCTCTACATTAGATAGAGCCCGATTCTATTTATCTGTGTTATCTCTGTGGAATGTATTATTGATCAGTGCTTCTTCCCACGCCTACACTCTTAATAATCAATGGAATAGCTGAGAATGGGACCCAGTTCTTCAGGTCTTAAGGGTTTCTCTTCCCCTCCTGAATTTCATAACCGATGTTTCATACAGCTCTAAGAAACCACAGTCTCATATAGCTTAAAAAGATGTGGCCAGCAGCCAACTTTCAAATAAACAACCTCTGTTCTTTCATTAAAAGAAAACATTATCATAATATTAAATTACAAGTCAAATGGTGAAGGTATCTTTCCTTGTGTACAAGATATTATCCTTTGAAGTCATAGAGCCCAGAGTGATTTTCACACAAGGGTGACCAAATAGGAAAAAGGGAAAAAATAAATAAAACAGTAACACTGGTTGCTTTTCACATTCCTCTCCTGGTTATAGAAACACATGTGTTTGGATACAAGTTTCTTGTTACCCACATATTTTTCTTCCCCTGAACTTTAATGCCCTGTATTCTTTATTTGTTATCTAGGATATGTTACCTTTCTGGTATGCTTCTCCATATTGACAAAAAAGGCTAACATTGCAGCTGTACCTTGGTGAAATATTTTGAAGTCAGGTATTCTATTCAAACTCTCACTGATGTTGCTGCGGGACAGAGTAGGAAACTTGCCAATGAATCTAGCTGAGATAAAGGAGAAATTTCATGAAAGAGCTGATGAAAGGCCAACTTTTATCCTGGTGCTAGGTAGCGAGCCTTTAGATGAAAGAGATGACTAACAACTAATCCTACTGACTATTGTTATTTTTTCTTTTCTTCAAGCAATACAAATAAAACTTCTTACTCATGGACTAACACACCAATACTTTGCAGAATACAGGAGAGTCAGGAAAGTGACCTGGTAAAGCAGTGTGAGTCTTCCTCATTCTCCATTTGCACCAACAACTTATTTGGACTTTGGTTTCACACAGTTTCTTGTCCCCTGACCCCTTCCAGCTCAGTTGGGGGTTATTTCTGGGGCCGACAAGTGTTTTTGTTGGCAGCTACTGATTGACCGTCTGGATCACCAAGTATCACAATGTATCTAGCATTCTAGATGCTGCGAGAAAAATAAATCTGTTTTGTCCTTGAGTTTACTTTGGTTTTTTGGTGCCAAACGATCCCTTAAAAATCCTGGACACTTACTTTTAATCTGAATTGTACAGCTGCTACCCTTTGAAGTTTGCTATTGACTGTGTCTTGAAAATTCTGATATTCACCTCTGCCAGCTGGGGAACTGAGTGACATTCTTAGTGAAGTCTTGCTGTTCTGGTTTCCCAGCATGTTAATATTTTAACTACCTCCCAGTTCACTTTTCTTTAGGTGTAAAGACATCAAGTATAGGCAGTAACAATTGCATTCTCCTTTCTTTTGTGAGTTTGAACTGGTAAGTGATGAATAATACATTGAATAATATGAATAACTTGTCAAAATACTTGTTATTTGTTCAACTAATCTTGGTACATGTGAAATTCTTGTTCAAATTAATTAATCGAAACGAGACCATAACCATAACTAAAGTAATCACAATGCAATTTACTGTGCTTTGCTCTGTTACTAATGTGAAACTTTGCTACAGAAAAAGCATTGGTAGGAGTAGCTCAGTAATAATAGGTACCATTTCTAAACAGATCTCTACCAGAATCAGACCAAAGACAACCAGTCGTGTCATGGTTCTAGCATCTCTCTCGTTCTACACTCCACGGTCTGTACCTACTGCTGACTCTTCCTTTGGATGCTTTTTTTCATCAAGAGTGTTTGTGTTATGTTATAGTAAGAGTTTTGAGCCTCATTCTTACACTTTCATACTCAGATCAGTACTTTAAATCATACGTCGTGCTTCTGATAATAGACTACATTTCAGTACTGCCAGGAGGACTGTAGCTGGGAGTTTTTCCTGTTGCAAGAATTTATGTCATCTTTACAGAGGTTCTTCGTGTACCAGCACAGCATTAGATGTAGCCACATAAGCCTACTTATAGAATTGATAGTTTAGCAGCATTTTCCACGGTCTCCTAGGAAAAAAATCAAGTATCTGGTACCTCTGCATCTCCTCCCTGTTTATTAACCACGCTGCTCAAGTTATACATGGGTGGGTGTGTTGTTGGTTTCTTTTTTGTTTTAAGTTGCTTTTTGTGAGGGAGGGGTTTCTTAGGTTTGATTGATTTATTTATTTAATGGTGAATTGCAATACCTATGACTTATACTTTGGCTAGGTTTATTTAGACCTTTCCTAATCCCTTGCTCCCCCTTGGATTGAGATGAAATCTCTGGGGAAGCCTCTGAAATGATTAAATAAAGATCAGTAGAAACAACTAACTAGCAGGCTCTTTCGCTCTTTGGTCTTTCTCTCAGGGTGGTATAACTCTTCTTCTTTCATCTTTGTTTCTCAATAAAAGAAGGTGAGATGAGAGACTTTATAAAAATAATAGGTGAAGGTAACAATAACCTAGTCTTTTTAATAAAGCAGTCAATCATTAGTAAGGATGTTGAAGGAAAAGGAGCTAGAGGAAGTTAAGTGTTATATGATTACTACTGATTCCATAAGGAGGATTTTTTAATTTAGAAGAGAAAATAGAGTATGCCCAATAGCAGGAAACTACCAAACAATATTCTTAAAGATTGGTGTGGTCAAATGAAATGCATACTTAGTATAAACAAATGGTCTCATATGTATTAGTCTGGCCTTTTTTTTTTTTTTTTTTTTTTTTTTTTTTNTTTTTTTTTTTTTTTGCTTAAACATTACTTTTTTCAGCTTAAAACATGTCATCTGATGCTTTCCCAAATGAGCTAAGTTTGTCACTGCCATGTTTTGGAAACAACTGTATATGTTGAACTGGTCCGTTTATATATCCTGTATTTAATTTCATATCTGAGTGTATTCTCATTGTTAAAAAGAGTTGTGGTTAATTACTTTTCTTGTTTCACTGCTGGGCAGACTTGTCCAAATGACTTTGTGCACGTGAATGTTACATTTGTGTGTGAAGGCAGAGTGCACAACTGTGCATGACTTCTTCAAGGTAAAACCATTGAGAAGCACTTGGCACGCAGTTTCTGCATGGGGCTTTGAGTATTAACATGGGAACCATTCAGGAGCATGCAGGTTTTTAGGCATTTCATTTCTGTTACCGGAACCCTCTCAGTGTTGTAGAATTCACTAGTAGCCATGTGCTCTGCAGCAGTGATTTTAGTAGCTTTTAGTAGCTTTTAGTAGCTTTTAATGAAACTGGGAGATGACATTGTTTCTGATACAAAGTGGATGGAATTATCTGCTATGTGTGAATTAGTTTTTGATCCCTCAATAATCTCCAAACAGATTCATCAGAAGTTAAATGTTGGAGAAAAGCTTGTAGGATTTAATGA
Organism: Machaerirhynchus nigripectus; assembly: GCA_013397975.1. Classification (NCBI taxonomy): domain Eukaryota; kingdom Metazoa; phylum Chordata; class Aves; order Passeriformes; family Dicruridae; genus Machaerirhynchus; species Machaerirhynchus nigripectus. The sequence goes on along the minus strand of VZRQ01007600.1, from coordinate 1,172,749 downwards.
CCAAAAGACCTGGAGAAGGAAATTAGTGTTGGCTGTGATAATTCTTCCTAGTCCAGGTGAACCAGGAGAGCTGATAAGACAACAGTAACCAGGTCTTCGCATCACACTTTTCCTTTGTTTTGCTAAAAGCATCTTCCCCAAGAGGTTGAGCACACGGGATGTGAAAGGGAACCCTTCTCTTGAGCAGTATCTGCTAGACAGTGCTGTACCTTGAGAGCCTCTGTTCCTGTCTGGGAAGAGCTACCAGACAAAGGCGTGTATCTAAAAAGTCTGCTTTTCATGATATATGGGCATCCTTGTAGCTGACTTGCACTGCTATGCAAGGGTTAAGTACTCAAAGGGGAATCCTTAGATGATGAAGAGCTGTTGACAGTCATCCTTGTGTCAAAAGTAGATCAAGAAGAAAGAAATGCAGGAAATGTGCGTTTGTGCTTGGACAGTCTCTATGAGCAAAGCAGCCCCTGAAGGATTCTTAAAGCAGACATACATTTAGAGCATTCCTAAGGCTCTTACTAGTAAAACAAAGATGGAAAGGGACATTAAGAAACCTCGAAGATCAATGGAGCTCAAGGACAGACTAAAGCCACTTTTGTCCTCCCCACTTACGTTGTGTGAAATCAAGTAATTGAAAATAATTTTCTTTTTATTAAATTGAATTCTACAGGATCAATTTCATATTCATTTTAATAATTAAATCAAGACCTGGATCAGAAAATTATATTTCTTTCACTTTCTTGCTGGCACACAATTCCTCTTTTTCTGTGAAATGTTGCACTGCTGTTACATGGAAGTTGAAGGGTGGGGAGACAGCACAGACTGTCTCACAGGCTGCAAAATGCAGAGGCATCCTGAAGTTGGCAGCTGAGCATCGCCTGAAGGACAGCTGCCTAGCAATTAGGTATCCTCCTGTTTCTCTCTCACCTAATTTTGTTGGTTGCTCTGGGCAACTTGCAGAATTTTTTTTTTTTTGCATCTTAGCATACGAGTTTGTTGAAAATTAGAATTTCCCTCTCATGAGAAGCTGATTTTATAAATCTCTTAAATTTCTAATAATGATGAAGACTCAAAATTTTAACATTTTTCACAAAGCAAATTGTTCCAAATTCATGCTTTGACTTAATCAAATTAGTCGTTCAGTACGGCAAACAATCTGTTTTGAGAACATTATTTTCCTTCAGCGAGGTATTACATCATTTTACTGCATTAGTGTTAAAAACCCTGAACTCAGAGCAGATTATGGAGTGAAGACAATGTGTTTCAACCTTTAAAAATGATATAATAGTTTCCACATGATTATTTGGAAGATACTAGTATTTCCTATTAAGCAACGGAGCTGGCATTTCCATACAAAAACATGCCACGAGAAAATGGTCACTCAGCTTTTTACTGTCATCAGCAGAGAGTGAGGCTTCAGGTAACCTCTTGAGGGATCCCATCCCTTCTGCTTTTGTCTCTGCATCCACAGGCTTCATATCTTCCTTCACCTTCCCTTGTGACTATGCCTGTCACACCTGCATGTGTGAATTCACACATACCTCCTTTGAAGCTGCAATTGAAAAACCATGTGAGAGCTGTTCTAGAGGAATAAACCAATTCTATTTCTTCCTCTACATTTATGTGCTAGAGCACAACAGTTTTGAAGAGCTGTTCCCTTGGAAGGCAAAACGTATTTCCATCATGTATCCTTGGTTCTTTGTAGCTGCCTGAAAACCTTTATTAAGAATTGGACACATCTGCCTGAATTTTATTCATTTCAGAGTAATACATCTAATGTAAGTCAGTCATCCAGGTTACGTTCCCTCTGGGAGGATGGCTCTTCAGAAATTTGCTGTAAAACAGGTGTCTTAGGGTACAATTTCGTATCTCTTTTCTCAAATGACAAAGCCAGTTTGAAAGGCTTGAGTCCTTCCTCCCTCCCCAGCTTGTTGTCGTTCTGATTTTGGCAACAGACAGTGTGGCCTGATGTGAACAAGACTGAAAATACTGAAAGGCTAATCTAAAACACTTGAGCAATGAGAAAAGAAAATTTTCCTTAAGAATAGATGGTTTTTTTATAGCAGAAAAAAGAAAAAGTATCTTGAGGTTTGAAAAGGAAAGAAAAGTTCTTGAAGAATCAAAGAATTTCACTTTTTGGTTCATTTAACATTTTTGATTAATTTTTTTAAAAATTTTCTTCTTTTTCCCACCTCTGTTTTTGCCAGTTTTCAAGAACCCAAAAAGATCCATATTCCTTGCGGGGAAGACACAGTTATGCCTCTCTTAAATTATTTTTTTTCTCCTCATTAATGTGAGTGGAGGAGGAAGGGAGGAAAAGGTTCCAGATTAAGAGTTCAGGATGTGGAATTCTGCTGTCTCTGACACAGGTGTGCCTTTTTACATGATGTCACCCCAGCAAGGTCCAACTTTCAGATGCAAGGCTGTAGTCAGGCCAATGGAATTCTACCAAGAAGAGCAAAAGTTGATTGCCAGTGAAGCTGTAGGTCATATGGACAAATCCCTGTTATTCAGAACTGACACTGATACAACCTGTGATAGCTATCAGGATCAAGTCTGTACACTAGTAGCAAGAGTGCAGTAGGTGCCTCTTCTACCACTCATCCCAGCCTGAACAGAGGAGAGAAAATAAGAAGTGGAGGAGAATGGAGTTCTTCCAAACACTACATCTCAAATGTCCTTGGAAAGCCTTCGTGCTGTTGGGCAGAATATGATTAACTCTGGGCAGCCTTAAGAGAGGTGAGACACAATGCAAAACCCAGCCCTCATTACCTGAGTAATGAAGAGTTAGTATTATAAAAATAAACATATGAGTATTGAGCAGCTTTGCTATAAAAAGAGAAATCTTTCCAAGTTAATGTGGCAATGTGTGCACACGTAAGTATGTGCATGTACAATACACAACTAGCAGGATGAAGTAGATGGCGTATTTTTGGATTTCAAGAAGTGGTTTTGGCATCCTGTTTCTTAATAGTAATCAAAATAGAAATTCAGATCTATTTCAGTAGCTGTAGATGTACACTGAAAACTGAATAAGAAATCATAATTAGCAAGTTGCTATTCAAAGGCAATATGCCAAGTTAGGGAAGTAGTAGCGAGAGGAGGAGCCACGAATTTCATCTTGCATCCTATTCAGTAGGTGAGGTTTGTGAGAAAAATACAGATGGCATGGGCAAAACTTTTTCTGGGTGAGTTCTGTCTGGTAGCTGTAGCACAGGGGTGGAAACCTGCAGCGTACTGTGTTTAGTGCTAGAGATTCACAAGTCTTTGTTTTTGAAGAGAGTCACAGTGATTTTATTAGAAACAAGTATTTGATGCATGAAGGGATGAGGATGCACTCTACAAAGCATTGGGGAGAATAAAGAGTGGTTACACAGAATGATTCAGGAAACACCACTATCCAGGGAAGGAACTGGCCACTGAGTGACTGAATAAAGAAAGCGAGGAAATGTGAGACAAAGCAGCATTTTGTGTATCTAGGGGCAGCCAGGAAGCAGCTTGCTGTGAGCAGCAGGAGAGGGGACTGTAGGAATTTTGCACAACCATAAATGTCTAGTAATTCAGTATGTCATGGGAACTGCAGATGATCTTTGCAATCCAAGTGAATATTATAACAGGAACTTACTGGTGGTGAAAATCTCTTTGGATTGATCCACTTGCCACCCTTCAAGGAAGATTCCTGTCAGAAGTCAGCAGGTTGCATGGAGGTGGCATTCTCTCTTTTCTGGATAGGATGCCGGGTGGGATTACAACATCTGAGAAGGTTCTCTGAAGTAAATAAGCTACAAAGACAGCTACCAAGTCCAGTCCATAGCATAAATGACTGGGTTTAGTTTTGTAGAATATAACTAATTTTTAGAAATTTTGTAATGGTGCCAAAGAAGGATGAACAAGGTATGTTCTTAGATATCATTCATGTTCTGCATAAAAAGCAGGAAGGAAGTAAAAAACCAACAAAACAAATAAAAGTCTGTAAGTGATCTGCTAGTCAGATACGTTGTGTAAGACTTGGGTCGATGAAATGCACGTCTATATTCTCCAGTGAGAAGAGACTGTGCTGTTTGACTGGCATCCAGCTCACTGGAGAGGAAGCAATCTTCCAGACGTGTTAGGACAGACTTTTTCACATGGTGTTAAATTAGCAACCAAGGGAAATGATAGAAAAGCAAGAAATAAAAACACTTGCTTAGCAGAGAGTCAAGGTATTGAGAATAAAATTAAACAAGGCCCCAAGGACTGAAAAGGGAGTTCTTCAAGTGCCTGCTACCAACGTGATGAGGCTGGCTAATAAGCAAGTGACAGTGGAATGCAGTTACTAACTTCTAAACCTAAATGCTGATAAACTGGAATTTCTCAGACTAGGAGGGAGAATTCCTGTGATTGGAATCAAAGGACAGAAGTAAGTTTGGAACAGCACTATATGGCTAAAATGACATTTCCTCTTTCCCCATTGAACAAAATGATCTTAAAGGTCAATTAATACCTAAAATAAATGTTAATTGGGTTGCTGATGACTTCTGTACACTGTCAAATCCAACTAAAGATCTGCATGAGATAATAACTAGACTGCTGTGTGTAACAGGAGGGGGAAAGCGTCTTTTTTTTCCTTATGTGTGTATGTGTAAGTGAAGCCTTCAACACAAGTGGCATATTGGTGGTTTCATTCTGCTAGCATGGGAGCATATTTGCAGATATTGAATAGATGACAATATCAGAATGAAAATTCCCCTATCACTTCCTAGGATAATATCTTGGATCCATTCTCAGTAGATAAAAATTTGAGATAAGAATTGAGCCCAGAACGAAACTTGGATGTTCCACAAGTGGAGGAGATTGAGGCTTGAATACACCTTTCTTGGAAACAGAATAAAAATCTGAAGTGGTCTGATATGTACTTCAGCTGAGATATTCAAATAAACAGACTTTAGTGCCTAAAAAACATCAGAAAGTGCTATATATTGGTAGGTCCAGAAGATGTAGATCTCTCAGAATTTAAAACAGTGCCACAGTAGCTCAGTTGAAAAAAAAATCTGTGGACAGAAGGATTCAGATAATAATTGAGCTGCTTGTGTAAACAGCTAGAAAGCTACAAGCCTATAGCTGGCAGGGGAGGAGGCTATGCTGTTATAAAAAATAAGGAAAATACTACATTGCTTACATTAAAATGAAGTTGAAAAGTTGAAAGTTTAGCTATAGATGAAAAAAGCAAAATAAATTAAGAAGAAATCAGCAGGAAGTCTAAGGAAATTTTCCAAGTGCAATAGTAGCAAAAATATTTTAGCCATTATATGAATCTGTCATAAATGTGTGCGGTAGGTTTGTCAATAACTGAGACAAAAAGAAAAAGTATTCAGTAAATATTAGTATTCTAGGAAATAATAAAACAAAAAATTGATTTTTCACTCTCATGTGGAAATAATGAAATGGCTTTCTTAACAACCAAAAAATACTGTGAAAAATCTGTTATTAAAATGCCTACATTGTAAAACAACTGGTCAAGACAGTTTGTGTTCAAGAATTTTGAAAGAACTAATTAAGGAACTTAGAAAGACATCCATGTTGATGTTTTCAGTAAGTGTGTCAGGATACTGAGGAAATTCCACAGAAGTGGAAGAAAGTTAATACCGTGTTTAAGAAGGGTAACCGGAATAAGCTAGATGACAGTACTTAGTTACATTTGCTCTACTCCTGCTAAGTAGGACTGCTTGGTGATACAAAGATTGCTGCCTTAACATCAGTCAGAGTAAAAATATCAGGATATTTTATATAGGATCAAAGAGATAGAAAAGGGCTTATAATTACTTCTTAATCTAAAGGGCTTATTTGAAAAGACATCTTGTTGCAGGGTCAGATTTTCAAATGAGTTTACCAGTCTGGCAAAAGTCATGTAGGACATCCTACCTCCAGTCACGATCTTAGATTGATAATTCTACATGTGTACTTAAGTGAGTGCCTGGTACAAATGGCTATGTCACATTTTGGTTTAAAACAAAAGTATAAACAGGAATTATTGTCAATTAACTCTACCTATATGTTTCCTGTAAACGTAAGTTCCGGGTTATGTTCTCTTTAGGAGTTTAGGAGTAAGCCAGAAGACAGCATTAAAATTGTACTGATGATCTGCTGATAACTTAGAAGATTAAGGTAGTAAAAAAAAGGCAGAGTTCAACTCACTAATGGCACTAGGCATCTCAAAGGGAACTAATACAGTGGAGGGTGGATATACCTGTCCTTGAAGGAAATACGTCACAGAGAGACTTGATGTCATGGTAGACAATCGACTAAAATGCTTTAGTTTGGCCAAAATGCCTGATGAGATTGTTGCTTGGATTACCAGGGAGATCTCAGGAGAGAGCAGAATGGCCATTCTGCATAGAATGACATTAGTGTGCACCGATGTCTGCCTTTCTGCCTTTTTCCCTGAAAAACTGGAGAGGGCTCTAGAAGATCCTGAAGTAGCACCTTGTAAGCTTTGGAAAAACTGTATTTTTTTGTGTTGCTCCCCTTTTGAGCATCACCTGCAATCTGCTCGGACAGAGTGCAACAAGAGTGAGGAAGTAAGCAAGGAACGTGGGGTTGAACCAACTAATGAGCAAAGAACAAAAGAGTTTAATAGCAAGCAGCAGGAGCCCACAGTGACATTTTCAAAGAGCAAGGTTAATAACTTAAGGCTGTAAATACTCATGAAGGACAGAGATTATTTCTGAGCTGAAAGTGGAAGTTTTAGGATCATTGAAAAATACTTGGATAGGTTGTAGACAAGGAGTCTTAACGCTTAGTGTGACTTCCTGACAGTCAGATCTATTAGTCTGTACATTAGTTTATCATCTCAGAGAAGCAGTGAGAAATACTGAGTTGCTATTTTGATATTAGATGGGGAATACCACTAGGAAGTGCTGTAAAGGAAATTCCTGTTTTGTCAGAAAGATATCTGGGCTGGTCTGGAATTGATTTCCCATCATGAGTTCTATAAGTATTTTCTGTAATTTTCTTCTCTTCTGCAAGGTAACATCAGGATTTAGGAGAATAATCAGACCTGCAGGTATCTTAATGCTTTTTTTTTTCCTGTAAGATAGTGAAAGAAATGGGATTACCTTCTCAGTGCTGGAGGTTCCTTATTTTACTGAAAAAGAGATGGATTTGTGCTGTGCTGTTAAAAGATCCCATTTTTTTCCTGTGACAGTTGAATATGTTACACTGTTTCTTCCTGATCATTTTACGTTCCTTAATTACAGACTTAGCTTAAAGTCATGAATCTCCTTCCTCTCCATCTTATATTTCTTTTCACTTAAACAGTTGACTTTTGCTGATCAAAACAGAGAAATCATGGAGGTGAAAAGTAATAGTCATTATTATTTTTTGATGCTGAAATTTATGTCATACAAAAAATTACATGCAAATATGCGTGAGAAGACATCATGTGGGATTATCAGGAGTGTCTCTGGATTATCAGAAGCTTTTTAGTGGCTATGTGCACTTGATTTTCAATTCAATCAAAGAAGTTGAATGAATGTGAAAGAAAAATAATGGAGATCTAAAGTAAGAGCATAGGCTGGACTAGAGGCTGCTAAGCTGCTAGCATGAGTGCTCTTCTGCTCAGCCATAGCCAAAAATTCTTTGCTGTGAGGAAATGAATGAATGGGGGCATATTTCTGTGGGTGCATATGAACAAATTCCATCACTGAGTCTAGGGTCTTCTGTCCAAGTATACTTTGTCTGTCAGGGAACTTGGCTGTAATGACTGCCTTTCCTTCCTCTCAGATGTCCAGTTAGGTAAGTGGCATCTTCCCAGGATCCATGAATAGGGTTGTTACATGCAATAGAATGAACCCTTGCAGCTTTTTGCCAAAATTGAGTAGGGCATTACTGTTGTTTTGTATCGTACTTGTCTCAGCCGTCATCGATGGCAGTGGAGGTTTTTTCCACAGTGGGGGAGTAAATTCATGTTTCAATTACCTTAGGGCTCTGTTTATGGTAATCTGCCACTGGATCTTGTGCTTGTTAATGAGAAACAAGAGGAACATCCCAAAGGTATTTGTGGGGCAGGGGTGTGGGGTGTGAGTGCATCAAATATTCTGCTTAAGTTTTAGTTTTATCAGGACAAATGTCTCTAGCAGAACTTCTGCTATGACTGTACTATGTTTGTGGGCCCCATGATACTCAGGCTATTTCCAAAGCATACAAGCAGCTTGGAGTGTGTGAGGAGACGAGTGGGTGGAACAGACTTTACAGAAAGCCCTGAGGGAAGTAAATACTGAAGCTACAGCAGTGCTTAACAAAGATTGGGAGATAGAGAACTGAGCAACATCTCGACACAGAACATAAGTTGGGAGGAGCAGGCTCTAGTTGTCAAAAGCCATTTCCACAGCAGAATGTCTTTTAATATAGTGAAATAGGTTTGTTTGCAATATATGATTGTTTATTAGCGTGGGTTTTTCATAAGGCAACGCTTTCATAAGGCCGGCTAAACTTTGGCCACATAATTCCCATTCTTTTTGAGGATTTCATCCTGTTATTGAAGATACCTTGCTTATCAAAGCAGTGCCTGTGTCTCATATGCAGTTCAGAATCAATATTTCCAACATTAATGTCCCTACATATTTGGAAGCAGAGGCAGGAAAAAATCTAGTGTTTGACAACTGGTCTGTGGAGACCCCAAATCTGTCCTCAGTACAGCATGTGTCTGCTGCAGCATAATGCTGTTCTGTTCTAAAATTACCCTTCCTTGGAGCCCCTTGAATGACTGTCTTTAGTAACATAATAAAAGATGGAAGGATGCAGCATTTTCATGCTACGAAACATTTCGCAGCATTTTACTCACTGTGTGGTGTGTTGTCATGTATACTAAAATGAAAATCGTTACAGCAGTTTAAAATCAAACCAGATATTGCTGAAAAACTATGTGCAAGAGCGAGTGAAACATATGAACGTATATTCATGTTTGAGGGGTTTTTCTTTTTATAGATACTGATGCAAGTTTTCATAATATTATTGTTCAAATTAGCTCTGCTGAGAATATCTTAGATGTTATCAATGGCGTGTCTGTACACCCTTGTCTGAACTGCAGTTCATGTGAATAAGATTCCTGTCCCCTCTGACATGATTTGACATTTTTGCATTGCTGAACTCGTAACCCAAATGGCCAAGGTTTGAAAGCAATTCGTTCTGCATCTTGCTGCCTGTGAACACCTTTTGAAAACAAATATGTTTGTTTTTGCCAACTTTTTTAATGATTTCTAGAAAAGGCCAGGGATAATCTCAGATACAAACTAGGGCATGCTCAGTTTGGGACTTGTGTATTTTCACATGCAGAGATTAAATAAATAAAACAGCTGCTGTTGGTCTGAGTTGTTCCAGAGACATCAGGATGGTACCGCACTGATGTATTGCAATGAAGGTGAGAGCAATATAGCAGGGCTTTGTCATATATGTGCTCATGCTTTATAATACGGAAGCATAGTTTTGTATAACAGCATCAAACACATCCCCTCGTCTTTTTATTTTGTTATAGCTGTTGTCTCCTGTTCTGGATCACATGAAGAAAACTCTTCTTCCCCAAATCCAACTCAGAAGCTCTCCCTGATAAAAAATAGGATGGTTTCATTGCATCAGCCTTCTAAACCAGGTATGACAAGTCCTCTTCCTTACATCCTCCTTATTTCTCCTTCAGAATCTAGGTGTAAGATAGATGACGGCAGTCACAAGCACCTCTTACCAGAAAGCTATGACACTGTATTTCTGACTGGAACTAGAGCAATGACTCAGAAAGGCCAGTGTAAACTTAAGGGAATTCCTTATTTCTGCGTTAAACAAAAACAAATAAACCCAAAACATAGCAAGCAAACCAAACCACAAAGAACCCCAAACAACCCTCTACAAAAGAAACCTAACTCCCTCACCCCTCAATAAAACAAAAAAAACCAAAACCCAACACAGCAGGAAGAGGGGAAAGAAAAATAAAATCATCTCTATCAGCACACTGAAATCCACCAGATTTGGGGTTGGGAGTTCTTGAAATAAAAGCTAATTAGTGGAGCTGTTTTCCCACTACTATAGAACAAACTATATTTTTTGATACTGAATAAAGCTTTTTTCCAAATGGAATTTTATTTTCAAGGTATTGTGAAAACCAGGTGAGCTGTGAGTTTTTTTAGCTTGTGTTCACTGCCTCTTGTCCTGTCAGTGGATGCTACTGAGAATGTCTAGCTTCCTCCTCATTGCCTCTCACCCATGTGTTTGTACACATTGATAAAATCCCCCGACTGTACTCTTCTACAGACTGAACAGTCCCAGCTGTGTCAGCCTCTCCTCTTATGAAAGATGCTCCAGCCCCTCAATCATCTTTGTGGACCTGTGCTGGACTTGCTCCTATAAGTCTGTATGTCTCTTGTATTCAGGGGCCCAGAGCTGGGCACAGTACTCCAGATGTGGTCTCACCAGTACTGAGTAGAGAGTAAGGGTCACCTCTCTTGGTGTATGCAGTGCTCTTCCTAATGCAGCCGAGAAAGCTATTGACTGCCTTTGCTGTAAGGATGCAGTGCTTGCTCATTGGGCACTAGTTGTTCACCACGCTCCCAAAGTCCTTCTCTTCAGCTGCTTTCCAGCCAGTCAGCCCCCAGCGCATACTGGTGTCTGGGGTTTTATCTCCTGAGGCGCAGGATTTGCCTTTTCCTTCAAGGGGTTCCTATCGGCCCAATCCCCAGTCTGTCAAGGCTGCTCTGCATGGCAGCACAGACCTATGTGTGTCAGCTGCTCTTTTCATTTTGTAACCTCTGTGAACTTGCTGAGGGTGCACTCTGTCTCCTTGTTCAAGTTGTTAATGAAGATGCTAAACAATAAAGAAAGGCCTCTGGGTGTTAGAAAAGGCACACATTCCTCCCGGGAGGTGGCAAGGTGACCTAGCCTTGCCAGAGGAATGTTCCTTATAGTAACATCTTGCAGATGGTATCTAATTCTTTAAAGTCCTTTCTGACTTAGCCTGGACTGTCCGTGAGGTTTTTTCGATCTACTCTTCAGAGCATTTTTGTAATATCTTAAAATACTTCCTTTGCTGATTGTAGTAATACAGATATATTTCTCTATTATACCTTTTTTTTCTTTCAATTTGTCATGTTTTTCCTTTTTGCTGACTGGTACTTGAGGTTCTGCAGGTTCATAAGCAAAGCTGGATATGAAACACCTGTACGGCAGTACATAGTGGCATTAGAAACTTCAGCTTTCAGTGTTCTCTTTCACTGTGACCACGAGTGTACCCAGTTCTTTTACTCCGTGATTTGTGCTAAAAAACAGCTTATTGTTGATCCATGACAATGCAACGCATATGATCTCTTCCCAGAAAAATAGTCTTTTTTTTTCTGGATGTCAAAAACCTTTCCTGATCTGTTTCAGACTCTTCCAGGTATTCAGATTTCTTCAGCCTCAGGTTGTGGCAGACAGGCCTTATAAAGCCCAGAGAGTTGGGAATTAGGTGCTTTTCAAGGGGAAAGTTGTGTTCACCTATCTCGGCTGTGAACCACCTTGTCACGTGAGACACACTCAAAGGATTAAGTCTGCATTGGTGCAGTCCTTGCTACTACAAGATGAGGTATTAGTAAGGTTTGATGAAATGATTTTGTCACAAACAATAATTTCAAGTAACTGTCTAGTTGAAAAAGGAATTTTTTCTCTCCTGAGCTTTCACTTTGGTCTCTTTCACTGTTATGCCGTTGTGAGAAAATTTGCTTTCTGGGCTTTGTGACCAACTAAAAAAACTATCCAATAAAAATATTACTTCTACTGGCAGTAAGTCTATGGATACTGAGTTAACCTGTCACACTTTAATAAATTCAAAACAGCACAGCAGGTCTGCATCAGGACTCTGCTTTGTCTCACACAGCTATGGAGTTTCTGAGCTTTGGAGATTCCTAAAGCTGTTTTACTGGATCATCAAACTGTATCCTGGAGCTGTGCACAGATATTTTTCCCTAGATCCAGCAGAGCCAGGAGAGTGGCTGGTGTCCTCATTCCTGTGTGCTGCCGGAATCTGGCCTTGCATACACACACACACGTACACAATTTGCCAGTTCATCTGCTTGTGGCTTCCGTGTAAAGTGATGGGCTGAACACTGCCCAGACCTTTCCCAAGCTGTATGCATTTGATGGATTGGGCTAAGAAGATATTTGTATGGTTGGCCCAGGTGTCAGTTTGAGAGCGGCAGCAAAGTCCAGTATGAGCAGGCTAGAAGGAGTTGGGGAGCGTCCAAAGGAATGGAGGAGAAGTGTTTGGGTGGGAGACCACAGCCTGTGCCAACCCACAGTTATGTGCAACTCTGTAACATCCGTGTTTCTCTTACCCTTGCACACTGAATGCTGTTTTATAAAAGTGAAGTTAGAATTAACTTCAATAACTAGGAGAAAATTAGTCTGCTTTTGCTGTTGCATTCACGAGATGCTTCCATTTCTTCTTTTTTCTGAAACTTTAGTTGAAGTATCGGCAATCTTCTGGAGTCTCTGATGTTTTTATTTTTGCTCCATCTGTGCAGCCACACTTCCTTGTTATATCCCTGACCTTAATTCTGTCCTTCCTACCTGCCTGTTCTCCACAGGAATAGGGCTACCAAAAGGATAACTTTGTATCATTCATGATTGCAAGGTTTGAATACCCTCTGAACATCAGGATCCTAACCATGGATGTTTAGTCTCTTATTATTTCTCATTTGGCCTGGGGACAGTCCAGTTATTACTGTAATATTATTATTGCTACTGAAAATAAATATCATACACATTAATATCAGCTCTATTCAGCTCCACTCTGTGTGGGAGAGCTTTGTGCAGCTAACATCCCTTCAGGGAATTTATATTAGATTGATGAGAGAACAGTGAATTACTTCTTGTCTGGTTTATAATATGCTGATTATGAAAAATTCTGACCAAGATGATCTAGTGTTTTTAATGCTGCAAGCAGACTCTGGAGTTTGTTAAGAAGGTACTCTTATCCATCCCACTAGAGGAAAACAAAACTGTTTAAAAAAGATTAAAAACTATGTTAAGCTTGCTTTGCTCACCAATTTGGCTTGCGACCCTGTCAGGCTCTTTCTATTGCTAAGAGAGGGTTGACCTTAGAGCATCAGTTCTTTCTCTCTGCCAAAATGCTAAATCTATACAGTTTCAATATCCTTGTTGATATTATTGGTATTATTCTCATTTGGGATTTTGAGTACTTGTGGCCTAGACCTTCCACTGATATAAATCCATTGTTGATACCAGTGGGAGGAATTTGACTTACATCTGCCAAGAATTTGCAGGTTAGTTTTCATTCTTACATGTTCACTGACCTGCTGTGGGAGAGATTCTGTTGTTATTGCCGAAGACAATGTTTATTTTTTTCTCTTCAGTTCTTCCATTTCTTGGGAGATACAGCCACCATACACTGTACATCTAATCACTCATGTTACCCCTGCCCCCTGAGCTGGGATAGGCCTCACTGAAACCTTTGGTTTCTCACAACAGAAGTCTCTTGTATCATCGGCTCAAGCTGTTCGTGGGTGACGTCCACAGACAGTTTTGGAAAACCAGACTGGGTGTTATCTTCCATTGGTGTCCTGGTGTCCCAGGAGAAGCAGCAGATGCTTCTGGAAAACAGTTCCTCCAGTGGAGATGCTGAAGGTAGGCAGAGCTACGGTTCCCCTCAAATGGACACCTGCGTTCGCCCAGCTCCAGCTGCAGCTGTGGGTGGCAGCAGCAGGAGTCAGCAGGCTGAGGCCTTGGGCCCATGTCACTAAAAGTACCACCACGTGCTGGTGCTGGTGCAGAGCTCCCAAGGGCACAGTCAGTGCCTGAGATTCACTCAGAGCCATGTAATGCACTTGTGCTGCCTTGGTCATGTATGGATGTAAGCTCTAAAGAGCCAGCCCCTTTATATACTTATTTTCTATCTCCCCATTTTGGGATACGCTTCTTTTACTTACAGAGGCTACTTTTACTTTTACTTACAGACTAGGAAACTCAGTCTTTTACAAGCCAGAGCTGGCTCCACATGTCTGCTCTCTGACTGGCAAGGTCTTCGGTTTTTGTTTTGTTGGACATGTCTTCATGCTTTTTTTGGTTTCTTCTCTTCTCATTTCTTCTATAATTTCTTTACTTAAACCCCTAATTTTTACTTTATTATCTCTCTCTTTTTTTTTTTTTTTTTTTTGGTTTTGTACATAGTTCTTCCTTTATTCTCATGACTCCTTTCTTCAAATTCCTTATCAAATTTCCTCTCATTATCTCTCTTCCATCCATGCTGTGTGTCTCTTGTTTTGTTGTGGTTTTTTTTCTCTTCACAGGGGACATTTTCCTCCTGAACACCAGTAGACTCCCAGATAGATGCAAGTTCAGCCTGCAAAGCCCCATCCTGCCTGGGAGCTTGGATTCTTGCTTGCTGGAATTGGCCATATGTTCACAGGATGCTGTTCCTCTCCTCCAGAGATTCACAGCTGAAATCAGATATGTGGAGACAAACAAAAATACAGTAATTTCTCTGAGAGTTGGCCATGAGGAGAATGCTGGGTAAGACAATCAATTTCCAACTGCTGAGCCTTTGAATTGCAAGGTAGAGTGGAGTTCCTCCAGGCTGCTGTTTATCAGTGTCTTTTTGCCTTCTTGAGGTCATTGCTGCTACTACTGCAGAAAATAAAGGTATAACTGTCAGGACTGAAGCATACAGCCTCCTGACAGGATGCCTGTAACAGACACAGGTTTTTTATGTCCCCTTTGCAAAAAACACTCTAGCATAGCTCTCACTCTTCTTCCCTCATATTGAGAAGGGTGAAGAGTGATTCTTTCACCTATTCTAGGGCTGCAGCTGAAAAAATGCATTCAGTCCAAAAACTGCCTTGGTAACATGAGTGATATCTCTATGGATTCAGTGAGTCCTATCATTGCAACAAGGGTCACAATTCTCATTTTGAGGTGGGGTTAATTTTACCTCTTCAATAATTTCTTCCTTTCTAGTAGGTTCAGGAGCATCCACTTCTGCTCCATTTGTAGAGTTCAGGGAGGGAAACAACTGAGGCTAGAGGTAAGAAGAGGTGAAGGAAAACAAAAGAAGGTGTAACAACCTCCAGATCTTGTCCTGTATTCCCTTTGATCTTGCCAGTGTTTTATTTTTTCATTCCTGTGTGTAGCAGAATGCAGTAAGGAAATGGGTAAAGGGAACAAATCACAACAGGAAAAGAAAGAGAAAAGTCCATGTGTCATCTAATTTTGCCATTTTCCATGTGCTTGTTTTTCCTGTGCTGCAATCCGACTTGTAAGAACCTGGGTCAGACACATAACAGAGTTTTTTATTTCCATCACCTGACTGACTCCCATGGAGAACTTAAGCAATAGATCCCAGTTTTTGTTTTCTTTGAATTCTTTGGCACTCCCCAGGCTGCCATGGAGATCTGTAGCCAAGACTCTCAGGCAGCCAAAGATAGCAGAGTTTGACTAAAAAAACTTATTTTTTCTTGTTTCAGATCTTTCTCTCTCTTTCTCTCTCATTTTCAGCTGTTGCTCAGTTCCTTCCTGGCTGTTCCTTCCCCATCTTCTTGCCAGTTTCACTGGGAATCTCTTGCATTTTCTGGGATTAGTTTCTAATATCCTTTTTCACCTACTCAAAGCTGCCCTTGCTGCTTTTTGAATATTTGACAGGCCTCTGCAGCTGTGGCTCCATTCCCCTATGTAAACTCATAAAATACCCTTTTGCTACACCTTCTTCGTCAGACCAGGCTTTGCTGATAATCACTGTAGCATCTCTGGAATGGATCATGGATGTTGCTTAGCAGCTTATTTGAGCACTGCAAAACAATTCTATGTGAAGTCAAGATTGTCGTCTCTCCAAAAGTGATGGCATTTAGATTTATTAGAATGAAGCTAGTTTTACTGGAAGTTGGCACAGACACTGGTATTACTTTTTCTTAGTGAAATGAGGCACTGCTAAGCTCAGAGACTTTACTCTTAAGACTTTAAATAAGGGAGGTGACCAAGTCCTGTTTGAAATCAAGATAGAAAGGAGGGATAGAAAAGAGATAAAATAAAGTTAGGAATCATGTTAGGTCAAATACCCTTCCTTTCCCCCCTCATTACAGTGAAACATTAAAATCTCAGTACAATTAAAAAAACCTGACCATGCAGGCAGAAGAGAATTTATTTCTAACACAGTGATTGACCTGCTTCTTGCTAGGCAGGTAGCCTGAGATGAGCATTTTCTCCATGATTAAGATGTTAACAGCATTGGTTGTTCAGGAGAGACCATCCTGAAGTGTTCCCACTTTACAGGGACTTTCCACAGGGAGTAGGAGTTCTACAAGCTTTTCTGTGTTAATCAAACACTGCTGCATGATTTAGAGCAGAACAAGGAGGATAATAAGCAGTGTAATACATAGTGTAACCAGTGAAAATTACTACCAAGGGATTGTCTTTAGGTCAGAGTAGAAACTTGGACACAGAAAAAAGGCTAGGTGGCACGTTTTTCAGATATCCAGACACTCCAGGAAATTGTGCTTCGGTCCCTTTTATCACCTCTCAATTCCATGACCAAGCTATACTTCATCATAAACTCCAGCTGCACCAGACTACTTAAGTTCATTGTCTTCTTTCTGGACCTAGAAATTTTCTCCTGATGGTGTTTTCCCCTTCAGGATCCATCAGCTACACAGCTCCCAAAAGCTTAGATATATGTCATACATAAGAGAAAGTTTCTGTCCTGTTCACCTTACCAGCTAGTAGGATTAAATTGTAGTTAAATTATCATTAAATTGGTAATATTGAAGCTGCCACTATTTTTTCACATGTAAGCCTTAGTGAAAGAACAAAGAAACAGATGGACCTCTGGCACCATGTTCTCTGAACAAGTAGGGCAAAGTTACAAAGTCACAGTGTTTATTGTTTCATACCACTCCAATAGATCATGGGTATTCTGAGTTATTACCATTAGAAGGAGAACTGCTGAGGGAGTGAGGTGTTTGAAAATCTATGTATTTATAAAAAATATATAAAATTCTATTTCTTATTGTGTCAGTAAAGCTCAAACATCAGGAGCCTGTAGCCTTGCTTGTAAGGCCAAGCCTTCTTTGTCTGGCACTTAACTCAAAAAACTGTCTTCATTTTCTCAGGGTTATGGTTATGGTTATGGTGCTTATTCAGGTCACATCTAATATATTTTTTACCTTTTTTATTTTTAACTTTTTAAAAAAATGTTTTTACTATTTTGCTTATCCCACCTTTTCATCTTTAGAACACAGACCCAAAATCAGCCACAGTTGAAAATTCTTGAGTCTTGTGTGGTTTTGAGTGGTTTCACATGGTTGTGTTTGTTGTGGACCAAAATTATTTCAGTGTTCTCAGCCAAAACTTTTTCAGTAAGAAGCTAGTTTCTCTCAACTCCAAGTACTCACACTTCAGTGAAAATTAAAAAGCATCATTTGGGGCAGGGATAATATTTTCCCTTTCTGTAGTTAATAAGCCAAGCTGATTTTGTTCTATTTTCATTCTGAAATGGCCACAGTAGTCTTGGTAGATCAGAAAACAAAAAGTTCATGCCCATGTGCACACACGGGTTTTCAGGTAGCCAACCTCACAAAACTGTTTTTTGCTTAGTTTTTTGTGTCTTCCCCCTTTTTTTTGGAGGGGTGGTGGTGATAAAATGCTCCACCAGCTTCTGAGACACTTGTAGAAACTTGCCATCTTTGACACTTTTATTCTGTTCACGTTGCTTTTTTTATCCACTTAAGTTATTTAGCTTCTCCTACACCTTGTACAGATGACAAGGGAGTAGCCTGGTAAGTGTTCTCAGAAAATATCTAAATGAGTGCTGACAACAATGAGCAGAGCCATTTTGATTAAAAAATGTACCTAGAAAGGGTGAGGCTGTCCAGCTGCTATATAAGACTATGCTTTTTGAATACTAATCTGGGAGCATCATTTAGTTAGAGCTTCTTGTGCCTCTCTTTAACTTGCACCCAAAAATACATGGGATCAAAGAATAACCTTTTAACAGTTTGGTGAAGGCAAGAGGGGTAGGCATGTATTCTGGCCTATTTTCTTTTAAGTCCAGTGGTTAGCACTGGATGTTTGTGAGGACTTTCAGACAACAGCTTCTGGTGTGTATAAAAGTAATATAAAACTTCTGATTTCTATGTTCACTGTTTGAGTCTAGAAGCACCAAGCATACGCATCTTTGTGCAATAACCCATGCAGTGGGTCCCCCTAATTTAGAAAATGGTTCAGCTTTCATGTTCTGCTTTATTGCATTTTTCAGTCCTAATGAAGAAATTGTTATTCTTTATATTAAATCTTTCTTAAAATTAATCATCAGTTACCTTTGTTGGATATGAAAAATCGCATCAAACCTCTCCTCCAGAGAGGACTGGTAAGAAGAGGGTAGAAAACATCTGTTCAGCAGATAAGATTGAGAGGCTAGTGAAAACCCACAGTGAACATTACAAAAGAAAATTTGGAATTAAACGTTTGCAGCGTGAATCTTGAATTCTCTTGCCTTAAGCATCAGATAGCCTGCAACTCCAAACTTTCTATCCATGTAAATTTCTCAAAATTATGTCAAGCCCCTGATAGTTCTTCCATGCATACAGATCAATTTTCACATCTCTTTTTAGAAGAAGAGTGATATTGCCTCAATACTTGAGATCTGGTTTGACATAAAATCAATAGTAAAGTTGTTGCCATGCTTGGCTTACCTGGCAGCCTGCTGCAATGATCCATCTTCTGCTGGATCAACAATGGGCTTCGTTCCTGATTCCATTAGGAAAATTACATTGGCTCTGACTAGCCTCTGTTTCAATGGTGGGACAAGCAAAGGAGGTGGAATTATTTACAGCATTAGAAATCTTGCTGAAGTTGGATCTAGGGGGTGAGGCTTTCTCTGAAGGGGAATACCTTGACGATGAAGAGACTTCATACACAAAAGCACTCTGTGTGATGCAAAGCTACTTGTCATTTTTGCAGTCTCTGGATGCTAGACAACTTTTTCTGTGGTGTTATAAATGGAGACAATGTCAGTACCAGAGATTTTTCAGTGCAGAACTAGGATGTTTTGTGGGACTTTAGTGCTCTGACTCAGAAGAACTGCCAGTTCACAGAAGTAGTGGCTTAAGATGGTGGCCTTGTTCTTCTACCAGACACCACAGCTCTCCCAGCAGAGACAGCAGAATGGACAGAGTGTCTTCCTAACTCATGGCATTTCAGAGCTTGGTTTATTCACTTAGATGACTAGTAGTTTTATTTTGATATACCAGTCTGTAAACAGCAAGTTCCAAAGTGTCTGGCTCATAAAGCAAATAGGCTTAAGGTGCAGCAGCTAAACTAGTCATTGTTTTCAGTTGTGGGGGGTGCTCTTTAGCTGCTGCTACTAAAAGTACCACTGGCTGTGAATCAGAGGCTGTGTGCTAAGGTTCCTGCGCTCAGTGGTGTGTTAACACTGGCAATACCATGATGTCTCAGCTGGAGGGTGGGTTGTAACTTGGTAGAGGTACTAGAACCATGCCTCAGTGCTTGGCAGGTCTTGTATGCCTAACAGGTAAATTCGAAAGATTTAAAGGTTGTCCTTACCCTTATTGGCTCACTGAATCACTTTGATTATGGCCCATTCATTCTTGTGGTCAACAGGATGCAATGGAGTGATGAACAAAGCTGTGTCATGTAGCAGGAGTGACTCAGTTCTGGGTCAGTGCTGGATGGTCTTGGATGTTGTCCCATAGAGTGCCGGAGGGAATATATTTATTAGAATATTTAAAAGGTATATTTATAGGTGCTGGATGTTCCTGAAGCTGTACTGTAATACAAAATGAAAGCAAAGCAGTTGTTCTCCTTTGTTGGGAAGTAGAAATGGTGTTGTGGCAATTCAGTCCTGTACATTTCAGAAAATGAATTAAATTATAATGAACTATTGAATATATTATGATGGGGCAGGAAATAGAAGAATTAGGGTCATCTTGATAAGAGCAGCTCAATTGCATATGAGGTCAGGTTATCTGTGGGTATTTATGCATATGTACAATTGTGAAAGTGAAAGGTGGGTGGATGCCACACTATCCAGAGGGATAGTAAAGAAAATCCAGACAAAGCTATATAATTGGTTTGTGGAGGGAAGAATGTAAGAGGAGGGTGCTAAAAAATTAAAGTTGCTTTGGATTTTTTGCAAGTTGCGAATAAGGTGGTCTGTGGTTTTTATATTGAGTCCAGAAGAGATGTGTTTGTAATCTGGGTGTTACCTTCTAAGGTGTTTCTGGTGACATGACCATTTCATGGCAGTTGAAGGTATTTCCTAAATGAAAAAGTAATACTAGAAGCAGAGCTGATCAACATCTCTTAACACTGTGGCCTGGACTCCTTATTAATCGATTGGCACTGACTTAGGTCACCTGTCCGGAGTGGCCCCAGTAACATCAGCAGTGTGTAGATGTGGGTAAAATTATCTCTGTCTGATACTATTTTCAGAAAAGGGCTTAGAGCAAGCATTCCTTTGTAATTATCCTTGCAACAATCCATTTACAAAATAATAACACATAGATTTAACTGTATTTTACTGTCTTGTTAACATAAGGTATAAGAACAGTTTTTGGAAACAAAAATAAAGTAAAAAATATTTTTAAGAATTCTGCTGTATTTCTTAAATGATGCCTGGACACCTTGACTTCCATCAGACTTAATTTGAGTGAAGTACTTCAAAAATTCCCTTTTGGTATCTCTCTCTAGCTTTTAATGTCTGACAACTACCTTTAAAATCAGAGTGCATGGGACCATTTGTCTTTCTCCAAACTGCCACAAGTGCTGCACAACTGAGAAACCTTTGCAGTCTAGAGGTTATGGCATTTGCTCTGTAGTGAAATGTAAATGGCACAAGTAATCTGCATTTCCTGGAACAGCACTTCTCTTCTATTCCATGCTTTGTGGGTGTAGTTTGCTAAGGTGGAAAATCAGATAGACAATACACAGATAAAGGTTTTCATTCTTGACACAACCAAGAAACATTCAGGGCCAGACATTTACTTCCAGAACACACAATGTCAGTGTTGGCTTGAGGAGATCCAGAGACTTGTGCAGTTGCTTGGTTGATCTGTACTTTCAAGAGCAAACAGAACACAACCGTGTATATGGAAAGCACATACTGGGGTGTGGCGTGTCCAAAATTGGTGATAATTTAAGTCAAATTTAAGAATCATTGGGAATGGTTGGCTCTATTCATCATTAGCAACAGGCTCTGCAGCAAAGATAACCAAACATGAGTTTGCTAGGCTGAACATCACTTGTTTCATATTAACACCCATTTGTTATCTTGCTATTTGCATTCATTGATCCATTTCCCACATGGATACCATTACTTCTCTTTTGTACAGTGCAGAATCTTTATGCTAGAGACTCCATGGATTCTGGTGTGCATGTCTGATAACATTCTATTGTCCTCTAGGATGAAACGGAAATACCTGGTGGCCCAGATTGGACGAATAGAAAGACCTTTCACGATCACCCTGGTGTATTCAAACTGTGGCGCACAGGAGGCTGGAGTACTGGCAGTGGGCTCCTTGCAACTCAGGAACTGCTTTCATGGTATGATGCAATACAGACAGGTTTGGAATAACCAAATGCATCCTCATCAGAATGGATGACTGTGATGAGAGGTAGTTGGATAGGATTTAAAAGAAAGATGAGTAACTCAGAATTATAGAACTGATTTAAGTGATCCTCTCTGCTTTTCAGCTTTGCTTTTCTTGATCTTTGTATGGGAAAAAAACCAAAAATAACTGGACTTATGCTGAATCCAACAACATGGATGAAAAAAGTCTTTACCCAGTTTATTTTAACATTTAGTATTTTTCTCTTTTAAATAATCAAGGACAAAAGACTACCCAGTGTAACCAAAGCCTTTTCCATACTTGGGCTTTATGTAACAAACCTATGAAGAAAAGAAACATTTATCTGCCCCCGATGAGGTCTGTTTGCTACTGCCAGGCTGAGAATTTCTATTTAAAATGAAAATAATCGTAACGTAATTATTTTCTCTAAAGTACTGAGTGGTCAGCTAAGACCTCAGTTTTACCTGGAGCTTACAGTTTTGTTCTGAATGTCATGTAAATGATCCTCAGTGGCTGTGCAGAGCCTTGCTAATGTCATTGAGGCTTCTTGGAAGTGCAAGGGTCTGTCAGCACAGGCAGCCTTCAGGTTGGGGACATAATCATCTTCACTTCCTGAATTTTATGAATTAATATGATGTTATTGCTTCCATTTTGCAGACTCTGTAGAAATAGCTTGGAATTTAATGTAAAAAGAAAACACTGTTGTGAGCATGGTCTTGATCATATTAGAGATTTAATTGTAGTCATTATTCTTTTAATTTAACTAATGCTATATTTTTAATGTAATATTTTTTGGACAGCCCTAGAGTTTTGAGGGGATGCATACAGCCTGAAGCACTGTGCTCTCAGTCTCTAAATAGCCTGGTGCACGTATCTGGCACAACACAGTGTCATGAAAAAATACTTTTTCAGAGTCTGTACCTGGATTGCTGCAGAGGTGTTCTTTTTTCTTTCTCCTGCAATTGGTTCCCTAAATTTTGCATTTTTTCCAGAGTAGTAATAATCTCAATGCAACTTCTGTGCAGGGCTCTGCTGAAGGGCAGCAGGTCCATAACAGGCCTGTGCGCATATTCATCCACAGGACAGGGTGGGTGCATTAAGAGCCATGCTTTTGGGAGATACCAGACTTAAAAATTGTGTTCAGCCTGGCTGATGGGTACCTGTGAAGTCAGTCAAATGCTCCCAGACTACAACTGACTAGACTAGTTAGGGTGCATGTATAAAGTTTGTGTACAGCAAGCCAACTTTCTGGGGAAGCAGCTACTTCATGGGCTGGATGCCGCAGCATGGGGACAGAAATGAGACAGCAGCCAAAGTGCTGGTTAAACCTGAGCCTAAACAGGGCATAGCAATGTGTCTATCAGAGCTGCAGATAAATGGGTGTCCCTGCCTCCGGCAGCAGAGTGCCATGCAGCATGTCACAGCTGCCTGGCACGTGCACAGTCATGTGTGCAGAACTGAGGAGCACATCACGGCTGGAAACTGCAAGGCCCTTCATTAAAAAAAAAAAAAATCTAAAGATAGCATAAACACAGCAGACGAAGCACATGAGAAAGAAAAGAGAATAAATTTGGCCCAGGAATCTCATGCTGGATAGAAACCTACATGAAAAAAGCAGAGATGAGTATCATTTATTGTACAAAGGACAAGGTCCTATGTGTGAAGGCTGATACACATGAAGGGTCATACACATTCTGTCAGCTCATCTCTGGGCTTCATTCTCTTTCTTTATTTTCCCCATTAGATAAAGAAAACCAAGATCTTTTTATATATGACAAAGGCTCCACCTTCCCCTGCATTCATGGAGGCTGTGTCAGCCACCTACAGATCTGTGAGTTCATCAGTGATTGTCCTACCAAAGAGGAGGAAGGAGTGAGGTGTGGTGAGTATATGGCATGACACTTTGTGGGAACCTTCATCCCATTAGAAGAAATAATTTAGAATAAAATATACATTAAATTGATTCCATCTTTGGATTAATTCAGTATTTTACCTCCTGAATTAATTTAGCCTATTTAGATTAATTGGATACTAAGACTCCCTTTGAAAATTCACCCTATATAGAATTAAATGGATTTTTTTTCAATTGGTTTTGTTTCCTAAGTATTGCAGTAAGGAGGTCAATGACCTTCCTTTCACAGTTACTGCTACTTCAGAGAAAGGCAAAACCTTATTTACATGTCTGCAGCTGGGTGAGAATTTCCTTCTGGAGCCAAGATCTAAACCTTCCCTTCAGGGGAAGGTGTTAATCATCTTTCCACTGTCAGTGACCAACAGTGTCATAAATCTGTCCTTCCAAGATCCCAGTTCAGAGTTCTTGCACATCAGGACAGAGAAATGCCCTAACAGTGTATGTGGTGCTGAGAAGCAATGTTTAGCTTTGTTCCAAGTACAGTGGTGGAAATCTAAAATAATCTGGTGATTTGCCTTCCTCTAGGTGGACACAAAGCTTTGTGATGCCTGCAATTTCATATGCAGCAAGACCTTTACAAACATGTGGCAGTGATTTGCCATTCCTTGGATTATGGGGGGCTGCAGTTTTGCACAGTGTTTAGAGTAGAACAGCCCAAGAAAGTCTCAAATATTTCCAGAAGCCAAGTGTTGGCTTTCTAGTGGTGACTCTGGAAATAAACAAATGAGACCTATTTTGACCGTGTAGCATAGGCTGGGTAACTTGGACAGCCACAATGGATTTTCGCTTTTGTTCCTGTTTGTGTTCTTCCATAATCAAGTTTCTCCTATTTTCCTACTTTTTCTTGTTCTTGATTGTAGACCATCTCCCAGAGGGTTCACATTGCTCTTTTGAAGAAGGTCCATGTGGGTGGACACTGAATGAAACTGCAGCATCTCCTTGGTCTATTCGGGGCTTTTCTGAAATTACTCAAGATGACTCATTTGTAGGGTCTACTTTGCAAGCCACTGGTGGTAGGTTCCTCATAGTTCTCTCTCCTATTCTCTGTGTGTGCATGTACAATAGCCTTGAACTTGATTTTACTGAAATTGGTTTAAAAAATTTGGCATCATTGCCAAATGAACTTTAGCATCAGTATTATGTCTAACAGCTTTAAATGTAGGTAAAATTAACTTTTTAACATGCCCCAAAACTTTATATTAAACAAGTTCTGTAAAAAAGTTAACACAAAACTTTAGAGAGACAAGAATTCTTCTTCACCTTCTTCCCTCCTCCTTCCTCTTATGAGCTAGGCAGTTACTGAGTACTTCAGCAGCAACATGATAACTGCTGCATCACAAGGTAAAAATTGCCCAACAGAACTAGGCAGCTTGTAAAAACAAATCTTTTTAAGACCCTTGACAGACTCCACTAGTGGGTTTGGAAGAGCATCACATATAAGAATATCCCAAATGATCATACATGTTCTGTGCCATAAAATACCACAAAAAAAGTGTCCAAAAATTCCCAGAACTGCAGAACTGTCAACATGCTAAATAAGAATGGGGGAGGCCAGACCCTCACCTGGTCAGGCTGAAAGTCAGAAGTGTTAGCACACATGAGTCTTGCCTCACAGTTCCCTGCCAAAATGAAGGGTTTCCATTCAAGTGTCCTGTTTGTCTCTTGTGAGCATGTATAAGCTCTCCCTGGAAACGAAGATTGCAAATAAGCTCTTCCAGCTCAGTGTGTGTCTCAGCAAGAGTCACTGATGCTAATGGTGTAGGAATTGGGAGTGTAGATTGGTGTGCGCTTCTGTACGGGAAGATCTCGAGTGGTATCTGAAGTTTATGCACTCACGTTGCAAGAAAGGGTTTGGGATGTTGACTTTTGTGGTGCTGAAATCTACCAGAGTGTTTCCTATGACCTCACTGATAGATTTGCTCTCAAGCCATGCTTACACCTACGTATGCTTACTTACCTGCAGTAACATTAATGATGTTAAATTATTTCAAGAGATTACACAAACCAGCAAAAGATTATTTTGTCTTTTCTGATTCACTTTTGTGTTCACAGGACACTTCCTCTACCTGCGAGCAGACAGCACTCAGACAAGTGGTGTGGCTAAGGCTTACAGTACCAGCTTGCCAGCCAGTCTTGCTACTGAAGACTACCAGGTGTGTCACTCTGTCTTAGCACCTTTGTGGAGTAAATCACCAGGCTGTAGGCACTATTTGCCCAATTAGCCTGTTCTTCTGTCCCTCTGCACACTCTACAAAACACTGGAAAGCACAAGAGTTGCCTATGCTGACTAGCTGGCTACTTCTTGAGAACTGGAAAGGAGATGTGAGGTGCACCCACAGTGAGTCAAAGCAGGAGTCCCAAATCAGCTACTCATTATGGAAAACTCGCCAGCCTAACTGTACCAGTTAGGTGAAGTTACTCCTCAGAAAGGTGCCCAGCAGCTGAATTGTATCAGGCAGCCAGGGTTTGTAGAAAAGGGAGCTGTCTGGCTGTGTCGCGGAGCCTTTCAGTATATCTGCTGTTGAGATTTCTCTTCATAAATTCTGCAATACCTGTGCAGGAGTTAAGAAACTTGATAGTTTCACTGAGAACAGGAGGGTGAAGTTAGGAGGCATTGGGTTTTCCAGAAATAGATGAATGTAATAAACCTCTGATCACATTCTTCAAGAATTTCAAAAGGTTAATGCCTGGCCTTGATAAAATCACATAACTTGCCTTGCAGCTCTGAGATGCTGGAATTAAAAATATTAAATAATATTATAGTCATAACACTTAGGAAAATTAAGCTGCAAGTTTGCCTGGAGTCCAGTTCTTGCTAGGGGAAAAAGAGAAACCTTTGATGCCTCCTAATTAGAGCTGGGAAAATAAATATAGTGTAGGTGCCAGAAATGTAACTTTGGCATTTATATTTATTTATAAATCCAGGTAAAATTTGCTAGGTAGTTCCAACAGAATAGAATGTGATTGGAGATAGGCTCACAAAACCAGGAGAGGAGAAGCAGTAGCTGTTGGTTATTGTGTAGAGGTCACAGGAGATCTGGATCCATTCTCTCCTCCACTGGAAAGGATTTGATCCCACACTGCAGGGACAAGGAACATCTGTGGTTGTTCTTTGCAGAACATGTGTGTGCTCCCTTTCCTGCCAGTACTGCAGCTCTCTGGAACATAAAGGGCAGCTGAGCATTGGAAGCAATGGTAGAAATCACAGTTTCCTCTTGCTCTGTGGCAAATTGGAAGTGGTTACTACAAAGAAAGAGGAACAAGTCCTAATTCAAAACATTCTTTGGCCTGGTGATTTTGTTGTTCACTTGTCCTAGGGGTGCTACAATGCAGGTGGTGCCTATGAGTTGGAGCAGGTTTATGGACTGAGGTTTCCTGCCTCTAGAGACAGTATAATTCCTTGTTTCAAAGGTATTTGGGGCAGGACAACTTTCCCCTCAGACAAGGCAGTAACAAGGAAACCAGTCCTTTCACCCAGATGGTGTCAGAGGCTGTGGATATTGTCATCAGTGGTTGAAGAACAGTTGCCCAACAGGAGTGTCAGGGTCCCCCCTGGGAAAATTCTGTGCTAGTAATGGTGCTGAGTCAAATACAATCAGTGAGTGGGGGCTTAGTCATCTCTTCCATTAAACAGTTTGACCCAGACTCAGAGGTTTGGTGTCTCAAATTCCCGGGGAGGGGAGAAATTACTATCTTTCCCTTCTGTCAAATGTTACTATTCTTTTCCTCTTCTTCCTCTGTTACAGATTCAGTTTTCAGTGCATGTTTTTGGTAGCTACAATGGTACAGTCTCCTTCTCTCTCAGGGAAGAGATAAAGGGAGCTCCAATGACCTTGCCAATGTGGGAAAGGGCAGGGAGCTGGAGTGACCACTGGTTTCTCATCACCTTACCAATGCCAGTGCTTCAGAACCGGTAAGAGCTCGACTGCCAGCAGCCAGGGTTATCTCTATAGATTTAGTAAGTTGTTAACTATCTTTATTGTGAAGTGTCACTTTCATTCCTGCCTTCTTTCGGGGCCATTTTTAAGTGACTCTGCTTGCTCAGGAAGTATTCTGTCATAAGTGCGTATCTTTGTGCACATGCACAGCTTAGCTCAACACAAGCCCACACCATGTGACTGCACTTCTGTGCAGCCTCAAACAGTACTTAGGTTTTGGGAACAGCAAGCATTTGTACTAAAGACCTTTTAGCAATCTGAGCAAGCCAGTGTACTCACAGTGGCCAAGTGCTCCCAGTAGGGAAACAGCTGCATTAGCATAGCTGCACTTCGTACTCCCATGGTAAAAAACACTCACACGAGTCAAATGTGTGCTAATCCCACAGTTTAGCCAATTCAGATGTCCATTTAGGATCTGTATCAGTGCAGCCTATGCAGCTGGGGATCCCCCGTTGCCACATTCCTGATGCAATAATTTTGGGAAAAGATTGTTGCCCAAATGAGCCTTGCACTAAAGTTTTCATGGGTTTAGATGTGGAAATACAGTGAGATATTGGTTTTCAAATTAAGTGAAATATTGAAGATTTAAAGAATTTCAATGCAATCTAATTTTATTCAGGTATTTCTCCTTCCTCACCTAGTGTCACTCAGTCTCAAGCCATGTAGCTGGTATTGGTAGCTGGTTATTTTGCACAACATAAACTTTTTTTTTCAAGTTCTCCAATCTGTTATTTTTTTGCATATTCCTGAGGAAGGCCCATTTCACATGAAACTTAAGACAAAAAAACCCTCCAAGTCTATACAATGAATATTAAAAATGGAAATATATCTACCCAGCATTGACAATAAATAATGTCTCAAAACTTCATGGGATAAAAAGTGTGAGGAGATTCCAAATATTCTCTGCATCTTGGTGTAAAAGGAGAGGATTTGGGTCTGGAAGTGATAGCTATTCAGGCCCAAGAAGCACTAAAACTCAGAGAGATAGAGAGAGAAAATGTTGCTCCACCCTCTTTCAATTATAATTTCATTATTACCTTTGGTCTTAGTATTATCATGTGTTCACCATACACACCTTTGCCATGAGTGATTCCTTTAGGGTAGGATTGGTCTGCCTGCTAGCACTGTATTTAATGTTCTTGTCTGACACAGACTAAAGTCCTGTGGATTAGCATCTGTTTAGTTATGCATATGTAGAGTATGACAAGTGAATTAGTGTAGAATAGCTCTTTTCTCTGGGCGCTTTACTGTGGACCTGTCTCTGCAGCAGAGACCAAGGGGCTCTTCAGAGATATCTAAGACCTTCTATCTCCTCTGATACACAGTCCATTATGCTTGTTCCCTGAAGCCTCCAATTTCTGTACTGGCCCTTAGTTCTGAAGCAAAATGGATCTTCTGTGGCAGAAGGGAATGGACAGCAAGACACTTTTTTGGAGCAGTAGCCAGCATGGCATGATTGTTCTTTGATATTCAAATATTCAAATATTGCAATGTATGAAAAAGTTGAGCACTTAGGCAAAATGAAAGATGTAGGTAGGTCATGCATGTGTTTATTATGACAGTCTGTTTCAAGTAGTTCTATCTTGTTTTACTTCATGTAACCTTTTTGTATGACATTTTCAAAATAAAAACTGAGCAGCACAAAAGTGACAATCACTGTGGGTAAGGATGGAACTGTTCAGTCTAGAAGACAGATCTCTACTCCCTGTGCGAGCCAGGTGCCTGACAGAAATAATAAGTTATCATTTGTGACACTGATCTATACCAGACACAGAATAAGCACACATTTTGCTAGAAGGTGCTGCAGCTATTTCCCCAAGGGAGGAAACCCTGATCTTTGTGCTCCGAGGACATGGGCTCCATCCCAGTCCTCTTGTCTTGTTCTATCCTTGATCTACTCCTTCTGTCCTGTCTTACCAGCTTCTGTGGGCACTTGGTGCCTTTCTTCCTATTTTGCATATACTCGGTCTCTCTTTCTTCTGCTTCAACCTCCCATTTGGGAACCCATTTTATCTGTCTCATGCTTCTGGTTGTAATTTCCCTTGCTGAACTCCTCCCTGCTTCTTGTTTCCACCTCTCTTCCAGCAGCTGCTGTCTCTGTGTGTTGTTTTGGTTTGGCTTTTTATTATTAAGTCTGAATGCCTCCCCTGCACTTCCCTTCCCTTCTCCTCCTACCTATCTCTTGTGTGCTTTCATTTCAATGATCCCAGAACTACAGTAAAGGTTTATTCCCAGTATTCCTGTTTGACTGGCTATTTAATTCTCTTTGTAGATCTTGGGACCAAAACCCCTGCACACTGAGTCCAAGCTTCTCTGCTGTAAAATTCCCAGTGAGCTCCCAGCCTCTCTCCAGGATGACACCTTGTTCATTCTGGATTCAGTTCAGGCAGCTTTTTTTCCTCCTATTTGGCCAGGATCAGCAGCAGAAACAAAGGCTGGGAAGAAAATGTTTATTCATTAATTTGGAAGGGCAGTTCTTACCTCATGTAGCTGAAGCAGGACCTGACACAGCTCGTAACAGCACTTCATGGAAAGTACCATTTAGCCTAGAGACTTTCAGATATCCAGGGAAGACAAAACTGCCGGATTAAAAAAATACCAGGCATGGAAGTGTCAGGGATTTAAAAATTTCACAGATATTTTCTTAAAATTTTGACTGGTTCTCATTCACATGGGAAAAAACAAGCTCATGTCTGCCATGTGACTGACTTCCTCACAAGTTTCAGATCCCACCTCCAATACATAGTAGCACAGAGTGCTTAAAAAGTTACCAGTGTTTTTGAGCATGGTCAGAATCATTAATCCCTGCGTTGCCTCTTCCTCAACACTCACAAAATGTTTTGACTGCTAGAAAAGTCATACCAAGTCACCCAAAATAGAAAAGCGCAGCCTAAATCACTTTAATGTTGGTAAAGTTGAAAATAATTTTAAACAGACGTGTGTGATGAACATTGCTGGACAATTTTACTACAGTTTGGTTTAAAACTTCATGAATGACTATTCTGCATATTTATAGGTGTTGTCAGCTTTCCTCAGTAAAGCAAGCTCTGTCAATGCTGTGCTTAGGATAATTTTTAGTGCAGATTTTGAGCTGGCATGTTGGTTTTTTGTATCCCAAATCATCAGGAAACTTCTCTTGCTGTAGGAAAGTGCTGTATTTTCCCCTGGTACCTTAAGGGAATGGTAGGCAGTAGTAAAGTGGGTAGGAAGGGGACAGATCACACAGGGAGAAGGGCAGACATGAGTTGAAACACAAGAAGTTGCTGTAGGAGGCCATGAACTGCTTGATGGGGCCAGGAGTAGAGAAACCTTGGCAAAAGGAACAAGGAGGACATGAAGGCTCTATTTAGGTAGATTAACAAGACCTTCATCCAATGAATTTATTTCTTAGGAGAGAAGGAAGACACAGTTTGCTGATCAGCCTCCCAGCTGGGCATCTAGTTATTTGGAAAACTGCTTCTGGTGATTGGCTGGCGAATTCATTTACTTGGTTCACACACACAAGGAAAAAAATGCTATCAGGATAAAACCAAACAGGCAGAAGACCAGACATCAGAGAGCTGGAGAATGTAATTTGTTGGAGTCAGCAGAATGAGATCAATGAACAGGAACACGGGAAACCCCTCTGGCTAACACAGCCCTAAGTTCAAAAGGCAAATTCCTCCCCTTTTTCTGAAGTTAAGAGGAAGGGGACCTAGAGGTTATGAAATGTCAGTTCTCATGCACTGAAGGAGGGGGGTCATTCCTCAAGGTCCCCCTTGTACTCAGCTGGAGCAGAAGCCTACCCTGTAGTGCAGTGCCAGAGACCCTTGTCTGCTCTGTCTCCATGGAGTAGATGCAGCAGATCGACCTGACCAAGGGTATAATGCCACGTGAGGGCCTTAAGTAAGGGGTTAGCTGTGGTGCTGTGTCTGTGCCTGTGGGTCCTAGGAGTGCCCTGGTTCTGGGCTCAGGGTACTCTGACTCTCTTCCACCAAACAGCTGAGGGAATTATTGTCATGTGTCTGTGGACTTCTATACGAGGTTTGAAAATGCAAAGCTCTTTCTAAGTCTGCTACTGAAGAGGAGGGGTTCTGTCAGAAGCAGATCTAATGACAAATTCCCCCACTAACACCACATCTAAGAGGTCATTCAAGAGACCCTTGATTTGCATTTGCTGCACTTACTCCCAAAGTGCTCAGATCCTGAAGGTGTGGGTGCTTTCATTTAAGCACAAGGGGTCATTCTTGAGTTGGGGTAAAAGCAGTTTATCTCTAAAGATTTGTATGCAGCTATACAACTAACTGTGGATATCAACCAACATTTGGTTGGTGGGTGGAATGCACACACATACTTTATTGCCACTAATTTGGGACAAGTATGTTTCTAGGCTGAATGATCAATGTGTTAGGCAAGTCAGTGCTTGATCTCTCATAAATCATCATTGAGCTTTACCAGAGACAGCAAGAGAGGTCCTGTCCATATGCTTTTAATAAGCTCTAAATGGACTGGACATCAGACATCTGTTTATTTCTGCAATGTAATGAAAAACAATTCAGTCTTATCCATTAGAAGGAGATCCTTCAGCTCATTTTCTTTCTTCCTTCTGAATTCAGGAGGTAGCAATGCACATGGGACATGACAGAGCTCCTAGATAAGCAACACCTGGTCACAGTGGAAAAAGATGAGACAAGCACAGAGAGCTAACTCTTCAAGGAATTATGGCTGAAATTTAAAATGTCCTATCCTTCTGAAATAAACTCATGTCACCTTGTTGAGTTACACTGGTTGAGGATCAGGCCCAAAACATTTGGATATTCTGTGCAGTTTTTACTCTATTTCTTTAGGGGTGGAAAGAAGGAGATTTTTTTTTCCCCAGTCTGAATCCCTGACTGTTTCTGGTAATTGAATATGGATGGTTGTTCATGTATAACAATTAGTGGGGGACAGTTGCTTGTATGTGTGTGCAGACAGCGGGGGAAGTAGGGTTCTCATTCTTGTTCCCCGTGAAATATGAAATTATATGAATGTTGTGGTGCTTACAAGGGATTGATGTGTATCTAAGACTTATAGCAAGCCCTTTTGGCTGCTCAGCTGGACTTGTATGGAAGAAGAATTGTAAATAGTGATGATCTTTTTTCCATTATAAGGGAACAGCGTATTTTTAGGGGGGTTGTTTGTTTGTTTTGTTTTTCCCCCTCCTTACTCCTTTGTTGGTCTTCTCTATAACGTCTGTCTTATTACAAAGGTTTCAACTGGAACTCCTGGCAACCTGGGGCTGGAATTCCCAAGCTGACATTGCTATTGACAACATTACATTTGGCCTGGACTGCTTCACTGACGGTGAGCTGCAAATGTTGCAGAATCCCCTAAAAAATTTGGGTAGGGTAATCAGCATCCCACAGATCCAGGGTGTTCCGTTCTCCCGACAGAGTGTGCATGGATCATTTGTGCCAGCTTTTTCAGCACAATGCCATTTTATCTCAGACCTACTGAAGATTGCAAGTAGAGGCAATTTTACTCTGTGTCAGTCTCCCAATGTTCTTTTTTTTCTCTAAGCTGGGATATTCTGTATCACATAGTTGAGACGTGTCTGTGCGTCTTGGCAAGAAACAATAGGCTTATTCCTTAGCCCCTAAATGGAAGGATTACATCACACTGTTTTTCCACAGTCCTTGCTGATCTATGCACCCTGGTAATTGATAGCTGAAGAAAATTTGTTGAAAGTGAAGGGGAAAGTCACCATATTTTAGTGGAGAAAAGGAAGAAAATGAAGGAATATATTGACTCTCTGACAATAAAATTTAGATTACTCCAACAAGTTTGTTTTAGTCTGTAAGGAGGTACATCAGCTATCACTGCCAGATATATAACAGCTTTCCTTTGTTTCATTACTTTGAAAGTGACTGACAACTATTCCAGAGAAAAATGGAGCCAGTGCTACCCTTTGAAACATGTTAGAAAGAATTGTAGTGGATTTTAGCAGGCAAGGGGAAAAAAGTTAGACACTTGAACTACTTGCAAATATTAGAAATTGCCTTCTTTTGTCCCTGGGGAAAAGACATGCTCTGTTGTAAAGGAACTGGAAGATATGCAACACTTGAATGGTGACTTCTGTTGCACGCAAAATGTGGATTGGTGTTCCTGTGCCACTCTATGTGTCACCACACCCAATGTGTCAGCATTTAGGGTAATAGCATGTCCCTGCAGTGGCTAGCTGTAGCCTAACACAACATATGGGAACGCTTATGTCGAAATAGATGTGTTAAAAGCTCATCAACAGAAGCCACTATTCCTTCCCATCCTTTTCTGATTCAGTGTTCTGTTCTCTGTCCCTTTGTTCTGTGGGCACTGAAACCACTCTTCTATAAAATGCGGAGTATGCACATTTTCACTTTAAATTAAGAGGAAAAGCTGTTCCTTAATGGTTATTTCATTTTTTTCACTCCAACTCCTTAACAGCCCTGTCTCCCAAACACTTTGAGACCTCCACGCTAACATTTTGTTTTGAAATCTTGAGGAAACTGAAGGGAGTGACTCCAGATGCACTTCTGCCCGCTGGTGTGCACACAGCTGCTGGAGTTTACTGTCCTGACAGGAGCAGAGAGATCCTTCAGTTTGCCCACAGACATTTTGCTGGGTGCAGTGTAGGTATGCATCCTTTGGCAAGCAGGTGGGGTGCAAACACCCCTGCAGCAACGTTATCGGAGCTTGTCCATTAGACTGCCCAAGTTACTCCTTGTTTTCAATTGGGATAAATTGCACTGATGTCCAGGAGCAACTGGCACTTACCCCATCGGAAGGCACGACCCAGAGATGTGTGAGTCATGCAGCAGAAAGACATCATGAAGGAAATATATTTCTCGGAAGCCTTGCACTTGCCACTGTTCCTTGAATCCTCTTCGCAAATTGACGTTTTCTCGCCTCTGAAAGCAACCCCCTTGTATTTGTCTTCTCATGACTTTAACTCAGTTAGGTTGCAGAGAAACCCAGCAGCTCTGCTGTGTTTTCAGTAATGAAATTACTTCTCCCTGGCAAGGACAGGTTTCAGATGTCAGAGACACAGCCAATTAAAATCCAAGCAGTGAATTCTTTTCATGAGGGGAGCAGGAAGGATGTATGGCAGGAAGGAAGGATTTGCTGCTTGTTAGGATGTAAATATTATTTTCTCCATCTATTTCAATCTTGTAGTTCAACTCTCTACAAAACCCAGTGCTGAATGAAAGCGCTGTTTGTGTATGCAAGGTGGGAAAGAAGGTGAGGTTTTCCATATACCTCAAAATCGAGAGGAAAGGTTCAGTAAGATTTAAGAGAACAACTGAGTAGTGAGGGCAGCTCAAGAGACATCAATAAGGGCAAAACCCAAACAGACCATTCTTTGGATGGCAGCTCCTGGGCACTGACAGATGTTTTTCCCTGTGAAAAGGGTGAGATGAAACCACATTTTGGCTTATACAATCACCTTGTGTAAGACAGTGTCACAGACTGGATGACATGTCTGGTTCATTAAGAGAACTTTAGGCAGACAGGCATAAAGATACTTCATAGTTCCAGTGAAGTAGTGCTTACATAGGAAGAGGTCTGAATTTTGAGTGTCTTAATATGAAAATGAGGACTGGCACAGCAAATAGAATACTAATAGTTGCCCTTCTCACTGCCTTTACTACTGCCTTTTGGTGCTCTCAGCATTGTATTGTTCCAGTTAAGATCACAGCTCTGTGGTCTATCAAACTCTACTGCCCTGGCCTAGAAATTGCACTTCAGTCTGTACATCATTTGCAACTTCCCAGAAGATTGCTTTATAAATGGCAAGACTGTCCAAAGAGAGCTTTTGTGTAGCTTATGTCCATTTCTTGATTTTAGAGTCCCTGACCCAGCAAAGTCTGACTCTGTTGACCTGCCAGTCTCTTTGCTTGAGGTGAATGGTGGGGAGCGGTTCAAGCCTCGTTACTGTCTCCTTTCACTGGTTTAAGAAGGTGTTGACTAGAAATGCAATACTCAAAGGGATGGAGAAGGGGGAAGCTGGTGCAGCTTTCCCATTCTCTGTCCCATTGCAGGACAAGCTGGAGAGGCTTCCAGGAATATTGCAGCCTGCAGGGTTGAATGTCTGAGGAGACCATTCACACCTTGAGGATCCTGTGAGGCTCAGATTAATCTCAGCTACCAGACCTCTATCGCTATTTTCATTACAGTCACAGAGACATTGAAGAAGGAGTGGATTACTTTAGCTCTCTGCCTGCAGAAGATGCCCTGTCTTTTCTCCTTTACACTTCCCTCTGTCTCTTTCCAGTGGGGAAATCAGTGTTAGTTAAAAGCTGGAGAACAGAAGTCTGTGCTCTTTGCATTTTTCTGATATAGCTACACCTTAATATGAATTAATTCTTGTTCCCTTCCATTCACTCTACAGTCAACATGTTGGCTGTTAGAGGAGGAAGTGGAAACTAAAATAGACTGGAGCACCAGCCCCTGGGTCCCAGAGCTACACTAAGTTTGTAGAAAAGCCAGCCTTAAAAGAGTTAACAGCTAGCGTGGACAGGGCGGTGCTCAGCCTGTGTTGCAGCTCATGTGCTCCTTAGTACAGAGGAGACAGAAGGTTTCCAGAGGAGACAGCAGAGTAGGGGTTTGAGACTGTTTGGAGAAGGAGAAAAGATTGTTTGTTTGGAAACGAGGCATTGCCTTAGGATACTCAGTTGGGATGCCACAAAAAATCCATGCAGACACACAGATCAACTCTGTTTCAGAGAGTGATTTACATTCCTTTGCTTTGGAGAACATAACCAGACTGCTTGTACATCACAAAGTATATGAAACTCTTGTGATCTTTGGGATTTGTAATTCAGTGCAGGCCTCGGGGAGCATCTTTTCTGGCCATGCATTGTATTTTTCATTCTGTTTTCCTACTTGCATTTGATTGATTTCATTTGTTTTAGGTTAATTTCATTTTTCACTGGCTTGACAACTTCATCCATTGAAGTTCCCCATCTCAGTATGAACAGAGCATGTCAGTACAAAGCTTTCTTTTACTTCCGTGCATCAATGTGCTTTCAGTCAGACCTGGGGGAGTATTCTCAGGAGTAAAAGCTCAGCAAGGTCTCCATGCTTCAATTAGTTATTTGGCCTTTCTGACACAGCTAACAAGGGTGTTAATTATTGCTATTTAGAGCAGTGGCTTTGTGGCAGAGATAATTGTCCATCTGGAACTGAGTGACTCTCTTTTCAATAGAGCATCAGGCAGCTGTTGGATTCCCACAACTGGAACAAATTGAAATATTTGTAATGTTTTTCAACTGGTGGAAAATGTTCAGTATTAAATTAACTGAGAGCTCACAAAATGGAAAGAAGCCTGTCCTTTTTCTTACAGAGATTTTTCCAATCAAAAATCTGCATAAAAACTGGTAATTTAACTATTGAAACAGGATGCTTGCAGATTATGAGGCAAGGGTTCAGTTATTACTTTTTCCTGTTATAAGACAGCATTGGTGTTGTGGTGTTTTTAATGCATTCAGATGTTTTGGATCAGCAATTGATTTGAAATTCCTCCTCTCTGAGAAAGGGCTAGTTTTCAAAGGCCTATCTCAGTGGTCAGAAATGTAGAGTTTTGCTCTGTGGTTTTCAAAAAGGTTTGTCCAAAGATTTACAGCTTGTGTCAAGGGCTTCTGTTTCTTAACTGTGTATGTTAGTGAGACATGTAATTTTATTTAGTATTTTAATCTCTAAGGGAGATCTCAGGTGCTCAAATTTGGTTACTGAGCGGGGAGTGGTTTGTTAAGCTGGTTTACTTGCCATGACACCATTCAGAATCAATGACAATGATTTTTGTCACCACTCTCCTTTACATCTGCAGTCATTTGACTGTCCAGAATTGTCACCTGCCTGTTTGACCAGCAGAACATCAATACCTGGTGTCTGTTCTCCCACACTACGTTTTTCCTAAAATCTCTTGTAATCACAGCTAGAGCAAATTGCAGACCAAGGAGCTTATCCTGCATGGGATAACATGGAGGGTTTGTGTTCATGTGAAGACCCACTGACTTCAGCACAGATACAAGTAGCTAACCCAAGACATGGGCTCAAAAGACTAATATAAAATTATGATTGTTCAAAACACCTTTTCTACCCAAGGTAATATGTACTTATTTTAACTAAATGGTTGTACTTAACTAATTAATGTAATCTTTAAATCTTCCGTCCCTCTTTTCTACCATCCTCCCACCTCTTTCCTCTCTTCTACAAACTATTACAGGAAGACATCAGAATCATTTTGGTGGGAAACGTCAGTACCCACGTGAGATTAGTATCCTGGATGAGCATCTTCTGAACCCCCTGGAAGAGCCCTCCCTCCCAGGTACATGATTCAGTACTGAAAACCTGTCTTTTGGCTGTAAAGGGTGGCTCCCTTCCTGTCTCCTGTGTGTGATCTGCCTGCCTACAGCAGTAAGGCAACTATATGTAATCTGTGCCAAAGATGTGGAGACTGTGTCAGGTGGTCTCTGGCTATAGGGAAGCAGTCAGCTGGAGCCCAGCTCACCAGTCCTTAAATAGCAGGTCCTCTTTAAAGAAAAGCAGAATCTCTTTAAGTGAAAACAGAAGCTGCATGACTCAGATTCGGAGTGCATGAAAAGGTAGCTTAGGAAAAAAAGATGTAGACCTGTACAGAAAGTTTGGAAAAGAAAGAGTGCTGAGCAGTGAAGCTGAAAAAAATGAGTGTAGAATAGTGGTGTAAAGATGAAAATCCAGGGAGGAGAAGTAAGTGAGGAGAAAAACTGGATGAGAAACTAGGAGAACGAGGGACACTGGGGACTAATTTACTGATAGCAGTAGAGACTGCCACTCTGGAGGACAGATAAGAACTGTGTGGGTGAGAAGAGCTGTCTAAAAGAGGAGATGAGGAGGAGAGGTTGTTCTTGAGGCTGTTTTGCGGCCAACAAATACCAGTGTGTGACTGTACCAGCTCCTGAAGGCTGTGTCCACCTGGAATGTGACAATCTGTACTGCTCTCTGTTCCTGTTAGCTCAAGGGAATGCTGTAATGTAGCTGAAACTCATACTGCATTGATCCATCTGCATGTTCGTGGGATGATGCCTGTTGGGGATAGTTTTGCTTGCTTTTTCCTTTAAACAAGATTGGAATCTGTCTTTTAAAAGTTTGTAATTTTACCTCTATTTTAACCGTTCAGCTCTTAAACAGTTCTACTTTTGACGCTGGCTTTTGTGCACACACTGCATCATGCAGTTTTTAGATACATTAATGAAAGGTTTTATTCTTAGGCCTCATCTAATTCAGTGAAGAAGATGGATATGTTTGGGTCTTAGAAAATAGCTGTGAAATGGAGGACATAGTTATCTGCTGCACTGTTGTAGAAACAAAAGAATAATGCTTAATGAGTACCAGGAAAGAAATTGCTTGGGGAAGAAGGGTCCCTACAGACACTAGCAAGAGGCTGTCCCTGCTTCCACAGGCTTCTTGTGCAAGCCTGAGACAACTCCCTTAAAACTTTCACTGTGTTTCATAAATGGTCACTAGTTGTAATGACAGATATTTTCAACCTGTGTTTCTGTGTACATAGTGTAGTTCTCTTCTGGAAAGTTGAACTTCTTCTTGCTTCAGACTGGCACTGAGAAGAGGAATTTGATTATATCTGTGAGACACTTGGATAAACTGCTTCTTTGAAGTCCAGTTCCTCTTCCCTTTTCCTTTTCCCCCTCACACCCAATTGATAAAGTTCATCTGCAGTCCAGGATTTATCAAATAGTGTGCAGGAAATAAGGTGAGAGAGGAGAAAAGCAAACAGTGACCATAACAAAGCAGTAGTTGCGCTATGACTAGAACAAAGTGGGTATAATATAAGTACTGAGAAATACAGGGAAGCTCACATCTGACTCAACTCTTGCTGTTTTGGTCACAGGGGACACAGCTGTTGTTCTGTGGTGGTTCTCAACATGTGGTGCCAGTGGTCCCCATGGGCCAACTCAAGCTCAGTGTGACAGTGCCTACAAGAACAGCAATGTGTCAGTGACTGTGGAGAAGGAGGGCAGACTCCGGGGAGTGCAAGTCTGGAGAGTGCCAGCCACAAACAGATACAGGTGAGGATCACTGTGTGCTGGAGGGGCAGCCACCTTTAACTGCTTTTTGTTTGTGGGGTTTCAACAAGCACAAGTGTGAGACCGTACTGAGTAGGTAGAGGGGACAGTGAAGAAATAGGAGTGGTAGCTGTAAGGATATATGTCTGAGCTACTGTGAAGCAT
Source organism: Machaerirhynchus nigripectus (assembly GCA_013397975.1). NCBI lineage: Eukaryota > Metazoa > Chordata > Aves > Passeriformes > Dicruridae > Machaerirhynchus > Machaerirhynchus nigripectus. Next base: position 1,133,088 of record VZRQ01007600.1, on the reverse strand, counting down.
GGAAGGGTGAGCAGTGACTTAGAAGAGATCAGAACAGGAGTGAGAGTGGGCATGGAGTCAAGTAGAAGTGCTGCCATCATCTCAGTCCTGTAGCCTTAGACTTCTAGAGAGGGCTATACCAGCTCATGCTATTTGCTCCTGCAGTCTCTGTTGCCAGTACCCTGGTGAGGGTTGGTCTATCCTCTTGAGCAACCCACCTACATGGGTCTCAGACAAAGAATAGCCACAAGCTACTACAGCAGGGGAGCCTGCTCTGGAGAAATGTCTGGAAGTGAAGGCTGGGGAGACCTTGCAGGTGGATTTACTTTGGGGATGAGAAGTGTGAGAGTTGTTCCTTCAATTATTTCCTATTTCTTGCAGGATTTCTGCCTATGGAGCAGCCGGGGGGAAGGGAGCCAAAAACCACAATAAGAGGTCCCATGGGGTCTTCATCTCAGCCACCTTCCACCTGGAGAAAGATGAGCTGCTGTACATCTTAGTGGGGCAGCAAGGGGAGGATGCCTGCCCTGGGGTGAGGGCCACCAAGCATGTGTGGGCAGAGACCTTGCAGATGCTATTCAGTGGGTGGCTTGGGGTTTGGTGATAAAAGATAGAAATCCCAGAATCCAGCAATGAAATCCAGTCAGGAGACAGGAAAGAAGCAATAAAAGAAGTTAGAAAGAATCTCAATACAGATATAAAGAACACTGAAAAGTAAAACAATCCCAAAATGCACAAAAAAAGTATGAAGCCCACAGAAACTTAGCTTTAAGCTCCTGGTGTTTGAAATAACCTCTTCATCAGCTTTCTTGTGCTTATTTTAAGCAGGAAGCTCGTAGGCGAGTGATGTGCTCCCTCTCTTGTTTTCCCACAGCCTAGGGTTTTTTCTGTCTGCCAGGATTTTCAGAAAATTTACTATTATTTATGGAAGCATCCAGCAGAGTTGTGGCTGCACTGTGTTACATACCCTCTAAGCTTAGAGACTGAAGTCTGAATCCAAAGCCTACCAAACCAGTGAGAATCTTTCCACTAACTCCAGCAGCCCCTGGATTAGGTTTTTGTAATGACAAAAAAACCAGTCATGAGAAACGGAAACTGGTGACATGGACGCTTATATATGTGTCCTCTAATGCTAGACCAAATAATCTGAAAGTCCTTTTGTCACTTAGGCTCAAAAACTACCTCTTTTCAGCATCAGCTTTTGATACTTCCTTTTTCCAGAAGTGCTATCTGTTAACCCCTGCCTGGGAACAAAGCTGTTTTTTCCCCACAGACTGGTGTGTTTGGGGATGCATAAACTATTCCTGTAGGCATTTGAAATTACTGTTTACTTTCCCCACAGGGTATGAGCCTTACCCAGATGCTGTAACAGACTCTAAACCCACCTTTTTTTCACTTCATATAGTACAAGAATCGTATCTATCTAAATTAAACATATATTTGTGCGTCTGCAGTTCCCTTTTCAGTGCACTCTCTAGTCGTAGGTCATAATCTGAAAAGTTGTCCATTAATCCCTTGCATTTCATTATTTGTTCTCCAAATTGCAAATTAGAACCCATCACTATCTCCCTTTGGCAGGTGGTACTGGAAAAAGTTGCAGTTAATTTTTCCCACTTCCAAAGCCCAACTTTCTGTGGCTTGGAAATTGTGATGAATCTGTGTAGTGGTTGACTAATGTTTGTTTTCCTTTCTCTGGAGAAATTCTGCAGCTCCAAATCTTGATTCTCTCTCCTCAGATTTACCCCAGTTGCTTTTCCCTGGTCTTTGTCTACCTTGCCATCTTTTGTCCTCCTGTTTGAATTAACCAGACTCCAATAGCTCCACCAACTGAGAAAGGCCGTGCACCATCATTAACAGAATTGAGAAAGAGCTCTCCCTCTGTCATTTTCAATCAATCTCAGTCTCAGTCTTGGGATGAGATGCAATGGGCAGTAACCGGAACACATTCTACGTGAATATGATGAAGAACTTCTTTGCTGTGAGGGTGACTGAGAACTGGAACAGGTTTCCCAGAGAGATTGTAGAGTTTCCTTCTCTGGAGATAGTCAAAAGTCATCTGGACACAATCCTGAGTTACTCGCTCCAGGGAAGTCTGCTTGAGCAGGGGGTTGGACTAGAAGACCTCCAGTGGTTGCTTCCAACCTTCCCCATTCCGTGATTCTGCATGAATGAGAGGACACAGGCAGTAAGACTGGTGCAGGAATAGGAAACTGGGTCTCCAAATTACTCTTCCAAGATGTGTCAATAGATTATTCTTAACTATGTGTGGGTCACCTTTGTCTGCTTTATGCATTTATCTCCTTGAGAAATAAATAGTAAATATGTCAGTAAGAAAGTTCTCAGAATTAGTCCGTAATCCAAAATATGTACATTTTTTTGGTTATAAGAAGTTCTAAATATGCAAAATAATTATTATGTGAAATTAATAATGGGTTATTACTTTTTTTTTTCTGTGTGCATCTTTATTTTCATTTGCCTATGTGAGTTTGCAAATCAGAAGTTACAGGCAGATCTATCCCTCAGCTGTCAGTCCTAGTAGAAAAAGTCACTTTCTACAAAGATAGTCTATGTACCGGTTTATATCTGTCTGCTATGCATGACAAATATTATGACATTATTATACTGAAATACACAGACAACTCTCAAGAGTTGGACTTTGTGATATCTGAGTCCATCTCTTGTCTCCTTTCAGGGCAATCCTGAAACCCAGAAGATCTGCTTAGGGGAGTCATCTCTCATTGAAGAAGATTACAAAAAAAAAAAGGACCTGAAGGAATGGGCTGGAGGAGGTGGGGGTGGAGGAGGAGCAACCTACATCTTTAGAGTAAGTGTTTCCTTTTTGCATCCTGCCTGAGCACTGTCCAGCAGAGCAACCAGCTCTCATGTCAGTCATGGCATATGATAAATAGTTTTTAAAGAAAAGATTATGAAAAAGGAATCTTCCTCTTCTGCCTCTCTCTCCCCCTTCTCTTTCTGTCTTTCTTTGGGTTTTGTCTTTTTAGTTGTTTTTCTCTTTTCATAACCTTGTTCATATTTATCACTGTTACTAGACTAGCTGAACTGGTTCCTCAGTCCTTAACAGCCCAGATGTGGGAATTACACAAGGATCCCACCTAAATGCTGGCAGCAGTCCTAAAAATAAATCTTGACATTCAGTTAAACAGTTACTTTTGTACTCAGGAACATGATGTAAAATATTTTTGTAATGATTCTGTGAGACAAGCAGTAACATTGCCCTGGCCTTGGGCCACTCTTCTTTGGGATGCTTTCATGATCTTTGATGAGTTTATGTGAGTTCACATATCCAAGGGATGTGAAGTTTTTCTGATGTTTGATGGGGGGTTTTCCAGCAGAAGGATGGGATTTTCGAACCTTTGCTCATCGCAGCAGGAGGAGGAGGAAAAGCCTACCTGAAGGCTCAGGACAGCTCCCTGGATGATGTACCCCTGGAGCAATTTGAGAACAGCACAGCGGTACCTGGAGTCAGTGGAAGGACTGGGGCAGCAGGTGAGACACTAAAACCGCACAAGTGAATCAGGTGGCTGAATACGCTCATCATCCTGTAGGCATGAAGTGAAGGGCTTCTTTTTCAATCTTTTGGAATTTTTCTGTGGCAGCAGTTGTTATAAATATGCTGTTAGTGTGTAAGGGATGTCTTCTTATATAGTGTGTCACAAGATGAAAGAGAATGCACGTGACAGATGATGAATGCTCCAGTAGAGGCAATTCCACAGGAGGACTCCTGTCTTCTATGAACTGAACCAGGGAAAATTATGTTTGAGGGATGGGGCCCACTGCTTCACACTGTAACAATGGCCTTTGAAGAGAAGACTTTTTCCTGTTACTCCCCTTAAACCCTAACAACAACAATTATATTATGGTAATTATACCAGAAATGGAGGCTTATTTATAGTCTTGTGACGGCTGTGCCTAGAATCCATTCCTAAGAGAAAAGAAATTCCAATGATTGTTCATCTCCTGCTGTAGCAGGCTTACAGAGAGGCCACTAAAGTGAAATGTAGAAATCCAATTTATTTTTATTTCCCTGGGGAACTCAGCATCTTACAGGGCCGACTGCCCTACCCAGTTATCCTGAAAGGGAGTGGTAGGCTCCTTATTTTCTTAATGCCACAAGAAATTGGTGCTGAGGTGTTGGTTTATGCAGCACATACCACAGGCTGTGCATTAGAGTTCCTCTTTTTTATTACCCATGGCAGCAAGGAGCTTGTCTGTATATTCTTTTAAACTTAAAGAAGGGTTTACCTTGAACTAGGCACTTAAGAAATTATTAAGGGCTAATCTCTGTCTCTCTGCAAAGCATCTCTGCTTGTGCTTCCCTCACCTGTTCTTGTTTTCTTTTCTCACTTTCTGACTGAAGGTGGAGGTGGTGGCTGGAAAGATGACAGTCTGCTTCCTCAGGCTGGGAAGTCCCTTCTGGAAGGTGGAGAAGGAGGTCAAGCTTGTCCCCAAGCACTAGCCAAGCTCCAGTGGACCACCTCTGGTGGTTTTGGTGGGGGAGGAGGAGCTTGTACTTCTGGGGGAGGAGGTGGAGGGTACAGAGGTAAGTCTCCTGGGGAATAGTCATGATGACTAATTTTGTGCCTTTCAGAGCACCTGCAGATCAGGGCTAGTGCTCTTAGTGCAGAGGACGCTTCTGCAGGAGGTGAGGCACAGATACTTCAAGCTGAACAGCATGAAACCCACCCTACTCTCCACCGTCTCTCTATAACTGGGGAAATCAAGGTTATAAAAGTGTTCCTATGTGATCTAATATTTGGAAGGTGTGATGAAACACCCCTTCACCCATTCCCAAGTTACCCACGGAAAATGTTCCAATTCTTTTTTCTGTTCAAAACAAATACATTTTTACCTCGCTGGACTGAAACACCTACATTAGATAAGGTCACTTCACTAACTTTGATACTGGCTGGGTCAAGTGATGGTTGGACATTGTAGAATCCAGTATCACTGGAAGATTGCAGAGTGACCCCAGTTGATAATGGTAATGAATGCAACCCTTCAAAGACATCACATTTTTTGCAGCATGCAGCACTGATCAGCTGGCCATACTCTTCTCTCCCCAGGGGGACATGCCTCTGATACCGATGATATCACAGCTGGTGGGCAGGATGGCATCTCTTTTGTGAACCCCATTGGAGAGATCTTCTTACATCCCTTGGCAGGTACAATATGGTTCTCATTCTCATTTCTTTTCTTCCTCCTTTTTCCTTCTTCCTCTCTATTTCCTCTCTTCTCCTCCCTCTTCTCCTGTCTTTGCTTTTTATTCATTTCAGTAAAGCTTATTTCACCCTGCAGGTCAGATCTTTAGCTGTGGTCATTTCTTTAAATATTTCCATAGTGCTCTGGGACCTTCTTTCTCTCAATCTCTAAACCAAGAGAGACACCAGTCCTCAGGTTCAACTGCACATCCTCAGTCCCTGACTTTTCCAGGTCAATTCACTTCAAGGCCTCTCTGTTTGCTTAAGGAACCAAATATCTTCTTCCCTACTGACCCCCATCAGGCTTCTGACATGTCCACACTGTGCTGGACTATCTGCTCTCCTGTAGAGAAGGAGAGAAGTCGTAGGTACCTGCTGGGTTTTGTTTTGTTTGTTTTTTTACCTTACTGGAACAAGATAGGAAAAACTGAACTAAGCCCACCTGTTGTGTCTGATTCCTTGTTCAGCCATGGAGAGTCATGGTGAGGTGGAGGTTCAGGTCTATCTTAACTGCAGCCACTGCCACTCAGACAACTGCAAGCGGGACCCTGACACCAACCTGCCAGTCTGCCAGTGTGAGATGGGGGCTGTGCTGGCCAACGACAATGTCACCTGCACTGGTAAGCTGAGAAGTTTTAGCCTCATTGGATAACATCTCTGTGTTTTATATCATCTCTTCTTCTGGCTGTTTTGATGTTCAATTCCCAAGTTACAGCTAGTGGCTCCAGTGGACAAGGTGGTGTGAGAAATATCAGTCAAATGTAGGACTGAGAATTCCTTATGACCTTTGCTTACATGCTGAGCTGCATCTCTGCCACCATCTCCAACACTCACATTCAGATTAGGCAGGAGGTAAAATATCTGTAAAGAGACATGGTGTGAATTTCCTGAATGGGCTCAGTGTATCAGATATTTAAGCATAAATACCTCTCCAGGATAACGTACCACCTACTGCTGAGTTATTTAAGCCACAAATTACTTCCTTCCACAGCAGTTTCCCACTGTGCCTGTCAGCTGATGCCTTGTACTCACAGTTATTTCCTCTCACAGACTCTTGGAGCTCCAAAACATCAAGACTGTAGAGATTTTCAACTTACGAGTAGTGATATTACCCGTTTATACAAAACTGAAGAATGGATAAGAAATCTGTGTTTTATCAGTTAGTGTTCTATCTTCACAATGATTTTTTAATTATTTAGGTGTTTTTTCAGCCTTCAGGGCTATAGAGGGATTTGCTGTAATTTTTATAGGATGCTCTGACCATGATCTCTGTACTGTTTTCTGAAATACAAGCAAACTTCAGAGGCATGCTTTACAGTAGCTCTTGTTGTTTTCTGATTAATGCACCTCTATTATTATTCTTCCAGTGCCCCAGGGTCCTATACCAGAGGGACAGCTGCCTCTCCCTCTCCTCTTCACTGTGGTGTCTGTGATTGTGGTTCTTGGAATGATCCTCACTTGTGGCAGCCTGTCTATCAGTAAGATATATTAATTCTTATCACCATTTGGCTTGGCTTTTCCCAGTTAAATTAGACAAAAAGGAGACCACCTGGCCATGTGCCACTGCTTTCAATACTTGGAGCCAAAGTGTTGTGCTCTCCCAACTGGATTGGAGGAACAGGGAAAAAGAAGTGATAGAAAACATCACCACCCACAGTTAGGCACAAGCACAGTCCCAAAGGGTAAGGACTGCTCTTCCTTACTTGTATTTGCCACAGAACAAAAGAGCTAGGAAAGCCTTCTTAGCAGGTGTTTCTGTAGCAGCCACTGCAATACAGGATGAAATCACAATCTGTAATTAAATAGATAATTCATTCAGAGAGTTGGTTTGATTTTTGGGACTCTGTCAGCAAGATGTCTTGTGGAGCACTCTTCCTCAGCCAATGTACAAAGCAGCACAGGAAACCTAAGTTGTTCCCAGGTGATTAGGTGCCTGCAGGAATAGACTGTTTGAATATCCAGTACTAAATCACTAAAGAGTGTGAAGAAGAGCATGATACTGGCAAGCTAAAGATGTTTCCAGACAATTTATTATTATGGCATCAGTGTCGTTCTGTTCTGTGTGGCCAGCACTATCTTTTCTATCCAGTTGTTGATCTTATCTGTGCATTTTTATTTGTCTCCCCACCTGCAGTTTATCACCTGAAGAAGCAGCAGCTGGAAGGAGCCAGAGCACGACTGCAGAGCCCAGAATATAAACTGAGCAAAATCCGTACATCTGTCATCATGACTGACTACAACCCCAACTACTGCTTTGCAGGGAAGGCCGCCACTCTGAGCGAGCTGAAGGAGATCCCACGGAAGAACATCTCTCTGCTTCGGTGAGAAAACAAGGGCCACCTCTCTGACTAACTGCAAAGCACCTAGTCCAAGTCAGCCAAAATACAATAGAGCTGATACTTGCTATGTTCTCTAAGATAATTCGATTCCATAAAGTTCTCATGCAGAAGTGTAAGACTCTCATGAGTCTCCTGTTCCATGTTCCCAACCATAGCTATTTCACCTCTACTGTGATTGTGTTTTTGTTGCACTTGCCTCCTGGAAGTAGCTCCTTTCCAAATCTATAGCAGTGTGTCTGTTTGAGCTTTTCCTATCACAAGGAAATTCCCTGTCACAAGGATTGACATGCTAGGTTGCTCTTCAACTCCATAAGATTCAGAAGAAAAAATTTGATCATTCTTATGTCTTACACAATCTCCTGAAGATATCAGTCTGCAGCCACCTTTATTCTGTTGTTTTACATTTTTCTCTTGTCTTGCTATTGCCATACTTGGTGATAGGCCCTAGGACTGAGCAGGCCTATTTTTTGTTCAGAAGCATCAAGATTCCAACCTCACTATTTTAGTAGTAGTGAGAGAAAATACTGATAAGTTGTTTTTAGAAGTTTTGAGATGAAAACAAAACTCTGTTGTTGATTTGGCTTGGACTGGATGAAGAGCAGAGCTTGCCAACACTGGATCCAAGGTCATAAAACATCTGTTCCCTCTCTTTTCTTGCAGGGCACTAGGACACGGTGCATTTGGTGAGGTTTATGAGGGAACCGTGGTAGGCATTGCAGGGGATCCCAACCCTCTACAAGTGGCTATCAAGGTCAGTACTCACAAATTTCTTATACAGCAATAATTACCCATAAGAGCCAAGTTATCACTATTCCAGCTGGAAATCCACATTGATCACATGCATAATGTCATATGCATATGTATGATGCAGGCTCGCACACATCGCTGCATCCAGGCACTATCAGCTTTGATTTGAGTGCTTTCTCCTAAGTTTCTCATATGATGTATTTTAAAAATTGTGTTGTTCTTCGGTTACTTCCCTTTATACCAAGAGTAGCATTTTCCTACTGTATGTGAAATTTTCAGGTGGTCTCTTGATATTGCACAGTGTTAAAGATGATGTTGTAAATACGTATTGCGATATCACACTAATTTCCCTGTCATTAATGGCAAGAGATGACAGGCTGGTTTTCTCTGAAATTACTGCCATTGCCTCAGGATTTGTCAGTTACTCAGCTCTGAAGTTAAGGATGCTCATAGTCTGCTTCTATTATTTTATAAGCTTGTTACTCAGAGAACCAAATCTACTTCCATGAGTTCAGCTCAAGAACATACCCTTCATTAATAAAAAGAAGTTCTACTGTTACTCATCGTGTCTTTCATGTAATGAATTTCCCTGTGCCACTGTACAAATGTGGATGAAAACCCAGGACATTAGTAAGCAGTTGGAACTGCCCAACTCAGTTTCATTATCGAGACTGGAAGAAGCACCAGAGCACAGTGGCAAACAGAAGGAGATGAGCATGTTGTTCATTTGTGGTAATCCAGTTCATCTGTATCAGCAGAAGATGCTGTCCAAATCTGCTGGCAGGAAAGGAAGCTATAGGTGCGTGTGACACAAGTGTTTAAAGCAAGTGGCCGTATGTGTCATACGACGTGCAAGCATGTGCTGCAGCGTGGACACAAAGAAGAGGGAGAATAAATAATAACTGTCATTTTAAAGAGCTTTCTAGGTCTGTAAGTCCCTACCTAATATTTTTCTTGATGTGTATCTGAAGCTATTTTTACTCCAGAAGTGTCCATAGAGCTCAATTCACGCAAAAAAATATTCAGGATAATCAGTGGTTTCCTGTTCTTACTTTAACTAGCAGATGGGTCACATGCAGTGCAATAAACTGGGCACTGAAAGGATGAGCCCCTGCTCATAGGTTCCTGAGGTGATTTACATGTTACATGCACTTTTTTTTTCTCTTTTCTTTCCTTTTTTTTCCTGGTGGTCATGCAAATATTCTCAAATCTTTGGTGGAATGGCCCTCACTGCCTTTACCTCTCAACAGACCCTGCCAGAAGTCTGCTCTGAGCAGGATGAGATGGATTTCCTGATGGAAGCATTGATAATCAGGTATAGTTTAAGGGATTTTTTACTGATGGTGGGCAGGGGGAAAAAGAGTAATGCAGGTAATCATAGAATCATTTATCTTCTTGCTGGTGTTCAGAAAAGAAATAGTCTTATTTTTCACCAGATGGCATTTTAGTAGCATTTAAGTTACTGGTTTCAGCTACTTGTTTATCTCAAACAAGGTAAATGAGGTTCTTTTGTTGCCCAACTCTGGTGCTTTAATGCCAGTAGGCAACTTGGCTGCACGCAGCAGTGGGATGGAGAAGAGAATCAGAAGCACAAGAAGGCTCGTGGCTGAGATAAAAACAGTTTATTGTGTAAAGCAAAATCTGTGTGAGCAAGCCAAGCAGCATTAAAGAATTAATTCCCTACTTCTCATGAGCAGGCATGTGTTCAGCCATCCCAGGAAAACAGGACTCCATCATGCACAGCAGCTGCTTGGGAAGACAAATGCCAAACTCTGAACGACCCTTTCCCCTCCTCCTCCTTCTTTCCCCAGCTTTTATTGCTGAGCACGACACCATACAGTATGGGATGTCCCTTTGGTCAGTTGGAGCCAGCTGTCCTGGCTGTGTCCTCTCACAACCTCTTGTCCCCGCAGCCTTCCCACTGCGGGGGAGGTGTGTATGTGTGAAAAACCTTAATGCTGTGTAAGCACAGCTCAGCAGTAGCTAAAATATCAATGTGTTATCAACACTGTTTTGATCACAAATAAGAAATATAGCACTATATGAGCTGCTGTGGGGAAAATTAACTCTATCCCACCCAAAAATCATTACAACAATTTAACAAAGATTTCTGTTGATTGGTTCTGCTGGTCCTGTTTAGAGGAGTAAGAAGGTAAAACATTTTTTGTACAAACATGTTCTGCATTTGATCTGATGTCCTTGCAAGCTTGACAGAACCTTTATAAAGTCCTATCTGCATGACCTTCTGACAGTGAATTATAAGATCTATAAAACCTTCCTGGAAAAGATAACAGACAGCCACTCCTATTACCACCTGTATTTTAAATATTCCAGTCTTGGAATTTACTTCATTAACAGAAATCCATAACCTTAAAAGAATAGTTGGGTCAAGGGTGACTTAAAATGGTAGCATAGTCGGGGTTGATTGTAAGTATTCAAAATTTATCCATTTTGAATTTGTGCAATGTGAAGTTCCTCTTCTCATTCTCTGGCCCAGCTCATACTTAGATGCTGGTTTTCTGCTATTAAAGGATGAATCTCATTACATAGTGCCACTCCCTAAAGTCTGCAAGAACTTTGATAGCTGAACAGGAGGTAACACTGATGTATGTTTTTTTAAAGAGCAATTTTAATCAATTAAGGAGTGCCTTGATTCACTTAGTAGCATGTGACTCTTTCTCTTCCCCAACTTCCTTTCTATTTTTAGTTCCTTAATTGTCTAGGTAATCATTATCTAAGCGAAGACGCTGCTGTCTAATGACTGTGCTTCGTGACACCCTCAGCTTCCTTTTGTAAAAAGCAGAATCACAAAGGCAGCTGCTGCAGTAGGTATTAGCTGAGTCCCTCTGGCAGACTAAACACTGAACTGAGTCCCCCAGCTAGACAGCACTATGTCTAAAATAACCAATGCTGAATTAAAATCCCTACCAGTCAGGACTTTGTGTCACAAATGCCAATGAAATTTGCATGCTTAACTTTCTTATCCCTCTCATGTCACTCTCGTCTTTCAGTCAGTGTGTCCATTAAATTCTGTCTTCAGAGACAGAAGGATCTGCTTTCATTTTAGCTTCAACCTTCTGTTGAAGGCTTTTCATGGGCAAATCCAGGCATAACCCTGTTCTTGGGGCTGTCATAACCAGAGAGGCATTTTGATATGGCTAAAGTGTTTTTGGTAACGGCATCAGGATTTGCTTCAACCCAGATTGTCAAATCTCAAGTCACAGTGAGAGTGTGATGGATGTTGGCCAGGTACTAATGCTGTGTTTCTCTTCCATGTGCTGTGACCTTGGCTTTCAGTAAGTTCAATCACCAAAATATCGTGCAGTGCATCGGTGTCAGCCTGCAGACGCTGCCTCGCTTCATTCTGCTGGAACTCATGGCTGGAGGAGACATGAAGAGCTTTCTTCGGCAGAACCGACCCAGGATGGTGAGCGAACTTCCCTGCTAGGCTTGTGGTTGATTTTAGTATGACTGCTTTTATGGTTTTATGAATTGGATGAAGGCACTGAAGCCAAGCCAGGCTGTGCATGTGTCCCAGCTGCCACAGACTTCCAGATGCCTGTGTCTGTCTGCTTGATGCAAGCAGGTGTCAGTGAGATGAAATGAAAGCAGGGCCAGAAACTCCAGTTTATTAGTAATTGAGGAGAAAATAGTAAAATCCTCTCCTGCCATTCCAGACTTCTCTGTCAATTAGACTACAAAAATAATGGGCTTTCTTTCCTCAATACCTGCTTTGTTTTCAGTGTACTGAGATGGCACGTGAGGAGCTAAAGTTATAATCAGAATTTGTAGCACTAAGTCTTCAGCAGGTGTGCATTGGCACCATATGGAGAGGCACAAATTTATACCATTTGAAGAGCTGAGCCTAATTTTTTTAATATATCTCGGGCTTTGATTAGCAGTGTAGTAATTTCTCCTCACCCTTCCTGAGAGCAATAAATAAGTTCCCAGAGAAAAACTGAGAAAACTTCCCTATGGCGAATTATATAAGGGGGTGAAAATAAGCAGGGCTCCTGGAAAAGTCTTATTTTTTGTTGCTAGGGAAGTGCAGATACTGAAGGGTTAGTACCAGTCCTGGAGTCCTGTGGTAAAGCATCCCCTTTTTGCATACTGCTCCTGAGGGTAATCACTGTTCTTCTACCAGGACAGATAAGCTGATGAATGCTTATGTTGGTGTAAAGATGTGCACTTGTGCATCTTTACTCTCTCTCTCTCTCGTTCATGTACTAATGTCTGTTGATAATTTATTGACTCACTCTTTAAAAGTGGGTGCTTTTTTTTTCCTCTTCCATCTCACCTTTTAAACCTGCATCGATGCTCAAGAGAGGTGAAATCTCCTGAAAGTTTTGGGGATTAAATAAGAGTTTACTCATTTTCTAAATCTTTGCTTTGATCTGCTTTATGTCCCTCTTTGCTCCTGACTCATTTAACCTTTCCCCCAACCTTTATGTCTGTCTCTCCCTTTCCCTTTTTCTGTCCCTCTCTGATTATCCCCTGCCTGATTTATATTCTTCTACTCCACTATCCTTCCCTTACTGTTTCCTGTCCTTTTCCAGAATCAACCATCCACGCTAACAATGCAGGACCTGCTGAACATAGCTAGGGATATTGCCTGCGGCTGCAAATACCTGGAAGAGAATCATTTCATCCACAGGTAGGAGAAACAGTCTTTTCTGATGTGTCTCAAGGTGCATGAAGCTCATACACTTTCTATTTGCAGTGGATTAGACAGGACTAATCTCCACAGCAGAGACAGATTATTTCCTCTACCAATACAGGTTTGTGCTTAGATGTCCAGGTGGATCTCCCTGGTTTTTGTAAGGAGTTAGGCTCTGCACTGTTCTTTGCACTCCTGGAGGGAGAGGAATGTTCTGTTCCAAGTGAGAGGGTTCAAGTATTAATTTTCAGGTGCCTGCAACGTAAAGACAGTTGAGATTAGCCCTGTAGTCCACTAGATGGTAGTGTCACTCTGTGTTGGCTGATAAGACAATAAGGTATTTATTTACTTTCTCATCTCCCTATCTTGACTTAACTGTTTTCCCTATTCCACTAGCACAGGACAGTCCATAATATTTGAGCCAAAGACTAGAGAAGGGTAGAGCAGGGATAACAGGAGATAAAAACACATCTCAGGCTTCTTTCCCAGCTTAGTGGCTGAACTGCTGCATGGTCTTGGGAAGCCCATATTTGTCTCTTCAAACTCCTTTTTTCTCATTTTTGAACAAAAAAAAGTTGATATAGTGTGCTTCAAATAAGAAAAAAAATATTATAGAAGAGATAAAGGTTATAGTTATCCTTTTAAAACTCCCGGTTGGGTATTGAAGTCCTTCATTTTTGATTAAGAATTGTTCCAGCTCATAATGTTCCCAGGCGTAGTGGGCAGCTGGATTCCTTACTATGAAGTGCATGCTGTGTTCAGCCCTTGTGTGCAAAGGAGAGGAGAGCCCTGGCACACCAGGGGGTCACACAGGCTCCAACCAAGCCAAGGTGCAGCCTGGAGATGTGCAAGCAGGCAACTGACTCACCTGCATGCACAGCGCATGTACTACGTGTGGGGCTGCACAGCACAGAGATAGGCAACGGAGTGCAGGGGCTGCAGAAACCCAGGGAAACAATGGCAAGCAGTAGTTGGAGCAAAAAGCCATGAGGCTGAGATACGGTAATATGTTATAAGGTTTTATGATTAGAACATCTGAAATTGTTCCAGTGGAAAAGGGTTAGAGTTTTCTGTCATTAAAAAAAAGCAGTAGGAACGTGCAACAAGTTTTGGCTCTTGGATCTCTTAATTAACTACATGACAGGATCAGTGTTCTAATCGGAAACTTCTGAGTTAATCACTACAGTATTATTTTTTAAGAATCCTTACTGTAATAGTAACAGCAGTATATCACTTAAGGAAAAAATCTCTGGATCAATCTTTGCACTGTTAAATCTCTAAGATAAGCAACCTGGGAATGGATTCATTTTGTCTTAGCCAAAAATTCAATAAATCTGGACACAAGGAATTTCTCTCAGGTTTTGATAGTGATGTCAGCATTACTTAAAGTGCGTTGGGAAATGAAGAAGGTTTTCATTACAGATATCAGGAATCCTAGGGGTAAAGGGTAGTGTAGTGGGGTTATAGAGAGGTCTCTACAGGGCAGGAATTGTCATCTAGGAGTTATAGCTGATAATGGAAGAGAAAGTTGAACCCAACTTCCAAATCCTAAGAGATTTTTCAAGGCTGGCAATGTGAAGAAACATGTGAGTTATTCAAGGAGCTTATTTTTCTTGTCAGTCAATAGGACCTCCACAGTGCTATGATTTTAATTAGTTTCTTTTCAGAATGCATATTTTAAATGAACAGAAATCTTTTAGCCTTGGCCACAAAGACATCACTTCCATTTCTCACAAGCTAAACTTGCACCCAGCAAACAGCTGCTTCCATATGGAACTTTGCTTGATTCCAAGGGAGATATCCAGAAGTAACAAAGCAACAGATTACCAAATCTGGTTCTACAAAACTTTTCAAGCAGTTTACTAATACTGTCCCACAACTTCACATCTGTAACTGATGGGGACACTGTTGAGATGTCCCTCTTCAAAAAAAATAGAGCAAGAAAGAAATCTGTCATAATGTGGTTGAAACAAAAGAGGTTGGCTCTGTTCCTCTTCTGACACTGATGCTGTTTTCTGCCTTTGTGAAAGAAGGTGTGAATGGGGAAAGCTTGGCAAATGCTGGGTAGAAGATATAACTCAAATGCAGTTTAAGAATTGTGGTTAATAAAAATGATAATGTAACTGGAATCCTTTTTTTAACAGGGCTGTTCTCGTATTAGTAAAGATTACTAAGATTACTAAGATCAACTAAGACTTGCAAGACCGGGTCTAATACTTTTTCTTTATTCCTTTAACTACTTAAGAATTTAGAATTAGAACTAATTATTTAAATTATTTTTTCAAGAGATATAGCTGCAAGGAATTGCCTTTTGACCTGTACTGGAGCGGGACGAATAGCCAAAATTGGTGACTTTGGAATGGCCAGGGATATTTACAGGTAAGTGAAAGGCAATTTCAGTTCTGTGAGTAACTCAGTAATCTGTATAATTTTGACCAGTTTGAACTGTCTCATGATATGTGAAGCAGTGGAACCATCCATTAGGTGTCTGAATTTGATGACCAGTTAATTAACTTCTGTTAACAGACTGTAAATTAACACATCTATGCTTATGAACCAATCCACTTCAACTGTGGCCCCAGGAAACTACAAACACTTGTGGACACTAAACCAAGCACAGGCAAATTTATTAGCTATTTGATCACAAATAATCTTAAATTGAAACTAAAATTTAAAAACCCCAGCAACAATAATTTTCACTTTATGATGTCAAGAAGACTTGCTGCATCAACACCCTGTGCAAAGCACTAGCAAGTTTGATGTCTTTAGCTGTGCGTAAGAACATCTTCGGTTTCCATCTCTATTGCAAAGAGAATATAAAATCCTGCTTCAATGCACTATTTGTGTTGATGACTTTTCCTTTTTCTCACTTGGCCCCCACTGTTACATGCAATCCCCAGCTGCTGTTACTGTTGTGATAAGATCTTTTCTGTATCAAAGCCCTTTCAGGCTGCATGACGTTCTCTGCATTTTGTCTTTCCCAGAGCAAGTTATTACCGCAAGGGAGGAAGAGCCATGCTTCCTGTCAAGTGGATGCCACCAGAAGCTTTTCTAGAGGGCATTTTTACCTCCAAGACTGATACCTGGTAATAAATGTCTTTTAATCACTTCTGCTACTCACTGAAAAGCATCAAGAAATGTACTGCTCAAGAAAAAAAATGTGTGCTCAGCAGGTACCTTAAAAAATGTCAGATTTTCCCAGAAAAATATGAGAAGTCTTCCCACTGCACTCAGCAGAAGTTTGGCTAAAGAATGTCAAATAAGAAATAAGAAGTCTAATGTAAATAGAGATAATAAAAATTTTCTATTCATAAATGTAGAGTCTCATACAAAGCCGATCAATAAGTGAAAAGCAAAAGCAGATTAGGTTCTCAAGAAGTCTCAGTTAAAAATCCAGGCAAATATCATCAAACACTTCCCTCAGCCTTCAGAATCTTCCAGTTTCCATCAGTGACAGGGTCTGCTTATATACCTTGTAAATTACTCTCTCTGTACCACCCATTATTACTCTTTTGCATATTTTTTCTTGCTGCATATAAAATGGCAGCAGATTTAATCAGAAGTCCTTGCTGGTTGCTGAGGAAACAATATTTATGTATTGATTTCTCATGCAACTTGAGCTTTCTTTAAAATAAGCACCCCCTCAACAGTAGCACATTCATGCACAGGTGCTGGGGAATGGAAGCTTTCCAGTTGCTTAAGACTGCCTCTTTCTCTGTACAGTAGATCCTTCAATATGCTGTACTGAGACATTCCCTCAAATGCCACACTGACCCAGTTTCCTGAAGTTGTTAGTTATGCCAGAAGACAAGGGATTGCTTATCAGCGCCTAACTGTGAGCAGCCAGCACTAAACATTTTGAAGGAAAGTGCTACAGTTCCTGTAATGGGCTATTATAAGTAACATGCATATACTGGAAATTACTTTGACCTTTGTAGCAAAAAGTGACTAAAAATTCTGACCCTGCTGATGTCCTGGCAGAACTCTCGTGACTTCCTTGTGTCTAATAATTTCTAATGGCACTGACTATCTGACCTGTGGATGTAAAAAAGCATAACCATATCAGAAATGCTGCTGTCTTGCAGCTTCACTGGATGTCTCTTCCTTGATTTTATACTTGAGCATCTTGTTCTAAAACACTGATTCAAATGTTAAGGAAACAACTGAAGGTCCCTGTCTGACCACCTGAGCTGGGTAGAGGCCCTTTCACAGCTACAC
This sequence comes from Machaerirhynchus nigripectus, assembly GCA_013397975.1. NCBI lineage: Eukaryota > Metazoa > Chordata > Aves > Passeriformes > Dicruridae > Machaerirhynchus > Machaerirhynchus nigripectus. The sequence continues at coordinate 1,115,929 of VZRQ01007600.1, read as the reverse complement.
CCCCCATACTCACAGTCAGACCAGGTTTCCTTATCAGCTTAGCCTCAGGTTTCCCATAGCAGGGACTCAGAGGTTGGGATCCTTAAAATAATTTAATCAAGATGGAACAACAAAATAACAACTTGAGTTCCTTCCTCTGAGGAGGGACCCCAAACAAGGGAAGCCCTGGGCTTTTATACCCTCACAGTCTAAGCCTGCCACAGTCTGGAGTCATTGGCTCCTGCTGTGTCTCTGAGTGTCCGGTCACCTTGCAGTGCCACAGGTCCTCGTCCCCTTTGTTTTGCAGAGGGTCAGTGCCAGGTCACAGCCTCTTGCCTTGGGCTTCTGCCACCCAGAGCTCAAGCTGCAGCCAAGTTACAGCACCAAATGTATTCCTCAACACAAACATCTCAAGTTTTCCCAAGTAAGGCAAGAAACGTCCATGCCAGATCTAACAGTTCTTTTCAGTTAGACCATACACAGCCAAGGGCACTCTGGCATTTCCTGCTCTAGTAATAATGACTGCAGCAGAAAGAACACCTTCAGAGTTGTTAAATATTTTGAAACCTCTGCAAAAATTGTTTTGGAGCTTGAGCAAAGGTTTTGATTGATTGGGGTGTCTTTTTATGTAAACATTGACTCATAATCACACTAATTGCACATTACTGTGGTTGAACTGCAGCTTTGAAAGGTCATTGCTGTGGTGTTGCCTACACAGCTGCAAGCTAGGGTTGTGGAGCACAAATGAAACCTGATTGGTATTGTTGGCTGGTTTCTGACACAGGTCCTTTGGAGTGCTTCTTTGGGAGATTTTCTCTCTAGGCTACATGCCGTACCCTTGCAAAACCAATCAGGAGGTGCTGGAATTTGTCACCAGTGGAGGAAGAATGGATCCACCGAAAAACTGTCCAGGACCAGTGTAAGTATTTCCTTTCCCTCACAAACCAAGGTATAGTAGGTGTCAAACAAGTAGACAAAGACACGTCTAGTCAGGGAATGGTGATTGCCCTCCGTGTTAGGTGGGTATCGCTAAATGTCTCTTGAACTACTGCCTCTTGTATACAGCCTAGAGCACTACAGGATTTGCTTTAAGTAGTAGTTCCCTAATCAGACAGGATCCAGGGATACAGAAATTACATACCCACTTTTGCACTCCTCCTTCGGGCCATGTACCAAGTGTGGTTCCTTGGACCCTGATCATTTCATACTGAAACACTTTTTACAAAATAATCTTTCTTGATCAATTTTTTTTTTTTTTTTAATCTTACTTTAAGGTACCGGATCATGACACAGTGCTGGCAGCACAGCCCAGAGTATCGGCCAAACTTCTCTACCATCCTGGAAAGGATCAAGTATTGCACACAGGTAGTGGTCTTTGGTATCCAGGTCAATGATAATCCATGGAATGCCAACTATCCAAAGACATTAGCTTTAGTCCCTAAAGCAAGTGAAAGGTCCTGACAGACTGATATAATTATTTTACTAGTGTGGTGGTGCTGTTGGCTCTTTTCCAGTGTCCATCCTCACTCTCCCATCTTCCACCCAAAATGAGCATACACTGTTCCTGTGCAAATGAATGCTTTTAGCTCTCAGCTTAGTCAATAGCAAAATGTCCTTCACTTTGTGATGGAAAGGTACTTCGATCTCTTTCAGGTCCATATTCTGACCTTGCCTAATGTTGCTCAAAAGCCACAGCTGAATAGTTATAGAGTGGAGAGGGAGAATGAAATGGCACAATGAGTTCACCATCCAGTAGCATTTAATAGCTACAGGTCTGGATCCAACCTCTCAAGAGAGAAATTTTATACTACAGCCCCCCAGCTTAGTCACTGATACCAGTGAAGCACAGCCTCTTCTCAAAGGAAGCATGTGAATTCCAACAGCATGTGACACCCAGATGGAACGTAGCACATTGTATGATGTGCGGGAATATTGCCCAAACCTGTGACAGTCTCCCTGAAGGCAGATTCTTGTCTCTCTTTTTCAGGACCCTGATGTGATCAACACTGAGCTGCCCATGGAGTGTAGCCCCACACCAGAAGATGAAGGGAGTACGGTCATGCGCCCAAACATTTCCAGTGGGATAGTGCCACTGCTGGTAAGCCCTTCTCTCACACCTCAGACAACACCTAAGACACTGGAATCCCACCATGCTGGGCACAAACTTGTACAATGTCCACAAGAGCTACTAGTGGAGAACCTGAGCAACCGGACTGCCCGCGGGCCCAGCCTGCCATGCCTCAGTGATTTCAACAGCGGGTCGTGGTTCCAGCAGACCTCAAACCAGAAGTTGGAGCTCAGCAATCCATCTGCCCACAAACTTAAAAACAAAACAAAAAATCTTTGGAACCCAACCTATGGATCATGGGTGCTAGAGAATATCTGTCACTTCAGCCCCAGCTCCAAGCTCAAAGGAAATCCAGAGCGGGAAGATTCAGGCTTTGATGGGAATTGCAGTTCTCCTAGCTCTCGGGCATCTCCGGCATCTCCAAATCGAGGTACCTGCCCTCACCTGGATATCAGTGGGATTGAACTGGTGAAACTCCAGACTTTCCCCTGTGGCAATGTAAATTATGCTTATGATGACCTCTGCTATAGTGCTGAGCACCAGCCATCAGCCTTAGCAGAGGTCAGAGCAGCTGTGCTAAGGAGCTCCAGCCTGCACAGAGATGAAAAGCCTTTTTGTAAAACAGAGAAAACATCAAGAGAGAGGGACTCTGGTCTGTCTTTGTCAGATGACCTGAGTGTTACTCCAGTATAGTAGAAATGGTTCTTCCAAAGATCAGGGAATGTGTGTGTCTGAAAGGACTGCTTCCTGTTTCATTTACTTCCTTCACTTTAGTTCCTTCAGATGCGTGAAGTTTCAACATCAGGAGTGTTCCGCTTCCTCTGTCTACCTACTGGATCCCCAGATTGTAAAAGACACTTGCATTTCTATCTCTGTCCTTCAAATGTGTTCCACTGAACCAGCTTAGAAGTGGAGAACAATGACATTGCTTGTCTGATTCAGAATACAGTTCTTAAGGAAAGAACTCCTTCTCAATCTGCTCAGGTGAAAAGAAACGGACCTACCATCCATCTGCAGCATTTGGATGGAAATAATGACCAACACAGGTTGTGCTTGTTTCTGAACCAAGAATCCAAAAATGTGTGCTGTTGGTTGCAAGCAACAACCAACTTGCAAAGGCTGCTACATTCCCGAGAGCTTTTTACAGTTCTGGTGAATTACTAATGCTTATGCACTGTAAGGGGAGTAAAAAAAAAATAGCAGCCACATTTCCATCTGTTTTATTAGTAGACCTTGTGGAAGCTATTGCTAAATTGGAAGCAGTAGGAAGAAGGAAAAAAAATCAGGCTCCTCTGAGCATGTGCTTTGTAAACAAGCAATGAAGAGGAAAATATTTACCATTAAAAAAGCAGTAGCTGGTGCAGCTGATAGTATTCCTTTGAATAGTGAAGGAAATGTGCTCCTTGCCTCATGGTGTTGCTGTCCTCACAGCTCCTGGCATAGAAGGGACAGGTGGTTTTCCAAGGACGGGTGAGCTGTGTGGTGTGATGAGAAATGGACTGTCTTTATCTGTTAATGGACTTTACTTAAGATGAACTTCATTTTTTAAGTACTTTGGTAGTCCGCATTAATTCCCTGTGCTATGTTGGTAAGCACTAAGCTGAGGTTCTTGGGTAACTGTCTAGCATTTGGAATGCTGGAGATCTTGGTTTTAATACTCTGAGGTAGAAAGTCATGCAAAGGAGAGGAATAGTGAAGGGAAATCTAATGTAAACCCCACTTCAGGTGTTCTTCATACAGGAAGGTAGAATAGCTCAACCATTTGAGAAAGCTAAAACCATGACTTGGCTTCACATAGCTGAGCAGGTCATAATTGTTCCTTGCCTTGCAAGTGCACAGACTTGCTGGTAAAGCTAGCTGTTTGTTTCCAAGACAGCTCATTTCTAATGCATTCTTCAGTTGTTTAGGATCTAAATGGATGTTTATGGATTAAAGCTGCAAAATACGGAGACTGAAAAGGCAAATAGTTTGGATTGAGTCTGAACAGTCTTGGAAGCATTCTATCCTTGTACTACTCCTGAATGTCACACTATCAACCTACAGTGGCAAATTACATGCTGTCTTTGTGTGTAATCAGGTTGTGTAGTGAGATGCCAGTTGTAGATTTCTCTGGTTCCTTTCTGAGGCAAGAGGTTGTCTGGTACACGCTTTATGCTTAGTGATCAGCTGCATGTACAGTCTGAAGGTGTGGGCCAGCAGGTGAGGATTTGCTTTGACCATACAGACTTCCTGTCCTTTACATCAGTCAGGGTGGACACGACTGAGTTGTGGTAAGGAAAAGCACAGACCGAAGAGTCTGAATCCATCCTCAGTGAAAGGCATCTTCAGCACCCGTTTATGCTTTGTTGTTCTGACTTGGTATCTGTTCCACAATTTCTATAGTTTTAGACCTTTGACTTTAGAACAGACAGTTTTGTACAACGTCATTTCAGAGCATACAAATATCTTAAGAGCAGGTGTCAAGAGGACGGGAGCAGACTCATTTCAGTGGTACCGAGCAACAGGACAAGGGGAAACAGCCAAAAACTGAACACAGAACATTGCACCTGAGTATGAGAAAAAAAACTTGTTACTTTGAGGTTGACAAAGCACTGAAACAGGTAGCCCAGAGAAGCTGTGGAGTCTCCTTTTCCAGAGGCACTCAAAACCTACCCAGGCATGATCCTGTGCCACCTCCTGTAGGTGAACCTACTTTAGCAAAAAGGTTGGACTAGATGATCTTTGGAGGTCCCTTTTTACACAAGCCCTCTGTGATTTCCAGACACAAAGGGCGATGATGGCCACCTTTTAGCAAAGACCCATATGGTGTGGAAATAATTCCAAATCCATTGTGTTGTAAAATGACAGATGGTCAGAAAAGAGGGGTCCCTCTGTGTGGGGCAAATTTCAGTAGTAGTGTGGGGACTGAGGGATTTAGGGACCAAGGGAGATGGATGACCTTGCCTCATGCCCTTCTTCCTGTTTCACCTTTGCTTTAGCTCTCTAGCTTCTCTCACATTTAGCTCATTGCCTGTCCTGTCTTACATCCACGAGTTGCTACAGCCCAGTTAGATGAGGCAGAAAAACCCATTTAGCAGGAAACTTCCTCATTCTTTCCTCTTGCAAAAGCTAACATTTTTGGTCATATTTCAGACTGGCCATCTCTGGAACATGCTAATCAAAAATAATTGCATTTATTTTAGCTAATTGGAATTTCATGAGTTTATCCTTACCTTTCAGGTTGTATTACTCTTATGGTTGATGCATTAGTAGTTTTTTCCCCCAAAGGTCACCTATCAAACTTCCCAGCAGTTGTGACTTGGTGCCAGTAATTTGGCCTCTTCCTCCCTGAATATGAGAGAAGGTCACAGCAGAGTGCAGTGATCCTGGTTCAGCTGCAGTGGACGTGATGCCAGCTCACTCTTCAGCCCTTGTCTGTCCTGAGCAGAGCACTGGTGGTCATGGCCATGCTTTTGCAGGCCCTTTATGAATCTGCTTTCAATTCCCCTTAGCCATTAGCAGGGCCTGGAAACTGGTGGCAAGAGGAGTGAAATAGTGCCTTGTCCAGAAGCCATGGGAAGTTAACTACACCACCTTCTCTTCCCAGAGACTTTTAATGAAGCAGCAGACACAAGACAGTTCTTCATATTTTTAACGTGGAAATGACTATAAAAATACCCCAGTATTCCAGTGAGAAGCAGGAGTATCCCTGCTGTCCAGACAGTTACCCAGCTTGAGCTACCACTGTTTTCCCCGTGTAGCACTTGCCTCACCACCATTCACAAATTTAGAAAGGCCAGTAGTGATAAAACCAGGGAAGCCATTGAAAAGTGAAGTGAGAGGAGAGCACACAGTTCTACTACTAGTGCCATGGTCAGTCTTGGCTGCAGCTATGCCTTCACTTTACAAAGTGCAAGTCCAGCACGTTGGACAAATACCTGTTTTTACTGAATAGCTGCATCAAGGTACTCATTTACATGAAGCACACAGACAAAGCTGCACTGAGACTGAACACAATTCCATCCTCACCAGGATCTTATCCCTAAGAGTGATCAAGAGTGGGGTGTTGAAGAGCAACTATAAGAGTAGGGTAAGCACGTACTGATTATTTATTTCTGAGACAGACTCTGATGGTTTACAACAGCATTTAGCTCATAGCTGTACTGAGCCAGACTCTTCTAACAAGATAAGACACGGAGCTGCAGGTACCAAATGGGCACTAAAAGAAAGAGCTGGGAATTTTAAAAGAACCCGCATTAGCAACCTCAATTTTGTACAAGCTCTTAGCTCTCTCAAATGGAATGATCTTCTGTCAGCATATTGCCATGAATCTTTGACCTGTAATAGTCATTTTTTAGATGCTATTTAAAAAGTCTCACAGATAATGAATTTTTAATTAATATTCTGGAGGAAATAATGCTAGTATTGCTCCTGTTGTGATGCTGAATGCTACATGCTGTCCAAACCATTTTATCTCAAAAGAAAAAATAACAATTGCAGTGATACACACTACAACCTTCAGTCCTTCCATTCTGAGACTGAAACTTACTGTTTGTACAATCAGAGATTTCATAGTGCTCAACTGCTACCATTGCAAAATATAATTTGCTTGATACCGCTTTTTAAGGAGACATTTTTAGTGCATAACCAATGAGTTAAACCTATAGTGTCAAAATTAGATTACTTTGTCAACTGGAAGCCAAAACCCAATTTTGCTTCCTAGAGGAATGACATGAGCTGGAGATCTGGGATTAATTTGGTCCTATAATCCATGTGAAAAGTCTTCCAACACTTCCCTACTGCAGAATCAGCCATTTATAGGGTTATAAATTGCTCTTCCTGATAGGTGTCCTCTTCCTGATAGGTGCCTGTCTTTTGACATTACCATACTGGTTTTGTAATTGTGCGTATACAGTTGTTTTCTGACTGTGTTTAGCATTAGTACTTTATGTTGCTTCATACAACCTCATACTTACATTTTGAAGAAGGGATGTTTAACAAAAGATGAAACAATAATGGAAATTTCAATCTTTCTCTGCTTTCTTTTCACATTTGTTAATATTCCTGCTTCTGATTGCTTTGTTATCCTTTCTCTCCTCAACGTAAATGCTTTACATCTTCGTTTTTTCCTTTAAACAAACAGAATTTTTAATTGCACAGATTTAAGGTGTCCCCCCCTCATATCAACCCTTTTCCTGAGCTAAATTCTCCTCTAATTTGCCCATGGGCTGGTGTGCACTAAGAAAGCTTTCCAAGGCTGATAAAATAGTTTGCAAGTGTAACTTATTCCACCTCCAAAACACTCCCCCACCTTCCTGAAAGAGAAGAAAATGCTGCTGCTGGGAATACTGTTTCCCCCCACTGTATTTGCACCTCCACAGCTGTGTCAGCCAGGGACCACACTTCCTTAGACCCTTGAGCTGTGTGAGGCAGTTTCTCCTGCAGGCATGGCTGTGCTCTCCCCTCCTCGCTGTCCACCCTTCTCAGTCCCACACAGAGACCTTACTGATACTGAGCCTAACCTCTTCCCATCACATCACACAACTTCTCCATTTGTGTGAACAGGTTTTGATTTGTCATTACCTCCGACCATGGCAGCACTTCTGCCAACTTACCTTTCTGGGTGACTACTGTACATAAGTAGATGACACGCCTGCTTCTACGCAATTTAAAGCTAGACAAGTGTATACTTCTATATTTGCAACACAAAATAAAGAGACACTAAAGGTGGTTATTTGTTTCCCTCTCTTCTAAGTACTTTTTGCACACAGGTAAGAACACACTCTCTCTTGCTGAGAAGAGCTGCCAGTACTAGAATGTTGAGTGCTTCTTCCTCGTGTCCACACAAAACTGCCCAGGGGAACAGTTAAGTGCTCTGAGTCTGACAAGTGCCTCTTGATGCACATTTTTTTTATATGCTGTAGGCTATTCACTGAGATTTCAGAGACAGAGCTTACCTTGAAGGAAGCTAACAAGCTTTGTGTGAATCAGGTTCTAAAGGTAACATATACAATAGGTTTTGGAACCAAGCTCGACCATTTGGCTTCTACATGTCTTAGAACTGGTTTTGCTTTAGGAAGTACCAAATGCTAAAGACTAAAAGCAAAAGAAACACTGAAATATATTGTTTTTCTGCCATCCCTGAGGAAATTCTTGAAGAAAAAGTATTATTCTCACATGACCAAATCACAGCAGACGTCTTATTCCCTTCAGTCTCATTTATTTAGTAGCATACACACTTCAGAGTAACAAACACTCATCCAATACAGTCAATGTCAGCATTGCATTGTAGTGTTCAGAACGGATGCATGTAGATGATACAGGCCATTTGATCTCAGTACCTTAAGAATAACAAATAATAACAACAGCAATAAAAAAAGTAGCAAAAGCCCTCTGAGAAACATAAGGGTTTGGTCCAACTCCCAGTGAAATCTTTCCCTTTAACAGGAACTGGATCAGATGTTAAGTGAATTTCTTCCCTGTACAAAATTTAGAGGGATTTAAATTTTTACTGCTTTTGTTAAATTTCAGCCAAATTTATATCCCTGTGGGGCCTCAACACCCATAATTTTTAAACTTATCCAATCTATCTCTGTGCATTGCTTTCTATATTGCACCTTCCTCCAAAGAATCTCACAGCAGCTTGCAGGCAATAATGAAGGACAGCCTCACACCATTCCTGCGAGGTAAGTAGGTCTATTCCCATCTGTAAAACTGGAACAAAACAATGCCCAGGATAGTTGTCCAAGGCCAAAAAAACACAAGTCAATAATGAAGTTGACGGAGAGAAGGCCTAGTCCTACTTGGCGATTCACACAGGAATGCAGCAGCTACAGCACTGCTGCATCTAACTAGTGAGTTTAAAGACCTTGCAGCCTAAGCCCGAGGTCATCTTTCAGCACCACAGTGCCTCCAGGCCAGCATCTCTGACCCTGCTCTGGAATCATACGTGCTCAGTGTCTCCAGAGTGAGGCACTATTTCTGCAGATGCATTATATGAACGACATTCTGGATGTGCATGTGAACAAATTCCTTGGTTACCATGCATCAGCTCCTCCTGTGTTACATGCCTGTGCAAATGCATCATGTTGACCCTCTGGTAAATATAAGCTTATTCAAGACAACTCACCCCATAGTGAAAGAAGGCCATGCTGCTTCCTCACACTAGCAAGTGCATGTCCACAGACAGGTGCTCTGGGCACCTGTTCCATCCGATGAGAAACAAGGGATCTAAAACTTACCCTGGGGCAGTCTGCTCCTGAGCTCACAGCCTCAGCTCCTTAGAGCTCCATTGCTCAGCTGAGGTCCTACACTTGCAGTTTGCTGTGAAAAGCTGCCTCCTTCTCTTCTTTCCCGTAACAGCAACAGATAATTGTGATTTCTTCCTTTCTAATCCCCTAGCAAGACAAAGAGCCATTTCAAAACTAACTTGCTAGAACTATACATCATCTAGAATGAGTTTCCAGATCAGTATCTGCTATAGCACAGATTTTCCTTTTCCCCTGACCTTTCCAGCTACTGCAGTAGAACAGACCTTCTCCAAGTTCTCCCCCATGACCATGTACTGCAAACCACCCAGGTGCTACCAGTTGGTTTTTTCTGAAGCTACTAGTACCACATTGCTTCCAGTTCTCCTTTAGAACTGGACAGTCACTCTAAAAGTTTGTCTTAAAATCTCAACTGACATTTGAGCACCAACCTCTACTGTTTAGATCTCCCCTCGAGAAAATATATTACATTGGTGCAAAAGCTTCATGTATATGGTAACAGAAGAAGGAAATTTTACTCTGAGGATTAATTATGCAAACCACTAAATTAATTCTATCTTAACAATCTTATTTCTTACTTTTATAATTCTTTTTAATTATGGTAGGACAGCTTGCAATTGCAGTCTCATAAAAAAGGCAATGTCATTCAAGTCCTGCCTGTGAGACCTATTTACTTGCTATTGTCCTTAAGCACTGCTAATCTCTTTAGGCACTGCTATCCAGTGGCTTATCTGTTGTCTGCAGAAAAGGAGAAATACTTTTTTTTTTAACTGTATGGAATTCACTGTGGATTCATTTGTCATCTCCTAACAGTTCAAAAGTTAGGAGGCAGCTGTAATTAAGTAATCTGTGCTGTCACTTCAAAATAACCTAATGTAAACACTCTGAAACTTCAAGTGAAGAATTCATTAACATACTATCATAAATATAAAACAGAGAGACCCTGGGAGGCCACAGAAGTAATCTGAATTTGCACTGAACTGCAAAACTAATTACCAGTTTCAGACAACTTCTGGTTTAAGATGAAATATTTCCACATGTCATTACTTCCTACAGGATACCTATTCCATCTAATCTAACTTTTACATCACAACTGAGCTTCAATTTTCAACACTCCTGCTTTGTTTAGAGGGGATGAAAAAGTAATTAAATCTGACTGATCTTTTAGTACAGTAGTGTGTTACCTGAAGTTAACTCTTTTTAGAAATTATTTTAGTCTCTCTAATTACAAATATTGCAGATTTCATTCCAGGTCTGGACTCTACAGGGGTTTTCTTTGCTCATGATAACAATTATTACTGAAACAGCAGTTTCCCAAATGTGGAGTTACCTGCATATATCCAAAGTTCTCAGAATCTCTCCTGAGCCCGAGACACCAGCAGAAGACAGGAATTTCTGATCAACGTGCATTACTACCTTTAGATGTTGAAAGGGTTTAACCATCAACTGGTAATGTAAGTCTTACCTGCAGTGTGAAAACTGCATCACCACGTTATTGATGTTAAAACCCGGAACGGGAGTGAACATGTGACTAATGATAGTACTTACACTGCCGGTATTTAAAAAGCTGTTCCAGTGACTAGGGGCAACTATTGGAGAAGGTATGTGAAGCCATTGCAAGAAAACAATTCGATCTTATTTGATTTTAACCTAAAAACTGAATTTTCTGTGGCTGTGCCTGGACCACAGCAAAAGAATGAAGCACAGATCACCCTGTGATTCCAGATGGGGACTAGAGGATGTAATGTATTGACATTCCTTCACCCAAACTGCCTGGAGTTAACAGCTGATACTTTGGAGGAAGGATGCCTGGGAATTATCTCATTGTATAATGCTGTGAATGCAGAAACATGAACTTCCTGATTACTGTGCCAATTTATACGTTAAAGTGGCAGCATCGTATTTGACAACAGGAACACTGCCAAGAAGTCACATGCATTAGGAGACAGTCAAACCATGATCTTAAGAGATCACACTGGTTGCTGACTACTAGTGTGTACATGTGTATAGGGGTTTTATCTTTGAAAATAAACAAGCCTTGGAAAAAAACTTAGTTCCCTGACCGTTTGTGAAAGATCATTAGTGATTTTCAGAGCTGCAGTTCAGCTGCAAGAGGCCAAATTCTCCAAGTTAGTAACACTTCCAACAGCCCATCCAGTTGGAAAGTCAAAAGTTTTTGGAGACAATAGGCTGCTATTCTCTCCCTAGAGTATTTGTAATCTCCTGAGTGGCTACAGAAAAAGCCAAGGCTGTTCTTGGATAGAAGCAAGGCTAGGGTAGGGAAGAGGAGGAATGGTCAACAGCAGTTAGTTACATCAAGCCACTACAAACTGCTGTCTCTTTTTGCCCCCAGTTTCTTGTGATTATCACCCATTTTCACCTTGTTCACACTGTAACATGCAGCAGAAGTTGCTGGTCCAACTTATAGTGTACACAGGAGCAAGAGGACTTGGAAGTAGAGAGGAAAAAACCAATCTGGTTTCAAAACTATGCAGTTCCCTGAAAATTTGTTTTTCCTGCCCTGAATTCCCAAGCATTTGCCCTGGTTCACTAAGAAGTAATCTGGAGTCCCATTTTGCCAGAAATCAGAATCATTCTGGTTTATCACACAGACTCATGTTGGTGTGATTCCCGAGTATGGAGGTCTTCATTCTCTGAGGACCAGTCTCAAGTTCGTCTGGTGCAACACAGACCAATCTGGAGTGATTTATTTAGGTTCACAGAGCGCTGATGCAAAGTAACTTTGATCACTGACTGCTGGGTTCTGGATGCAGCTCCCTCTGCACTGACGACCTCAGGAGTTTGGAGTTAAAGGTTTCCTTCTAACTGAATTTCCTTCTACTTCAGTAAAGCAGAAAGTTACAGAGAAGCCCTCCAAGTTTTGTGCCTTTCTCAACTCATCTTTCAGTGATGCTTTCCAAGATGCCAATCAAATTGTCCAATCCCAACAAGTACCCATCCTCCCTGTTGCCTTCTTGCCAGGGGATCCTGTGATCCAGTGTCTGCCCATCAGGAAGAAGGGTAGTCTTTCCAAAATCGATCAGCCACACATTGGCATTCCCACTGCCATCATGTACAAAAAGTAGTGAACTTCCTACAACCTGGAACACAGATTGAGACAATGTGGTTAAAAATACATCTTCAGCCTTCCTCCATCACTTAACACCTCCTGCTAAGAAGATTATCTCCTCAGCTCACCTGTGACCCAACAGACTTTTGGGCTGCACTTACACATTGATGATTTACATGCTCCATTTGCATAACCATATAAATCAGTAGGGCATAAATGGGTGTGATAGATAAGAAATGGGACTCAGTAGAAAACAGGAAGAAAAGCAATTCTTCATCTTACTTAGCATCAGGTCTCAATTTGAGCAATTCAGCAAAGGCCAGTAACTCCTTTCAAAGACAGATCATGACCCATGATTAACAAAAATACCTCTACCAATAAGAGAACATCAACAAGGTAAAATAAAATTTCTAATCTCAAAATCTTGAGCTGTTAACAAGCAGAAGTTACAACGCTAATGATACCTTCTGCACAGCAAAGCACACAGAGAACATACACAGCAGAATTAAATGGTATTTCAACATAAATCCATTATAACTAATACAACCTTCATTGGCAAATTACAGTTGAATGCTACTGTACTGCTACTGTACCAAATGCAAGCTTCCATGTTACCGTTCCCCTGTAAATATTCCCACAGGAGCACACCAAGATTAGAGAAACCATAGGAAACTGGTACTAATAAACTATTCTGTGCAGTGACCCAGAGCTGTAAGTGCTGGGATGACATAAAGATGGAAGGATTTATTATTCCTCAACTACTTTAATCTTCTGTATCGTTGTGACGGAGGCTTTGTGGTATCTGTGTTGTCAACATGCATTACCTTTCTTCTACAAACCCCCTTCTACTCATACAGCAGGCTGTTCCAAAGTACACGTGAATGACCAAAAGAAGAAGCAAAGCACCTCCACAGCTTTACACTCACTGCTCACCTCATGTCGCTTGAAGAAGTCTGAGGATTCAAGAATGACATTAATTTCCTGCAGACGCTTGAGGTATTTTTTCTGGAGGAAGAAGAGAAAAGAAAACCCAAACCATCCCATAAACATTTCATTGAAAACTGAATAATCTGTTTACAAGACTCAATATAATGAAGAGACCATATTCATTTTAGGCTAGAGGTCCTTCAAAACAACAGGTTCATCATTTGAAAGTCAATCTGAAAATTCACTTCAAGCTTTCACAGTGAATTAACAGACTGGAGTTCATCTGCTGCATGTGTTACACCAAGCATATTTATCTGTCTGGATTTGGATGTCATGAGACTTTCTGCAACATTTTTTTTTCTTTTTAGTAAAAAGTTTAGAGGAATTAAAAATCTTCCAGTTCCCCAAAGTGAAAAGAAAGGAATTGTGTTAGAAAGAGAATGAGCTCCAACCATGGTGGGGGCACAGGGGGGATAAAAAGAATCAAGGCCTAATGTATAAAGCTCTAGTGCAGATGTTTAATGCTGCCCTGAGCTACCAAGCATACTCCTCCTGAAGGGCTAATCCACCTTCATAATGGCTTCCACACTGCAGCAAAACATTACAGCATCCTTTGAAGTTCCAAAGACAAGAGATGTGTTATGCCATCTACCACATGCCTGCTGTGCTACCCATGAATTACCACACAGGAATTCCTCTTTGAGATGAGTTTCACACATGGGAGCTCAGCTAGTCACCAATCTCACTTCCTGCCTCCACGCTCTGATTTTATCCTCTCCAGACTGAATTCCCAAATCACAAGTTTTCCTGCCAACACAATCCTTGCTTAGATATCACCCATCTAATGCATCTAACACCCATGGGTGAAGCTGATGGCAAGCCATAAGTTAGTTTGAATGACATGTTGATAGCATGAGGCATCTGGAGTCAACTCATGGCAAGAGCTGACATAACTGGTCTCAGTCAACCTCTCACAACCCACCAAGTCCCCATCTCCACCCCATCTCCTGAAAGCAACTGGAAGTCAAACCTACTTACTTCCTTGGTAGTCTAATTCATATTTCATGTACCAAAGAAAGCAGAGCCCTGAAGCAAGTGCATCGGTCCAAGATCAGAGCACCTGAAGAGCTCGGACTCACCAGAATAGTTGTGTTGCCCTCAATGAATTCCACAAAAACCTGTAGAACTTGCTCCTGTGTCTTTGTCGTTTTGAAGTTTGTGTTACATGTTCCATCCGCCTTCTGCACAAAACCGCACACAGACAGAGATTATTTATACTGCACCTATATCATTGCCCTCATCAGTCAATCCTCCTGAACCAGCAACAGCTCAGCCCTTGCTAACCAGATGAAAGTAAGTAGTTGAACAGGAAGAGAACAGATAAACCAAGCAAGAAGAAGAGAAGAGATACAAAAGCTGATTGGATAACTTTAAATGACACTGGCAGTTTATTTCCTGTTGAGTACAATTTTAAAAAAAACAAACCAATTCAGGATATTACCAGCTTGCAGGAGAGCTTTCTCACGTCAGTGCTAGCAGTGCAAAGTTCAGTGGGGCAAACCACAGAGACCTCTTTGGTTGTACTCTTGTCTGGCTAGTGAAACCCAGGCTGAGGATGCAAATGAACATTTCCAAACCCAACTTTACTAGTCCTCTTAGTTTGGGGGTTTCTTTTGCATTTTGGTGAGGATTTTTTTGTTGTTATTTGGCGAGGGGCAGGGGGGGTTTGGTGGTGGTTTTTGTTGTTGTTTCTGTTTTTCAATAGGAAATCAAAGAATTGCAGTTAAGATTCAGTTCCAAATATACTTTTGAACATATAATATTACCCAGAAGTCACAGAACAGAAATCTGTTGCAGACAGGAACAACTTGGGATTCACAATGCTAGCAGTGACAAAGCAGGTGAGTGAATTTTGGCAAAGGACAGTGCAGGTATGCTTGTTCCAAGTGTATCCTGAAGACATTCAGAGTACTTTTGCACTAGCAGTAAGATTCAGTACAGAAGCACCCTGCTACTGAAGAAAATGAGTATTTTAATGTGCTTCTGGAGCTACAAGTAAATAAGAGCAGTGCATGAATTGGAGGTATCTGTAAACATACAATATATGAATATGCATGTCTCCAAGAGCATCCCTGTTGCTTCAAGAGACATGAATAGGAGATTTTAGGATGTGCATGTAAAGTACAGCAATTATTACAGCTGGTAACAAAAATCCACTAAAAGCCTGCAGGATTATCGAACTATTTTCCTCTCCATTGTATCAATCCAATCCCTCATTTTCATTATGAGTAAATCAGCAGATCAATACAGTATGTTCTCTCCTACATGTTAAGTCACTGCACCAAGACGACAAATTCAGGTCCAGTCTCGGCAGGTGAAACACTATTTATTCCACAGCTGAACTTGGTTTCTAATGTATACATGAAAAAAATTCAATAATGCTAAAACTCCAGATCGCTCATGCAACAGAATTTTATTCCAAGGCTGTGGGACAGATACAAGTGCAGCATGTCAGCCTGATGAGATGTGCAAGTTATGCCAGATCAGTTCAGCAGGTAGGCAGTGAAAGTTAGAAGCCATCTGATCTGATGTGTGATAATACTCAACAGCACATAGAAATTTGGAACTTCCATCTCGTACCTCTTCGCTGGAGTACAGTTTTTTTAAAAATAATTCCTCCCTATGGCGCAGATTGTAGAGCAAAGTCTGGAATAGCTGCTTAGTGTTCCCTTCCTAACCTTTTGAGTCTGGACAAACTAGTTGCTTGCTTCCCTGGAGCTGAGAAACACCTTAATGATTTTGCTCCTTTCCAGTGGTTGGCAGGAAACATAATTACTGCCTGTCTTTACTTGCTGTAAACAACATCCAGATTTTGAATGGTGCCACCCCAGTATTCTAAACCAGGGCTCTGCAACAACTCTGGATGTACTTGATCCTCAGGAGGGACTTGCCTAACTCACTCCTTGAAGTCATACCTTTGCTAAAAACTCTGCATACTTTCCTGCGCAGCAGAGCAGTGTCGCACAGTGCAGCTCGTGGGCCATTTGCAACACTTCTCATTAGATGTGACAGTGACATTGCTCGCAGGAGGGCAGGTGTCACAGCTCCATAAAGTAGTGCTATCTGTCTTAAACCATGAGGTCTTGCTCAGAGCCCTCTACAGACTTCCCTTAAAGGGCTCTGGGTTAACTTAATGGGTTCACAAAGAGCTATGAATCAAATATGATGTCCTCCTGGGAAAATGGCCCTGATCTACAGCTAAAGGAATGGTACCAAAGGAAGAAGCAACTTTTCAAACTGCACAGACATTCACTGTCAGAATGGGAAGACAGAAATCCCAACTCTCAGCCCCAGGCATCTCTGCTCTGCAAAACATTAGCTTAGTATTGTAGAGAAAATATTTGTGATGCCTGGCCTTCAGACAGCCTCTGCCAGAGAGGAAATGTGCATTTGGAACCAGGCAGGCACAAGATACCAAGCAACAGGTTCCAGCTGTAGAGAAACCAAATGGTTCAAAATATTTTTGATAGGAGGAGAAGTGAAAAATCCCATAAATGAACTTGACTTGATTTCAGAGATCCAGAAGCAAGGCAAGGAAAAGAAATGGATCAACCTAAAAAGAACAGGTACCCCACTACTGAAGGAGTGCATGTGGTGAATCAGCTCATTTATCAGGAGCCAGTTCACAGAAGGGCTTATATGACTTCACTTTCTTTGCTTCCGCTTCTTATTCCAGCAGCCGCAGGGCAGGAATATTTCTGAATGACCACACCCAGTATACCTTATCAGCTAACTCCAGGAGTTATCAGTGCAGTTAGGGAGAACATTCCCTTACAACAATCAACCACTAGCTGGCACCACTGACTCTTACAGGCTTTCCTACCAAAATGGGGATCCCTGCAGAATGGCTTTGCTTTTCTGCAAAAATACAGAACTGAATGTACAGGTCACCTCCAGTGAACAGTGCAGGGAGTACTGACTACCTGTATTGCCTGAACAATTCATTTTATGCCACCTTTTCTCCATCTAAAACAATCAGAAAATGATACCTACATTCCTCACAGCACAGGGAGATAGAGAGAAAGGGAATGTGCTCTGAAGTACTTCCTGTGCTTAATCAAGGATTAAGTATTCATGTTTTGCACAGTTACAGCTGTGTCACCACAGAGGGAAACACTACACAGTCTGTGTGTCATACTGCTCCTACCTACCTCTGACAACCAACAAATCCACACAGAACAAGCCAGGAGGTTTTTCTGAAGCTCCCCTGTGCTCCCTTAGCTCAGTCACTCTCCAGGACTCAAATCTGTACATCTTCACTCACCAATGATCTTCCCAAGAACATACATGGAAGACCTCAAGATCATCTGGGTTTCTGATTCCATTACACAGAGAAGCATACAAAGACCTAAGTTGTATAGGAATAAAACTGGTTATCTTGATAACATCATTAGCTGGCTAAAGGGCAAGACAGGATCATGTGTTTGGCTGGACTGGAGCCAGATCATCCACTCATCTACCACCCAGACAGTTCTTGCATGAGGATGCCTGTGTCTAACAGCCAGGAGTGGGTGGAACAGCACACATGGGGCCAGCACTGCATGAGCTGGAAGCCCCAGTTCCTGTATCACAGCAGGAGAATCTGTGAATAAGGAAAAGAGAAGACACAGAGGAAAGCAGAAAAGAAAGAAGTATTTAAAGAGCCTCTGTTCACCAGCATCACCCTCTTTTATCCCTTTCTTATTTCTATGTGCTTAAATTGTGAAATAGAAACAAAAGTAATCCAGGTTCTGGAGTGGTGCAGTTGACACACCTGAAGGATGGGATGCCACCCAGAAGGACATGGGCACGCTCGAGCGTAGGCCCACGGGAATCTCATGTGGTTTAAGTGCAAGGTGCTGCACCTGGGGCAGGGCAACCCCCAGTATCAATCCAAGCTGGGGGATGAACAAATCAAGAGCAGCCCTGCTGAGAAGGACTTGGGAGTGCTGGTGGATAGGAGGTTGGACACGACCCAGCAATGTGGGCTCACAGCCCAGAAAGCCGTCTGTGTCCTGGGCTGTATCTGAAGCACTGTGGCCAGCAGGGCAAGGGAGGGGATTCTGCCCCTCTATTCCTCTCTCATGGGGCCCCACCTGGAGTGCTGCACCCAGCTCTTGGGTCCCCAGCACAGGAAGGACATGGATCCGTTGGACTGTGTCCAGAGGAAGCCACCAAGTTGATTAAAGGGATGGAAAACCTCCCCTATGAGGACAGGTTGAGAGAATTGGTTTTTTTCAGCCTGGAAAAGACTTTGGGGTGACCTAACTGTGGTTTCCCAGTATCTGAAGGGAGCCTACAAGAAAAATGGAGAGGGATTTTTTACAAGAGCAGGTAGTGACACGACAAGGGGTCCTTTCTAAGTGGGAGTAGGTTTAGATTAGGTATTAGAAAAAGATTCTTCACTGCAAGTGTGGGTAGGCACTGGAACAGGTTGCCCAGAGAAGTTATGGGTGCCCCATCCCTGGAATTGTTCAAGACCAGGTTGGATGGAGCTCTGAGCAACCTGGTCTACTGGAAGGTGTCCCTGCCCACAGCACAGGGGTTGGTATTACATGATCTTTAAGGTCCATTCCAAACCAGGCCATTCTATGATTCTATAAAAGATAAGTAAGTAATCAGTAGGAAAGAAAATTGCCAAAGTTCTACTGTGGCTGTAAGATAGTATCCTAGGGATGGTACAGGGGCAGAAACTTATCCATCAAGAACAGCAGATGGACTTGGCTGATGGAGAAATTTCATTTTGGATTGTTCTGGCTTTATTCCAGCTCCATCTATACTGGATCTC
This sequence comes from Machaerirhynchus nigripectus, assembly GCA_013397975.1. Lineage (NCBI taxonomy): Eukaryota > Metazoa > Chordata > Aves > Passeriformes > Dicruridae > Machaerirhynchus > Machaerirhynchus nigripectus. The sequence continues at coordinate 1,096,811 of VZRQ01007600.1, read as the reverse complement.
ATGATGTACTTAAAAGGAAAAGTGGTTTCCTTGATCCCATGGTTATCTAAGCAAATGCTTTTAACATGCCTTGCCAATAAACATAACTGCAATAAAAGCACTTTACTGTGATTCACTTGGAATAAATATGTTTAGTTTTTGGATAAAAAAAGTAATTGCATGCAGAGAGGGAATTAATACTTCTGTTCTGAATTCCTCCTTACTACAGTCTCATTTTCATTCTATCTGCACTGCGTACCTCCTTGAGTCCTTCCTGCCAGGTCTCTATGGTTGATTCAAGTATGGCTGATGTGTATTTGAAGCTTAAATTCACTGACACTCTCTGTTACAATTACAATGAATGCTTTAAAACTGCAACCGAATGAACTCTGTGGTTTTAGTTGGTGCATTTTCACGTAATCCTTTGGAGAAGCTGGCTACTGATGTGCACAAGCTTTTTGATTAATCAACACATCAAACAAAGTTCAGCCTCCAGGAACAGGCAGAGGTGAAACAGTTACCTTAATCCCTTCAATCCTGAAGCCCAGGTTGGCACTAGAGCTGATGGTTTCTCTCCACTGCATGTACCGGGGTTTGGTGACAGCATGCTGGGCGTTCTCTTCAGCCGTGGGAGCAAGAGGATCCACTTCTATCATTTTCTTGTACATGTCCTTACGCAGCTTTGGTTTCTCTCGTGCCTTAGTCAGCTCTTCCTCCAGGTATGTTCTGCAAACACCACATCCCAACACATCCTTAAGGACTTCCCCAACACTTCTTACAGCTCACAAACTGGCCTCAAGAAACATCAACTAGGAAAGTAAGCCTTTTCATTGCCCCAGTTTTGCATATGGGGAAACCAAAGTACACAGAGCAATGACTGTGCAGGCATATTTAGTGAAACAGCCACAGAAATCAGGAATTGTAATTCACTTCTTGTTCTAACTATACCTTTACTTACTGTTACAAGTTATTGTTATTTCCAGGTTACAGAATAGAAGAACGCTGAATTCCCACTGTGCCATAAAACAGAACTGCATTTTCAGAGGACAGTTAGGAAAGATCACTTAAAATGAAATGAAAAAAAACAAATACGGCATTGAAGACTTAATGCATTCTCTCTCTTCAAAAAACATCAGTCATTGGTAATTTTTTTACATCTCAGAAAGTTTAAGTTTTACTTAATGCATCTCAGTGAAAGACAGAATCACTCTTCATATGGAAAAAAACTAAAGAGTAAAGCAGATTATCAGAGCAGTTCCAAACCAGAAGAGGTAACTAAGAACAGGAAGATGAAGGGACACAAAACTTCCACGTTTTGCTCTTATCACTCAATCTGTTAATCCAGTAGCCATTAGAAAGGCACTGTCCATGTCCTCTACGTTCCACTGGACTCCTAAAGCTTGCACTTTGTTGGGTGCCTGAAGTTTACTTTCGTCATCAGAGTGTAACAAACCAGGATGGCATTTAGGAGGTGATGTCACTCACTGCCAGAATGTCACCTACTTTCAACAAAATGTGTATTGAGGAAAATCCTTTTCTTTCTTCTGAACATACCAGTGCCACATATTTCTAATTCATTTAAAATTTTGCATCTATTTGAAAAGGCGTATCTATGCTCCTGTAAGTAGAGTAACTAATTTATGACAGTAACTCTTGAGCATCTGACCCAAAAGATTACTATGACAGCTCATACTTCTCTGTTCTGTTACCTTACTCCAGGATCTCACAGATCCCTGTTTGTTATGCTTAGATAGTATTTTTGATATTTTTGTCTTAATCGCAGACAGTGAATGGAAAAGAAAGTGAGAATCTGGAGAACAAAATGATGGCAACACCTCAAGATGTCAGAGTACGGCAAAAAACAGGTCAGTCCTGAGCAAATGGCCAACTCTTTACAGAAAAGATCAATACCAGTGAAGACTCATTCAAGCATTGGAAATGGGCTTTCACACTGCTATTCAGGCATTTGCATTGGGAGATGGAAATTTTACTCTTTGTGAGGCCTTCTGAATCACTGCATACACAAAGATTCAATGAACTGGCAGTGAGTAAACCATGTCATTTTTTCCCATTTATTATCAGGCCACTGCAGAGAAACTTTGTTTTAAATCACCCCTGAAAATTTTTTTATGTGGATAGTTTTTGAGGCTATAGATCAGTTAGTTTCCAGAATTCATGTACAATCTGGTAATAATGGGACATACTGTCCTCAGGTTGTCCAAGGTGACTTGTGAGCATGACCACATCTCCCCCCTCCTTCAAATGCAGAGAAAGCACATTCTCTTTCATTCACCCCACCTGATCCCCATCTTGCAGTCCATCACACTTGGCCCTTCAAAATCAGTAAGCAAGTCATCCAGCTGGATGTAGCTCTCGCCATCTCTCTCCACCACACCATGGAAGCAAGGGACGCAGGAGCGTAGTGGGTCTTTCATCAGTCTCTCAAAACACTCCTTTTCATTCTCTGAGAAGCGTTTGAGAATCTTCCCACTATCAGCTGCCTTGAAACTTCCTAAAGAAAGAAAATCAAACATTTGCTGACAAGATTGACACAGAAAAAAGAAAAACCCCTTCCCCCACCATTCCAGTTTCATCTATCTCAGTCTCATGGCAGCAGTTAAAGACTTCCCCTGAAGAGATAAGATGCTTTTCATAAAAAATAAAGCACACGGGACAAACAGTTGTTAGCAGTGAAAGCCCATTTGGATACATTCCCATGTCAGAATTCATAGCTTTAAGGAGTGCAGTTGCTTCAGGCCATTGGGCTGTTTGGGGTTTTTTTCCATGCTAGTCTTTGCTAGGTTATCAAACAGTACTATACTTACTAAAATGCACAGGAAGAAGCCACAAGCCAGAATTCATTAATCCTCTGATAGTCTATTTTAAAGCTGCATAACACTGCCAGTGCTGGCTTTGTCCTTAATCCTCACACAGGGTATATACACCTGCTGAGCAAGTCCGGACAGAGGCAGCGCAGTCAGTCAGTAAAAGCTAAACAGCCAGAACAGGCCAGAAGCCAAGCACTGCCCTTTACACACACACACACAGACACACACAGACAGACACACAGACACACAGACACACACACACACAGACACACACACACACACGCAGAGGCTGGGACTGCGCCTGCGTCTGCCTGCAGGTACTGCCTCTCCTCTGGACACCTGCTAATCTGCTAATGCCCTGCAGGTACAGTCTGGAGGGCAACGGTGCTTTTTACAGCCCTGTGTCTGAATGGTATCCAGGACAAATGACATCTGCAGAGGCCACAATTAGCAGTAATCAGACTCCACCCGTCCAGAGTTTCCAAATGCTCTCCTGTCTTGCAACCTGCCAACAGCATCTGAGAAAAGTGCATGTTTCATTCAGAGGTATCCTTTAGTCTATACAAAATAAATCGGGCACTAAAGTAGGACCCTCATTAATGCTGGGGATAACACTCAACCTTTACCACAGCTGAATCCTTCAGCCATTGCAAACTCGTTCTTCTCCAAAAAATCCTAGAACTGGCACTGCCTCGGCACAAGGGAAAGGCTGGTAACGGCCCAAGTTCCAGCTCAGAAAAACACTATCAGAGAAGAACAGCTGCAGAAAGGATGGAATAAACCCAACCACAGAAAACTACTAAAAGGAAACTGGAATAGTATCTCTCCTAATCAGCTTCTAGTAAACTCCTAACCCGTCTCTTCCACCCTACTACATGAGTCTCCAGAAGGGTTATGACTACATGACCAGTGCGTTGCTCCACACAGATGAAGCCAACTCCATACTTTTGTGACAAAAACTGCATTAAGACTGGGTCATCTTGGCACTCTGTGTGATACAAATCAGACCCAACAACAACACTGTGCAAATTGCAGCTACTCAATTTCTAGGGCTCAGTAAATTTCTCAGCACAGCTCTGAAGTGCACCATATTAGTGCATTAGCATGCACAGAGGTGGTTCACACACTGCATTACAGCACAATGCAGAGTAGGTGCCTGCCCACATGTGTACTAATAAACCCCCACTAGCACTGCACAGGAATTATAGGAAGCATGAGAGACACAAACCTGATGACTTCCCTTTATTGTTTTTTTGCCTTACAAATGAAACTAAGCCTGCATCAGGAGCACACCTACCAATTTCTAGACACACAAAACTAGAACCAACCAACTGAGCTGCTCCTTGCACTTGTACAGTAAACAATTACAGACTCACAATGCAAACACCTGATCAGCAAGGCTATTTTCATATTTGTTTTCCACCTAAGGACCCACATTAAGAGGAGGGATTTGGAGTGGTATTAGAAACACTATCCTTTTCAGGGCTGAAGCACATACAGGCATGAACAGTAACCCTTCACACTAGAGAACTAACTATGGGCTACTCAGTCAGGAAAAATGATCCCACAGCACAACCAACAGCAAACAGATTAGGGCTTTAATTCCCCAATCTCATTTCCCTCTAACAAGTATTTTACACGTATCACCTTACAAGCCTGGCCCTTCTCCAGAGTCTGATCACTGCTCCCTTGCTCATCTCATTATTCAGGTATATCACTCCTACTTCCCTATCCACACCCACAACTGAAATACGTTTTAGGTCACAGATTTATGTGATATTGCCTGCTTCCTTTTTACCTGAAGGGAGGAAGGAAACAGACAGTTCTTCTTGCTGCAGTCATCCTCACTCCAGAGACAAAGACATTGAAGATACCCCTCTCACCTGTATGCCCAGCCAGCTGCACCCATGAGTAGCGTTTCTTGAAGGGGCTGATGACTGGTAAGTTAACCATGGTTTTAATTGTATGCCATGCCTTTTTCTGGAAAAGAAAAGAAATCTTAAGTTGGGCAAAAGCTGAAATCCTGACATGCCACAAACCTATTACGTAGCTTCATGCACATTGAGTTGTTCCTCACTAATCTGTAAGCGCTCAAAGGGGGAACCAAAAAACAAACATTATCATCATTGCTGGAAAAATACGCACACAAACCCAAGAATGGACAAATAAAGATAATGCCCTGCCATGCACAAGAAAGTTGCCTGGAAGGAAAAAAAAAAAGTCAGACTGCACGTCACTGGCCTGTTCTTAGCCACACCTCGCCCTCTGTGTGTGAGTCACACAGTATGTGGACAGCAGATGCTGAACGAACACACACATGCACACATACGCACATTTAAGTTTCCATGAGACATGCACATAAGCTGCTTGTCACTGTCAGCAACACTTCCTTTCCCAGAGAACTCTGGCATCACCTTGTGATTAACAGCTTTCCCCGAGTCAGCAGGTAAATCTTACTGTGACACATGCATAGAAAGCGCATCTCTAGTTGGACACGGAGCTCACCCAGGTCTCTCAGCACCCACTGACAGCCTGCTGTAGAATCTACTTCAGGTCATGAATTTTCCTACTCCCTTCCCTCTTTCCCAATCCTGTTACTTTTTAACAAACTGGGTATTGCTCTGGCAACCTTTAGGTGCAGCTGCCTGAGTACCCCTGAAGGCAGACAGGGAAACAGAACAGCTGCGCACAAAGAGCAGCTGAGTGCTCTGTCACAAAGGCAGAAAGAAAAAAATAAAAGTAGAAAGTGAAAAAGTCTCATGCTCTGGAACTGAAAACCAGGTGGGAGAGAACCAGAGCCCACCAGCATTCATGTTACATTTGGAGGGATCCCAAAGTCCTTTACAAATAAGGAGAGGAGGCTCAGTTCTTCTATCACTAGAACACAACACCCTGCTGAAGAAGGAAAATGGAGCTGCATGATACTTATGCATGACAACTTAGTGCTGAGGGGCTTTTGTTGAGATCAAGTGTAGCTGGGGATTAGGCTGCATTTACAGAAGTGTTTATCAATGGCCCAACTGGAATTCACCAAAATCAACAGGAGGCATTAATATCACTGGAAACAAGTTTAGGTGCTTGATCATCGACTGAAAAATACACATTCAAAACAACTGTGTCTTCTCTAGCATGGATTCTGATCTGAAGATTTAGGTGCTTAGGATACCTAATTTTTATTGTCTTCTACACTCTAAGTGAAAAAGAGAAAATGTAAAATTGCAGGCAATAATACACAGGCAAAATGATGCTCTCCAGATCACACTCTGACCTGGCCAGCTTCTGCACGTCACTGGCCTGTTTTTAGGCCAAACTTATTAATTTATACCATATTTCTTATAAGGCACCCTCCAGCAACACTGGTCACCATGTGAGGGCAAAAACTTGCAGCTATCTTAGAAAGTATCAAGAGGATATATGAACCCACACACACAAGTGATTTTTTTTAAGGATTTGTCTTCACAAGAAAGCCTTAAGTTATGCTTCAAATTAAACTGACATAACAATATAATTACCATATGAGCATACTTACTCTAAAATGAGATTGCTTCTACCTATTTAACTTTGGTTTTTAACAGAGTTCAAGCTGAAATTAAGTCACTCTTAGTCAGGTAAGATGGCAAAAGTTCTTCAGTCTACTCTGCTGTTTCTACTTTAGAAGGACAGAGTCCCAAGTTATTTAAACAATAGTTGAAAATAAACATTGTTATTAAGTAAAATGACCTCTTTGAACGTAGCTCCTGCCAAAGATTTAGTTTTTTAAAATTCCAGACCAGTTTTCAGGGCAACAGATGCTTTTTCCGCATCCCTGAATCAGAAGTCAGTGTTGCTCCATAACTCTCCCATAAAGACTCCATACACACCATAATGTTCCACCCCTAACAAGCGGCATCCTGTCTCCCAATGACTTGTCATACTGCTGTATGCATCAGTAATGAGAAGCACAAATTCTCAACGAATGCACATCAACTGTCAATGCAACATCACACTCCAGTGGCTCTCCTGCCTCCTCCCTCCCACCTAATGCTAAGAAGCTGAAGCTTTTATTTGTACTGTGGGCGTGAAGGAGAGACAATGGGCCAAATTCAACCCCATCTGAAGTGGACTTTGGATGCTTAGGTTACAGCTGCCTTGGATAAGCATGTTTAAGTTACTCATCCAATACGTAGACACTGACAATTTTTATTTACCTTTTCTAATTTTAAATAATCTCTTCACAAACCTTTCCTCCCCCTCAAAACAGGGGAAGCGGAAGGCTCAAGCTAGGAGAGAAAGGATTGCCTTCTGACCCATGCTGTGAGGAGTGCTGCCATCAGCAGGGGTTCAGCAGTTTCACTTTCCTGTGCCTCAATTTCTAGTCTCCCAGCTCACTCAACCCAGGGTACAAATTGTCAGGATGCAAGCAGGGCTGCATGCTGGTAGAGCAGTGGTGTGAGTGGGAAGATGAAAACTTTGTGTGCTTGCTGTAGGAGGAATCATTCTCACTTCTATTTCTAAAGCAAGATCTCTTCTTCTTTGTTAGCAATGGCATTATGTGCTTTTCAAATCACTGCTTTATGCTGCAATGGCTAAGAGGACTTCTACCACTGCCCAGCTGTATTTGCAGCCTTATCTCCCTCTGTCCCTGTTTCTTCTAGATTCCTGCTCAGTCTTCCTTGATTTTTTGCTCTGCCTGGGTTTCTCCAAGACCTCACTTCTTCTGGACTCCCAGGGCAAACTCAGGTATCTCTGCATTGTATCTGCATTCACGTTTGCCTGAATCAGATGCTCTTGACATCACTGATGCTGTTTTATATGCCTCAATATGCTCAAGAGTTTTCCAACAGTAAAAAGAAAGGCATTCCAAAAGAGTCAAGAAGCAAATGTGAAAAATAGTAACATTCTTAGACTCAGCATGTAAGTTGCTTGATGTGAACTTTAATTGACACGTGATATAAAGCCCCCTGAGCAATAAAAGGTGTGGGGTATTAAAGAGGGAAAAGCAAATTTTCTGCCAATGGGACAGGCCATGTGACAGTCTGTGCCATGGCAAGTGTGTCCCTGGCAGCAAATGGACAAAATTTCAGGGAAGAGAATGGGAAAACCCACTCATGCAATGCCAGCACAATGCATGCAAAGGAACTGTGGTTTGGTATCTGCTCTGTTACCTGAATTACTCTCTTGACTCATTTTCCTGAATTTGAAGCATAGCTCTGAAGAGAAGGACACATCCATGTAGCAGATGTGGAAATCTGCTCTGTGCATATGCATACAAGATGCTGGCCAGGTGAGGTATTCCCAATCTATTCAACCCTGGATAAAAGTGGCTGCTGCCATCGTGTCTGTCCATTAAGGAAGAGCAAAGAGCAGCAGTAACTGAGCACCGCTGGTTTTGTGTGAGCACAGCTTTCTCCAGGACTTTTCTAACGATGAGCACACAACTTCACACATGACCAATGTGCAGAGGCACAGCCATGATGAGCCTGCACAAATGCACTGGGAGGACTTGCCCGATAAAATCCACTAAACTCTCTGGGAGGTGTTTCATCCATTTCAAGGGGTTTGGGCTCAGACCCCACTGTCCCCAAGAATTAATCTCCAGAAACCATCAGGCTTTCCTGAAACTCTCCCATCGTTTCAGGACAAGGGCTATAACATCCTAACAGGCAAGCTCACTGAAGAGACTAGTGCAAACTCCCTAAATTGGATGGGGTTTTTTGGTTGTTTTCATTTTACAGGCAGTACAGAACAACTAACATTTCCCTGAGCATATGCTGAATCCCTCAGGAACAGGAGAGCCACTCTAATTCCTAAAGGGAACAGTGGATAGGGACCTGAACCTTCCTCTGCTGTTCTGTGGAAAAATAAATAAAATCTCTCACTTATTTAAAGGTAAAAAGAAAACAATAATATCTCAGTTCTGTGAATGTCTAAAACATGTAGCTACCCTCAGGCAAGAAACGACAAACAGGTAACATACACACGATTTTGCTTCACTTAGGACTTTTCAGCAATTACAATAATTAAAAACATCAGTCACATCTAAATTAAGAAGCACTGGGAGTAGAGGGAATAAGAAAACCCTCTTCTTCAGAAAAATTAAGTAATTCAGCTTTCATAATTCTAGCATATTGATTGAAACTATAATGAGTTAAAGAACAAAAGAACACCAAAATTCAATATAAGTCAACAGGGTCTTTAAAAACAGCCATGATTCCATCAGCAGCAGAGTGGAGGTTTCTAGCCTGAGCTGGTAAATCATCATGGAAATTCTGCTGGACTATTGTAAACAATGACCCTTGAATGCCTTTACTGGGTAAATTTCAGCTGTTTCTTTATCCAAGACCCTGTTGTCTTTTTTTTTTCTGTGCACTAGTACAAAGCCTACATGAGAAAGCTATTATGACAGCAAGAAACAAAAGGATAATGAGAAATTTTTTTAGTAATCCTTTTTTTTTCTAAAAGGCTTTAAGAAAGAGTACTTAATTGTCAGTCATCATTATCTACTGTTCTCTTAAAGTCTTTACATCATTTAGGCTAAATTCTGCCACTCTGGGACATGGGGGCTGAAATATAATCTGTAATGCTGGTTGCCACTGCCTACTCAGTGTCTCACCAACTCCTGGAAGGAACAAAGTTCCTCCACAGGGACTTGTACAGAGTACAGAAAACTATAGTTATCAAAACGTTACTATATGCATTTCAAAATAATCCTGTAAGCACCATGTGCCAAAAATGCAGGAGCTCTGAGCAACACCTTGCCCAGGGATCTTGGCCAATGCAGGGGGCAGCGGGCACATGAGAAAGTGATGGGTGTTGGCCTCTTCTGGGGCATGGTAACCACAGCAATAGTGCCTGGAACAGTAAAAAGTGTCTGGGAACCCATCAGACCAGTCAGTAGCTGGAACTGCCTTCTATGAGCAGGCCCAAAAATAACACTAAGAATTACTAACCTGGGTATCAGTTATGACTTATCCAGGCACAGTATTAGTCATTCTCCAGTGGCTCACCTTTCTGGTGGGTTGGTTTTTTTGTCCCTTTTCTCTTCCCTCCTTGTCACACACTAGCATGCATATTACTGAGTGACACAACAAATCCTTAGGAGGTCCATAATATTACTCACACAGGTGTCTTAAGTATCAGTGTGAGCAGCTGGTCCCTTTGTGTTCATAACTGTTCCTTTTAAACTCTGTGCATCTTTTACAGTTTTATTATTGCTTCACAGAATGGGTCAGGTTGAAAAGGACCACAGTGGGTCATTTGGCCCAACCTCCCTGCTCAAGCAAGGTCATTCTAGAGTATATGGCACAGGATTGCATCCAGATGGCTCTGGACTATCTCCAGTGAGGGATAGTCCACAACCTCTCTGGACAACCTGCTCCAGTGCATGGCCACCTACAGAAGTTCTACCTCCTACTCAGGTGGAACTTCCTGTGCATCCATTTCTGCCCATTGCCTCTTGTCCTGTTGCTTGACACGACTGAGCAGAGCCTGGCTCCATCCTCTGATACCCTCCCTTCAGATACTGATAGACACCGATGAGGTCACCTCTCAGTTGTCTCTTTTTGAGGCTGAACAGGCCCAGCTCCCTCAGCCTTTCCTCATAAGAGATGCTCCAGTCTCCTAATCCTCTTCAAAGCCCTTCTCTGGACCTGCTCCAGGAGCTCCATGTCTCTCTTGTACCGAGGAGCACAGATGCAGCCTCACAAGGGTTAAGTAGAAGGGTAGAATCACCTCCTTAGACTTGCTGGCAATTCTCTTCATAATGCATTCCAGGATACCATTGACCTTCTTGGCCTCCAGTTTTACTTTTTACAGTATATACACTTACCTAAAACCTGTGAGTTAATTTTATCTACAAAATCCTTGACTGCTTTATTTACCATAATTTATTAAAACTGAAATCAGTTTGAAAGCTGATTTGTTTTCTTAATTATTTATGCCATTTTGTTCAATTATTTCAATAATTTAGAAAATGAAATTAATATATTTGTTCTCTGCTTTCATTAGTGTTTGCCACTTTATTTGAATTGGCTTTGACCTGACATATTGTAACTACACAGGTAAAGAACTTAAATGTAGGTGTAAAGCTATTAACCACATTATTTTAATGGACTAAGCCTAGCCCAAACAAAACTTTGTTTTCATCTGTTTCAATGCAGTCAATACCTGCCACTACTATAAAAAGCTTCCATAAGAAATAATTTTGAGCCAACCAAAACCAAGAAAATTACTGGCCTAATATAATTACTGTGTAATTAGATGTGCTTTTTTCTCTGTGTGAATGTAGTCAATAACAACGGTACTATAATTACAACCTACTAAAAAAATAATCACACAACACCTAAGCAAAGCATCTACTGCTTTGTCAAAATCACAATACTCTACCAAGACAAATTTTTTTAACAGCACAATTTCCCCCAAACCAATGACTTTTCCATGGGTGCAGCTTCCCAGCAGCCACCTTCAATGGTTATTAGGGATTTCATTTTTTCAAGGAGTACAGCTCTGGGACAGTTCACCATATGGTTTCACCTCATGGAGAGGACTGGGGATTTGAGTGATGTTATATCAGAAAAAAAAAATAATTAAAAGATAGTGAGAGTTGCTGAGCAACACAGTATCTTTCCGGTTACAGTCACAAAATTTGCCTACCAAGGGATTCTGGTTTTGAGTTCTTTCAGTTTGAGGCTTAGTGTAGTTGTCTTTGCAGATCTGAAACAGGCAGGCAGTCGTCTTGGTCAGATCCAGATCTTGAACCAGCTGACATTTTTATGCCAAATGTAAGCAAATTGTAATTATCCTCAGTATTTCTTCTAGAAATATATACAGATATATACATACACATTCATGCATACTTTCGAAATACCTAAAGCAGATAGTAAAAGGCTTTGATTGCAGATGATAAAAATTCCATTACTTTCTTTTTTTTAATTGTCCAGACTATAACAACTCCTAGGCTTGGCAGCCTGGCATCATCTGTTATTTGAAGAAGTTTAGAACAGCTAACAAGACATGGAGCAAGTGAGGAATACTTAACATTTTCCCCCTGCTTTTTGGGAGAAATATAACTTAAATATCCACAAAGGTTCTGTGTAGGGAAGCAAGGTGGAAGAATTTCCCATATCTAAAATAAAAATGCTCCAAATAATAACAACAACAAATCCCTGAATTTTTTCATAGAAGGCACTTTATACTTTCAGCAGCCAGTTTCTGTGCTCTTGCCTCTTATTAAAGGTTCCTGGAATCCTCAAGCTCAGGAGATCTTGCTGCCAAGTCTACTACCCACTTGGCTGAATCAGACATGAATCACAAATCAAGACAAAGATCTCAATGGGTGGGAGGTGAAAGAGCAAGTTAAGAAGAAGAATGCTCCCTAAGCGTATGTGAGCGAACCTTCACACAAACCTTTCTCACTGAGCTCCTGAGTGCAACACTTAATTCAGCTCCCAAGGTAAGGGTAAGGCTCCTACAGCAACTCATGTAGCCCTGCTGTTACCACGTTTCACCTTCTCTTGGTCCTGGGCAGGAAACAGGCTCCTGAAGCACCAAACACTAACTCACACAGGAGTCAGTGTTTACGACTAGACAAAAAGCTATGTGGGGCAGGAATGTTGCGCTGTGATAACTGACATCTGGGCAGCCGGGTCCAGAGTCCAGAGCTGGGAGCATCGGCTTTAGAAAGTCTGTGCCCTGACATGTAACAGCATCATTCTTCACACAGTCTGAGGTCTATGCCAACCAGTGCCAACTGATAATCTGGCCAAATCACAGCAACTGGCCTTCTGCCAGGGCAGTTGTGTTACTTCAAATGTTGTCAGCTCTTGCTCAAGGAATAAAAACAGTGTAATTGTGTCCCTGGTCAAGGATATCCCTGAGCAGTCTCCACGTGCTAGATGCCTTGGCAGCCCTGACCATCCCTGTATCTAAGTCCCCAAGGGAACTTAACACTCCCTGCTTTGTCACACAGTTGATCTTCCTGGGATGTACGAGTGCCAGCTGGAGCTGTAAGACTGCTAATCAACAGCAAGGGAGAACATGCACTCCTAAAGAGCAGCAGTTTGCATGCTACACAAGCAGCCTCCTGATCAGCACCTCTCATCAGACTGCCAGGCAAACTGTGACTACACTTTCATCTCTCCCTCCCTCTCTTTCACTCTCCAGCCTCCAAACCTTAGAGGAGAAAGAGTGCTCAGCCTGTACTTAGCCCTTGATGCTTCTGGCTTTGCACTCAGCCATGGGTGAGGGCCACAGCTGCTCAACCAGCGTTTGGCAGGTGTATCCTCTGACTGCAGGGTTTCCATTTCCTGTTTGTGCTGCACTCGTGATGGGCTGGGCTAAATCTTCAGAGTCATGAGAAACACTTAATACAATAAGCAGAAACAACACTTCAAATCAGAAGCCTCAGGTTCCTGTGTTTTCTCCCCTCTGGTGCCTCACCAGGCAGTGAGATGCACACGTAATTTGGCTTTGCTACCCTTTAGCATACTCGGTAAGCTTGCTGGGTGTTCATTACGTCTGAACTAAAGGAAGAAGTGAAGGTAAGAGAAATGATGGTCAGTATTGGACTCAATTACTAGGAGCACAAAATCCCATGTCCCACTCCACAGCTGGATTCTACTTGTACACTTCAGGAGCAGGTCCCCTCCAAATCAGAGGAAAAGGAACTATAAAGAAGCAAAAGCCTTCCTGCAAAGAGCATCAAGAGCCACAGTCTGCTGACTATTCTGCAGGAATCTATGTTGGCATTTTGTTTCTTGTTATTACCAACTGAAATATCTACAACCTCTACATTATTCCCGGGTCAAAAGACAAAATAATAAAGTAATTAGATGGCTTCAAAGCTGCACTGTCACAACGGTTTCCTTCATTTATCTCACAGATATGTTGTAAAATCCAATACTGTTGACTGAAAGACAGATTTTACTGCAGTAAGAATAAATGTTTTCTGTGCTAAGGGATACTGAACTGTCTACCTTCCATAGCAGGCATTAAACATGGCCTTTATCCCTATTTTCATAGCTTGTGGTCTGCTCTGAAAGACACTGGTTCTCTAACAGGATGGAGTTCGGCCACCTGTCCCTACTGAGCACAGGAAAGCTGAACCAATGACATTCTGCCCCTACCAGGGTTCTGCCAGAACATCAGTCTTGCTGGGAACTGAAATGTTATTATCCAAGAAGTAAATGGAAAGTTCCTCACTACAGAAAAGTTGACTCAGAGCCGAAACATTCAAGATTTATTCAGGCTGTCCATCACCCAGAACAGATATGTGGTAAATCAAACATCACTTTAGCAGATGGTGTGGCAGAAGGAAAGAAATCTTTCTTAACCTCCAAAACAAGTGCAGTTTAATTCTTCACAAACAGTCTAGCAATTTGACAATTCTGTGCCCGTCCTCCACATCTCATCGGTCACTGACTGACATCTCCAGTCATGAGATGGGGACATCTAGAAAGGCAACACTCTTTACATGATAAAATAAGCCAAACATCCTATCAGGTAGAACACAGAATTATCAGTTCCAAAGAGGATGAATATTTGGGAATACTTAAAACCCAAACAGATCCACATTTCTCTGTGCCTAGACCAATAAATAGTTTAGCCTAAAACATAATTGCAATTCGTTAAGGCGCAAATGTGTCATTTGTGAACTGTGCATGACCTCAAATCCAAATGTACTACAAGTGCCAATCCGTTTAAATCAGGTGTGGTTTCTGCATAACATCAAGAGAGACTGTGTTCTGGCAAGAAGCCAGGAAATAACCTCAAGAAGCTAATCTCCCCTGAGTGAACTTGGGAAGGAAGTTGAGCATGTGTTTCATCTTACTGGCAATGGTGGTGCAGTCTGTTACCTGGAGACAGCTCTGCCCAGCAGTTCAGGGCGAGGCTCACCACCACTTTAACATCCCAGTGACTCAGTGGCCACAGCAGAATCTCCAGTCTGAACAGACAAAGAGAAATGAAGAAAATTTTAATGCTTATCCTTTCTTAGACTTTCCTATTTGCCAGAAACCACTACCATCCAACAGGAACTGCAGAATTGTTTTCTACTAATTGGTCAAAGACCCCCTCTCTTCCTGTCCCCAGCAGCTTGGGTTAGTGTACACATGTTGAAAGCTTACCCTGCTTTCAACACATCCTCGTGCAAGGGCCCCAGGAGCGGCGTCCCACACAACTTTTGAGATTCTGCCTGAAAGAAATGTAACAGTGGAAGACTATTGTGCAGTAATTCATTTTTTCTACAGGAAAGGATAGGAACCACAAGGACAGAATCAAGGTTGCTGTAAGTACCTATTGGTTACCTGTGATGATTGTGCTCCATTTTAGTCACTCTTCCAAGAAAGTTTTGACATACTGGGGGAAAATTCATGGATAAATAACAAATATACTGCTGAGGTCAAAATAACTGTTTGTGTTTCCTGAGAGCACAGCAACTGTCTTCTAACACACTACAAGGTTTCATAATTACAAGAGCAGTCAATTGTTCTCCATGACCACTGGGAAGGACAAGAACAAAGGGCTTTAATTTGCAACAAACCCAAAATATTTAGGCAAGATATGAGAAAAGGGCTTTCTGGGGTAACAATGAGCTTTAAAACAAGCTTGACAAATGCCTGTAAAATCATGGTCTAACTCAGTCACAGGACAGACCTGCCACCAAGACAGAACTGGGCTGCTCCCAGTGTCAGTGAGCTGCAATACTTTTAAAGCAGTCCTTGCCATAAGCACCAAGATGGTTCATCATCAATGATCTTATGACACTTACGTCCTGCAGGACTGTGAAAAAAGTTACATTAACCCTTTTTGCCCTTTATTTCCATTTCCTAAAAAGTATTAAAACATTCAATTAGAAAATTAGGTTCCTCATATCAATACTTGTCTGCAAATTAGGGTTTCTAAAATTGTTGTACACATGCATGTAAATATCTACATACATACAGAGATGTTACTGACAGGTATTGATTTTTTAAATGTTTTTACATAACTTTTCTTTCCTACCACGATAATTCAGCTTCTAACATCATAAACTGTTGGCCACTCACTTGCAAAAGATCCGAGCAAATTTCACTGCTTCAGTATGGAATCTAGGTCCAGATATGTGCCCTTCCTCTGCTCCAGTTCCCACAACTGCAGGTTGTAACAACTCTACTTCAGAACGCTGCTGAATAATTTAAGTAATTAGTGCTTGTAAACTAAATTAGAGGCACTCAAATTAGACAGTCAAGTACTCAAATAAGCAGCAATACAGTGTTAAGTGAAAGGTTATTAGAGTCTAAAAATACGTCGTGTAAAAAACAGACCGGACATACACTGGTAGCAGTTTGCCATCTGCTCTTCTATCAATCACAAGACAAAGTCCAGGAGTCCACCTCTCCTTCCTTGTCACCTCTGAACTGCCTCTTCCATTATCCTCTAAAGAAACATATGGAGTTACTGCTTCACCTGTGGTGCACTGCACTGTTCAAACAGGGCCCACCCCTTGCAAAGGAATGCAAGTGTCAACATGCGATAGGCACTGTTACTGAGCGGGGTGTGGTATTTACCTAGGGGGAAGCCACATCCTTCAACCACTTTAATAACTCCGAGCTTCAATGTGGTAACCGTGAGATTATTCCAAACCACTCTGTTGAAAGGATTTTGAAACAAACAAACAAAAAAATAACAACCCCAACCAAACAAAAACCCACACTCCTATTAATGGAATGTGGCAATGATGAAGAAACCTGTAATTCTATGGAAATGAGGACCCTTCACCTTATCCCATTGGAGTGAGAGTCTTACAAGGTAGTTGTTTGTTTTTGAAGCAAACCTAAGATTAGAGAAACTCTTCTTTCCCCAAGTCAGCCCTAAGAACCATGTAAGGAATCCAGAGGAAAGATGACTTCTCCCTTGAGCAAAACTACAGGATCAAAAGAGACTTTCTGTTAACAGAGCAGCATAAGAGAGGCGAGTTGAATTCCTCCTCTGTATCAGTGGCAGGTAGCCCCAGAGACAAAGGATTCTTTAAGATTTTAATTTCCATAACGTAGGCTTAAGAAAGAGAACCAAATGCAGACCTTACATAAGTATGAGTGACTCAACTAAAGACTGAAACTGAAACAAGGCATCTGTCTTCCTGAAGAGTTGTGGGTGTTTGAACAATAGTGTATGTGTTTTATGGAACATGTTTCCTCTGCCCTGAAGGTAAACGTGTGTTCACCATCAGGATACTGGAGATCCCACCTTTGTAGAAGCACAAACCTCAATTGCCAATTATTAAGATGTAAACCCACCTAAAAATAAAGTAAAATGAACAGGGTGTAGTTTATAAAGACAATTTATCTACCAAAATTTTTATCTCGTAGTAAAAGAGATAAAAAACCCCCATAAAACTTCAAAGAACTTCATACTGTTGGCTCCTAGCAACAGAACTGCAAGCCACATTCCCGTATCTTGCACAACCACCTACACCAGCCTCCTGAAATATGGAGGAAGCAACAGCTTCTGTGCCAGATTGGACATAGGTAGCAAAACCAAGAGCAACCAATATCAATTTACCAGTGCTCAACAAAGAGAAGACAGACATTGAAATGTCATTTGCATATGGGTGATGACCTACACAGGACACAGGGGAATAGGCCATGCAGAGAAGTTACCTCACAAGCCAAGACTGATTTTGCTGCCCATCTACTCTTTTCCTTGAAGAATGCAATATAAAAAGGATATTGGTGACTTGGCTACATTCATCCAGACAGGACTGTTGCCTATAAAATCAGAGGACTGAAAAGGTAGACAAGGATCAAGACACAGAACTACAGCAATGCAAGAGGACATATTTCTAGAAATGATGCAGAAAATCCCAATGGATAAACAGGGACAGAAGAATGATGATTAGTTATCTGTCACTCCACTTTTAATATTGGAATTGGAAACTAAGGAACATCAGGAAAATGTCCTGGGAAACTCAGGACATCAGCCAGTACTATGCTGGAAAAAGACTTGGAGACTGTTGGCATACTGATTAACAAGCACTGGACTGTTAGAGGGCTCAGGACTTGCTCACTTTCTTGATGTCTTTGCTGAAGGCACATAATTCTCTTTGGTCTTGCTAAAAATTTTGGGAAAACAACTCATGAAACTGTTATAGGGGCCTGATTAGTGCCCAAATCCAGGAAGACCATTAGGCCAGAGAGAACTCTAGAGGCTTACTTCTGCCTAACATATAAAACATGGCTTCATTATTTTTAATACTGACTGCCTTTGCTAGCCCTGCTGGCATCATGAGCAAGTGATAGGCAAAAGCACCTGAAAGTCAGGAGTCTCCATTTTAAAATCTTTTCATAGATTCTTTCAACAGAATGGCAGGATCTGTCCTGAAATGAGTACCTCAGGATTTAATTGCTTATTCCTTCTGGGTTGGTACAAAGAAGGCAAAAAGGGTCCTTATTTAAATGCCACAGAGCAAGACAATACAAACTGTATCAAATTATCAGCTCAAAATTCTGATGCTCAGGATTTTGCACTATGAAAAGTGAGAGCTGAAGCGTAGGAAGGTTTCTTAGTTTCTTCAGATTACATTTTCCTCTGAACAAAGCCGACCCTTTGTGGGGTCAGCGATGATGTTCCTACAGAACATACATGGGTGGCAAAGGAGGGAGCCCACACCAAGCAGAGCTTATCGTGATTAGAATATTCAGGTCAAGTGCACTTAGCCAACAACCACTCTAACCCCACACAAGATAACAGCTGATCTGCATGCAAAAACACTGTTCACACAGATTTTTATCCTTTCTGCTGCATCACATAAGCATACAACTATGGAGAAGAGTACAAAGGCCATACAGGCTTGCTCTAGCTCTGCCTCTTTCAGAAGATCAGGGTCTCAAAACCCAGATTTCCTGCACAACCACCAAAGCACCAGTGCACAAGAATTCTTTATATGTGTTTTCATTCTCCAGTGATTTGCTCTAAGTTACCCACCTCAAAAAAGAGCTAAAACTGTTTGGTTTGCTTCAGACTGAACAACTCTAACAAAACTTGAGCTGTTTCCAAGGCTAGAAAAAGATTCATATTGACCCCACTACAAAATTTCTAATGAATCCTCTGAAAAGCTTTTTAACCTTGAATTTTGAGGAAGGAACCTGAAATCTAAGAAGAGGAGAGTTTTCAAAGCAGGAGTAAGCAATGAGAAGAGCAGAAGTCAACCTGACAAAGTCTGGCAAACTCTAAACCTCAAATTAATTTGCAGTAGACTCTCATTAGTATTTAATTACCTTCTGGGGAGACTGCTGGGCACAGCACACACAAGGGACCAGTGTAGCTCAGCTGGGAGGGATGTGTTCAGCCATACACAGGAGGTGAGCTTGAGGAGGCTCAGCTGTGCAAGAGGCAGCTGTGAACCAGGTTTTCCCCACACCAGAGGGCACCTGTCACAGGGCCTGAAGAGTCTGTCAAAGTGCAGCCCTGCTGTGAGTGCCCTCTCTAGCACAGGCATGTTACCCAGGCCAGGCAGTGTCGCCTCGCTCCACAGTGAGTGCTCTGGGAACAGAGGGAGGATGAAACATCACTGCCAGATGTCAGCACCTTCCGCTCCTGGAGCACGTTCAGATCCAGAATTCCATTTTTGCTGGAACTTTAAAAATGTCTTAAATGCAAAACTGAGTACTCAGAAGTTGGAAATTTTCAGAATTGAAGTTTTCGGTACAAACTTAAAGGCAACCATTACTGCAGCAGTAGACTGTTTTCCAAATTTTAGTGACTTTGTTTTCACAACCTGTTAAAAGTGTTTTATTCATATCTTATACGGAAAAATACTGAAGGAAAGATAGGTTAATATGAAAGTACCCACTAATTTTGAAAGCTTAATCTGAGGTGTCAATTTTTGCTTTTCCTAATACCCAGTGTTATACAGTACTGTAGAACAGTGTTGTAGAACAGCTACCATCAACTTTGGTTGCATGTACAAATGTTCAGTGTTTCTGCTAGTAAGGCTCACTCTCAAGTCAGTCAAAAGGAGAATGAGAAAAATACAAGTACTGGCTATGGTGAAAGTCTGCATAAATAACTTGCCTAGTCTCTTCCCAGGCAAAGAGGGACTGTGAAACTGTGAAAGGCAGCAGTTCCCCACATCAGCATTCAGCAACGTTAAATTGGGAAGCCAGTCTTTCCCTTCCTGTGATCTGCTGCAGAGCTATCTGTGAATAAACAGAGATTCTGCAATACATGTCGTCAATCACTGTGGAACTGTAACTTGTCCTTTGAGTTGACTGGAAATATAAAACACTTGAAAGTCATGAATTCTGTGCATCAAGCGCTACGCCCGCTTGTAATGAAAGACAGTAGAACATTAACATACCCACACTGTAGGCACGTGGGTTCTTTCATTACATATACTTTCAATGTTTGACTGATGATTTCTTAATATAGTTGTCACGTTCCCCTGCTTTTTTTTGAGAATGTATTTTCCTTGAATTTTAAAGCAATAGTCTGCTTGCCCGTTAAGTTTTGCTCTTCCCTCTAGTCCTTCCTCTTGCATTTCCAGTAGCCTTCCCAACCACTCCCAGTCATTCCCTTGCTGTCTGCCTGTACCTACCACAACTCTCTTACCTCCCTCATCTCCAAAGTTTGCTCGAGTGGCCTGCATTAGAACCTTGCATCTACCCTTTGCAATGTGTGTACTCACAAGACTGGTCATTTGAAAGCACCAGACAGTACCACTACCTGTGCCACATGCTCAGAGGATCTTTGAAGATTTTCGGCAGTGGTGATTTCAGAGCATCTGAAGAGGTTCCAGTAGTGGAAGGTGTTGACACATGGCAATGATGCCCCCTCCATTTCCAAAGTAGGTGCTGCAGAGTGAGCCAGCACTGGCTGGTGCTGGTGAGAAATGCCTTCTTATATGGGAAAACCCAGTTCACAGCTGCCTTGTGCACAGCTGAGCCTCCTCAAGCTCACCTCCTGCGCCTGGAGTGGGGTGGCTGAACACATCCCTCCCAGCTGCGCTCCATTGATCCCTTGTGTGCCCACAATACACAGACTGACTAGCACCAGCACTTCAAAGGTGAGAAGTAGAAGCCTGCATTTGATTCAGCACTCCACCACAGGAAGCAAACAAAGCAGAGCACAGAAAAGATGTGCTGTCTCGACTGAACATCACTAGAAAGAACCGCTGCAGTGTTCTCAACTGTATGAAGCCGCTTGAAAAGAGCTGAGACACAAAGAAAGCTGTGTTCTCTGTAGCAGCTCAGAGTAGTGAATGCAGCTATAACTAAGACTGGAACACTTTATGCTGGGATGTGGCAGAGACCAGGAGACAAAATCAGTTATACTGATAATGAATTATGATTTCTACCATCACTGAAAACAAAGACCTTCTCTTTCTACACAGTGTTCAATGTAATTTATCAAGAGGCATTATTCTTATCACATGAAAGTTGTATGAAGTAGTATGAAGCAGTTTCTGTTGATACATCCCAAGTGAACTGTGCCATTCCCACCAACTTACACAGTTCTGCAACATCCCAGCTTCCTGTTAATCCTCTGGATGAATCAAACATATGTCAGTACCAATGACACCCAGACATGTTTCTATACATATTCTTTCTCACCTGCAGCCACACCTCTGTAACAAATGTGGCTCATGTTACAGATGAGGTCAAAAGGCTGAATAAGAACAGCACACTGAAGTTGAATATGAGTAAAATAAAGGTGGTATTAGTGGGCTGAGGTAAACACTTCAAAGTGTTTGCATCACTGTATCACCTTATTTGGATATTTCAGCCTGTGAATATGGAGTGTTCTTGGATTCTGGGTTAATGCCAAGCTCCCACAAAGCAGTGTCTGTGTCATGCTTGCTATAGTCACTAACTGGCTTGGATAGTCTGTCCCAAGCTCTAAATCTGGATCATGTCAAGTCTATGATCACTGCTTCAAATGCCTGCCAATTTATCTCTGGATAACTTCTTCCCAAGCTTGCCAAGGAATAGAAGATTTGCTAACGAGCAAGAATAGCCAGGCCTGATGGGTTCAGGGTAGGTTTCTACAGCATTGGTCTCACACCTCCATGTTTTGGAATGTAGAAGATTTCATCCCTTGTGAGAAGCTCACCATTCATCAGTACAAAAATCCACTCAAATGCTGCTGTTACGTGTTATCCCAGAAAGCACTCTCCATTACATTCCATTAGGAATGAATCAGTTAAGCATTGGAAACAATATGTTAAAGTATTTTCTACCCTGACACTGGATGCACAAATAGCCTCTCTCTCTTCCCTATGCTTTTGTTCAGAATGAGGTGATGGAGACTAACACCTGCTCCCACTCCCCCACTCTTTTAAATATTTCTCCCCAGGTATGCTATGCTTTGGACAGACAATGCCATCTTACCCACCTTGAGAGCTTTTGAGATGAAGCTGTGTTGGTAAAGAAGAGCACTTAAAAATTCAATTTAAAGCTATGCTATGCAAGATCCAAATTAACATGGACTGACAAGCCAATTTTCTCTGCCTCAGCCCCCTTTCGCTGCAAGAACTACCCTGACTGTGAAGGAAGAACAGAGACAGACCCGACTGCTGCTGTCCGTAAGATCACTTTTTCCTTCCAAGATGTGTTAGGTTAACATTACTTTTTCTGCCACCACATTTTATAGATAATCACTACAAAATGCCATATGATGATCCTTAGTTTTTCTCTCAGCCACTGCTAAACAGAACAGTTATTTACCACATAAATGTTCATTCTCAGCTTCCAACATTAAATTGCAGCACATTGTGGGCATTCAATCAAACTGATCCACTTTAACACATTCCATTTATAATAAACTTTAGATGTGAATTGAGGTAATTTTTGAATATATTAACTACCACACTAATTTCACGTGGTAATTAAATTAATCAATTAAAAAATATTCACTCTAATCAACCAGTCTAACAGGGTAATAGTGTCAGAACCCAAAAAATATACAGACATGCAAGATTTCCAAACTATTGCTCCAGCCACTACCCTTATTCCTTTTGAGACCGGCATGGGTTTTCACAAATAAATCTGCTGAGTCAATGATAGCCTGAGAAAAATATACTTAGTTATGACCTCTTTAAATATGCATCACCAAGCAATGAGGAGTTGCTGTTAATTTTTTCCCACCTTTCCAGTTGTAACAAGCATTATAAGGAGGTTTGAACTATAAAAGTGGACATACAGAGAAGCTTCTACAACACACCCAATACAGCAGGTCCATAAGAAAAAAGTTATCACAGAGTTCTTTAAATTTGAGACTGTATGCCCAAACCACATGTCCTTTAACATAAGAAAAATCAAAACTATCAGAGCGAAATTGATTCAGAAGAGAAGAATCTTGTAACCTCTAAGTCACCATTTCAGACATATCCAGGATTAGAAACTCTTACCTGATAAGACATTTAATTAAATGTCAAAGCCTCTCAACTGATTTGGTAAGAGCTAAGTCATTTCCTTATAGACAAGAATCCACATTACTAATAAACAGTCACCATCAGACCTGATATTGCTGATGTTTTGATATACTCCACCACTCCACCACAGTGGTGAAGAATTCATCCTCAAACTGAGAGGAGGCTCCTTCAGAGTTTTGTTTCAAGAACTGTGCAATTACTGCTGTTCACCTCAAATTTGTTCAGTATACAACAGGAGGATTTCAGTATTTGGGACTGTCACTATAGATCTGCATGTTTTTAGAAGCATGAAATGCATTCCATTAAAAGCAGCTGTGTCATGAGCAGCACACTAGTGAAGCTTAGTTTCTACTTGACTGGTATCTACTGTCCTGCACCCTTATCAGAGTATCCACAGCTTGTCACTGTCCTCTATAAACTCGTTTCAAAAGCCCTCCAACCTCCCTAACATTTCCACACCTCCTCTTAACTTCCTCCTGTTCTCCCCTGTACCTCAGCTAGCGCCTTCCACATTCCCTAACCTCAGCAGCCCACAGAAAGTATGATCCCTCACATACTTTCTCCTAATTACCCCCAGGACAGGAGACACTACCTGCTGCAGCTAGATCCAGCATGGAAGCACCCATAGACTAGCCAGTATGCCGCCCATGCCAAGTCAGCAAGCAATACAGAAGACAGCTGTTTAGCTTTTCTGGCACCTTCTCCCCCAGAGAAGAAAAAGTATACACTTCTGTTGGCTTCCTCTCTTCCACCCAGTCTGACCTTTGTGAAACTTTAAAGACCTCTTGAAGAAACTTTGAGATGTCTATGCCACTGCCAAATTTGGCTGAAACCTATTAAAGCTGTTGAAATGGAATTGATAGAGTGATTACACAAGCTTTCTTTCCTTTGGAGAGTAGGCTAAAACCCCATTAACAGTCTTACTTATGTCATCCCGTCATTCCTATTCTTCATTTAAAAATAACAATTTTATTCTACTGCATTAGCTTATGTAATCCACCCCTGAGCCAAAGCAGTTGAAACTTTAATTCTGTATTTATTAACTTAGTTAGTTAGTTAGCTATTGTGTGTGCCTTTCTACACACTTGTCCGTTTTAAGGTACTTGACGTTATGAAAAATAACATCAAGATCAGTGAAACCAAACCAAATGTACTTCACTAATGGCTATCCCCCAAAGTTTCTGGACTGGTGTAATTGCAGGCAAGAACTGAACTGCTTTTTCTCTAGCAAACTGTCAGCTGTTCTCATGGTTACAGTTCTAGGAATTTGGAATGACAGGTCACAGTTATGAAAACGAGTAGATTTATTTGGCATGTTTCTATCTAGTAAATAACATTCTCCTATAAAGAGGACAAGAGGCTGCTGTACATTATCATGGTGTTTCTTCTCTGTGAAAAGCACTTTTTAAAGTATCTGTCCCAACAAAGAAGGTGCTAACCAGACTTCGCATTTTTTAAACCTGCTCATTCACAGAATGAAGACAAAAATATGTAACTCTTGTACTCTCTCCATTACTATAAACGCACCACTGGTGTTTTCACTGCAAGATTCAGCTGTGTATATACACCTCCCAGATGGCATGAAGCAAGGCTACAGAAGTATGCTTCCCATTTAAATGCAAGGGAAGGCTGGAATGTTAGCTTTTGCCACAGGGTAAAATCTATTCTGTCAATTGGCTATTTAAAAAATAACCAGTATTTTTTCTTTTAAGTTAACTGCCAAGATTTACAAAGCTCCAAATATGGCATTATGCAGTTTCCATTAGCAGAGCTTTGCACAACTGGTTTTCACTGAACCCTAAGTTGAACAAACAGGACAGCAGCAGAGCAGGCTTCTCTCATACTGCCATCCCTTCATTGTTGGAAGGGGCTTCCTTCAGGAAAGCTAGGACAGCCCAATTTCAAAACCTCTGCTAATTATTGCAAAATGGCATGAATAACTTATGCAGAGAAACTGGAACACCACCCACTGAGCTTCTCTCAAAGGTGGGCCTGCCCAGATGCAAACGGCACTTGGTCCCAGCAGAGCCAGGCTGGGACTGCGCTGTCACCGTCAGCCATCGGTCCCAAGGTATTCACTGCCCCCACATGGGCCCTAACACTCCAGGGACATGCCCACGTACTGTGCTCAAGAAGAAACCAAAATTTAACATTGTCATGAAGTGTCAATCCATCTAACCCAGAATGCTCTGCTCTAACTGAATCACTCATCCTCTTGGAAAGTTGTTTGCCAGGTGAACTGCCAAGGAGAACTGTCCTCCAAGGAATACAGTCAGAGAGACACCACACCCAGGCATACTATCCTGAGATTTAAGGCCTGAGAACTCCAGGGCAGCAAGCCCTGAGCACAGAGGCTCCTGAGCTTCCTATCTCACACACAGTCCTGCACAGGTAGCTTGAGAGCCCACAATATTTCAGACTCACCTGGGTCTCGATCTCCAGGTCCACAGTAGAGAGGCCTGGGAGGGCCTCCTTCAGCTCAGGTCTCAAGTTCCTGGGTCTCCAGATGGAAGCCTTGAAGCTCCGATAACAGGAACATTATCAGAACTTCTACTACCACAGTTGAAGACCTGGGCAAGTTTCCAAGGTCCCTGGTAAGCAGTGGGGAGCCTGGTAGGCTTGACAGCCCAGCAGTTCTCCGAGCACTGGTCTGAGCTTAATCGTAAGGTGCCAGGCTCCAAATTAACTTCTAACATTTCCAGAGAAAAGTCTCAGGGAATTCCCCAGTTCAAGAGAAATTTTAAAATATCAAAATTTCCCATGAATTAGGAAACAGTAACTTTGGCGCACCTTCAGTTTTCTTCAGAAAAGTCTCTATCCTTTTTGTTCCACTCTTAGAACACGTCTTCACCTATTAAAATACACTGAAAACAATAAATATAAACAAAATGTGCCAAATTGCCTCTAAATAAAATCTTCAAAATATAAAACCATTCCTTAGGTTATCCTAAAATTTGTAGTTATTTTCACTTGTATGTGCCTGCCTTGAGTCCAAAGCCTTCCACTCTAAACCAAACATTCATCCTGCTTCAAGATTTATGAGCTGAACGGACACATCCTGTAAAGTTGAACCCCCAGAGGTTCAAAGCATAGACTCCAACTTTGGCATGGTATGAAGCCACTGCTTTGCTAAAGAAACAAGAGTGGACAGCTGAGAGCAGGGATCACGAGTGTCACAGCATTGCCCAGTAATAAAAAGACAGCAGTCACAAGAACTGTCCTGGATGCCTCCAGGTATTGGTGAGCAAACAGTGCAGCCACCTGAGATGACGGGCAGTATACCTGACCACAGGAGAAACAGCAGGGATTTGAGCTCTTGGTGGGTAATGCAGCAAGGAAGGGAGGGATGAACCACATAAGCAGTCACTGAGCAGGTGAGCCCATTTGATTTATTAGGGAGTGCCATGAAATTCTGCTGGTTTGGAGTCCTCGGTACTAGTCCCTGCTCTGGTTTGACAACTTGCCACAGAAGGGATAATGAGATAAAGAAAATCAATCAGAATGCAAGCTCTTGGTGGACAGTTTGCCCCATCTTCCCCTACACTGCAGGTATGAAAATGTAACTCAGCCTTTTAAAACATCAAGTATTTTACTTGAGTTGAGGGAATACTTACTTTACCAAGGAGGCATTAAACAGTCCTGCAGCTGCACTAAACTTTGGAAAACTGCAAAAACCTTCTCAAAAACTGAATTATTATAATGCTCCCAAAGTTCTCAATTTCCCACACACCTAAATGAACAGGACAGTCTCCCAGAGTTTAAAACATTTATAATACGGGTATTTTTAGTTTGCCTATAAATCAACATTAGAGATCGTCTTTTAATATTTTAGTTTCTTGTAATTAAAAGGTGACTATAAAGACTTCCTAGAAGAAAGTAGTACCACTCACATCCACTTATGCTGTATTACATACATGCATGTCAGACTACAGGGAAGGTTACACTCCCAATCATTTAGGTCTCAATATTGCATTCAGTACCAATGACTTCAGAGATGCAGAAGCATAACCTTTTAGGTAGCATGGCTTCTCATCTGAAGAATCAGTTGTGCTTCAGTCTATATTCACAGGTTTAACCAGATGCCACAATGCCATCTCAGAGTTCTCTTACTGCTGAAGTGTCATCACTTAATTCTTGCTGCCCGTTAACCACACATACTGCAATAGTGATACTACACTGATATTGAATCAAATGATCCTATGGCCCTTTATTATCTTTAATTTCTATTCTCCTGTTACTGCCACAAAATTGCACAGCATGCATTTTAGAAAAGAAAGCAAAAACAACAGTAATTTTTCCCCTGCAAACCAGATTCTATCTCAGAATCAAAAGTACAAAGTAAGTATTATTATTACAGGTTTCTTGATACTCAACATGACAAAGTACAAAACCTGTATTTTTTCTCTTCCAAAATCAGGCCACAAGTTGATGCAAACAAAACCAATATTGTGCACAGCATTTTAGTTCCTGTACTGTGTGTCCTCTAAAGCAGCAAACCCACAATTATCATGAGAAAAGTCCAGCTGGAGGTATCACCTACAAGTTGCATTACTTCTTCATTATACATTTTTTATCAAAGCATATGTTCTGCTTGAAAACAATTCAGCACCAATGAGTTGGCAGTAGAAAAACAATTTAAGCTGCGGTGTCAACGAAAGTGGGAGGGGGAATTCACCAAAGCTACATTTTTCAGGTACAAAAGCCTGAGAAGCACGCTATATGGAGTCAGGCAAATATACATCAAAGATCATGAAAAAGCAACTAACTATATGCCTTTAAAAGTGCACTTCGTGGATGAAAGCAGCCAAATTACAGAGGGGATTTACTGAGAAGAATGTGTTGCTGCCAGGATGGACAAAAGCATGCATTCTATCCATTCCAAGCTCCTCCCCATCTCCTGTCATGCTCACAGCAAGAAGCGGCTCAAAAATTGACAACCACAGACTCCAGGACTGAAAGAGACAAAAAATACCTGCTGGGAAATGCCTGGAAATTTTTTATTTTGAGCATCTGACACAGGAGACTGGAAAAAAGAAAAAAACAACCCACTTATGATCAAAAAACACCCCCCCGTATTCCTGGGACATCAAGTACAATTCCACAGCAGAAAGAAACAGCGCACACCTGGCCGGGTTTTTGAGGAGCCCACGTGCAGAAGCGCTTTTCCAACAGGCGCAGCAGCCTGTGCACCGAAGCGCACTGCTGCCGGCCCAGGACAGGAGTTTCCCGGAGTTTGCGTGGAGTTAGGTCACAGAAACCTCACTCCAAGCAGGAGCAACTGGTGGCCCTTGAGGAGCCCGGGAGGCACCCAGCTGCCCGGCCAGGCTGGCCCGGGGAGGGGGCAGCGCGCCCCGAGCGAACCGCTCACCCCGCGCCCCTACCTGGCTGGTGTCCTCGCCGTGCTCCAAGTGCACGATGCCCTGGCTCTTACACTCCGTGTCGCTCAGCACATCGTCCTCCGAGTCCTCCAGGAGGGACGAGGAGCCGGTGGAGGAGACCGAGGAGTTGGACAGCCTGCGGGACTGCAGGTGCAGCGAGCTGCCCGTCCTCAGCCCGCCGCCCTCCGGCCGCGCCGGCCGCGCCCGGGGGCTGCCCTGCGCCTCCTCGCTCTCCTCGGCGGTGACGGTGAGCCGGGGGATGACGGGCGGCAGAACCCCGTTTGGGGGTCGGCAGCCCCTCTTCGGCCGGTCGGGCAGCTGACGGGCGGCGGCGGCGGCGACGGCAGCGCAGC